>JANAVB010042311.1:0-346900 GCA_029216955.1 Iris pallida
TTCCTTAGAAGAAAGTTTCATCATATTAATATTTGTAGCCCAACGGCTTCTTCGGACTACAAGTGGTTGGCCTGCTATTCTAGCTGGTTTACTAGTAGCAGTGTCAACATCCATAGGAATTTTTCCTAAACTTTTAAAATCATTTTTTAGTTGAACGATTTCGTGTCCAGCATGAATAACGTCTGTATGAATATTATGTATGGTACTACTCATATCGACTATATCCTTTCGGATAATCTGCATATTTTCATGCATATTGCTATTCATGGTCACCAAGGTATCTACAATAAAATTGTATATACCATTGTCATGGTTGTCCTGGGAAGGAAGATGAACAAGGTGTTCATAACCTTTCAGGTTGTAGGGACAGCGATGGTGAAATTCGGCTTTCGCTTCAATAGAGTCTCCCATGGTGAGGAGTTGTTCTTGAGTATATGAGCTATGGTAGGCTCTAGTATGTTTTAACAAAAATATTCTAAGATCTCTGCTATTGCTCGCTTTGATCCTTAATTCCGCGGCTTGACATAGTTCCCCTACGCTCCCTGATAACGCTGATCAAGGAACTACCGTGGTTTTCTGGCAGGGTTTGGCCTCGAACATACGACCACAAGCCTGAACTACCGCTTTACGGAATTAGAGCACAACTTTGGTTCGTTTCCTACACCAAAGCGTAAGAGCTACTGCACACATCTTAGCGTTATTCTTGTTAAAATAAGTAGCAGCCTATCATAGATCCATACTCAAGAACACAGGTTTACTCAAGCATAATTAAAAGAAAGTAAAAAGAAGAGAAAGGTTACTTACTACTAAGAACACCAGATCTTTATTTAGTACGCTGGCTCTGATACCAATTTAACAAGAATAACGCTAAGATGTGTGCAGTAGCTCTTACGCTTTGGTGTAGGAAACGAACCAAAGTTGTGCTCTAATTCCGTGAAGCGGTAGTTCAGGCTTGTGGTCGTATGTTCGAGGCCAAACCCTGCCAGAAAGTCACGGTAGTTCCTTGATCAGCGTTATCAGGGAGCGTAGGGGAACTATGTCAAGCCGCAGAATTAAGGAACTACCGTGGCTTTCTGGCAGGGTTTGGCCTCGAACATACGACCAAAGCCTGGATTCGTCTTTCCAAGGGTGAAGCTTCAGCAATTGTCTCTGCCACGGAAGGAGGAGATAGTGGAGGAGGCGAAACTTGCATTGGTTCATCTTCTGGCACAGGACTGAGTGCCACCTTTCTTCTTTTTGGTAGACGCCAGCCCACCCGTTTCCGGTAGCGTCTAAGAACATCCTTCTGCGTGAGCCTGCGCTTCATAGGCCCACCTCGCTTCCAGCATCAATCTGAAGACCGGTCATAGGGAGGTCTTCAGTTTCAATATCATCCCTGGCTTGTTGGCCAACTGGCCCCAGGGACATGTTTGCAAGGAATTCCTGCAAGAGCGCAGGAACACAGTTGTCGTCTACTGGCCTTCTATGGAGAAGATAGTTGGCCAGAATCACTTTGCCGCTGCAAGAAATCATGGCATCTCACTGATGTAGCTTCAGGGCTTCAGAAAAAAACTCCCGGGCCGCACCATAACGTTCCTTGGCTTCATGGAATATCCCCTTTTTGAATGGGGAAAACTGCAATCCTGGATCACCCTCGAGACGGTGGAGCTCCCAAAGCTGGTAAGATGGGAAGGACTTGACATATCTCTTCTCTTCCCAACACTCCAAACTCTGAAGCGGAACATCGCCTGGAACCTGGACGAATGAGCGACCGCAGCTTCCCAGCAGATCTCTGGGATAGTCGACTCATAAAGTTCTTTTTCGGAGGTGGAAATGAACACCTCATGCACAAATCCTTTGACGATCTGCAGTTTTATGTTAATAATTTCCTGGAAACAACAACCAGGTGAATGTATCCGTTAGGGGAATAAACTATCTCCCTGCCCTCAAAATATCGAGTGATTTCAGAGTCATCAAGGCGTTTGAAATAGGCCAGGAGACGGGCTTCATCTATTATCTGTTGCTGGTACATCGTAATCATACTTTGCACCATACCCTCAGTCTCCATGCACTGAAGGCGCTCATTCTCAATGGACATAGCCTTGTACAGATGTAGTATGTCTGGGATCCAAAAATTGACCAGATCATGACTATCAATCTGACGAAGGATCTCCTGCAGTTAAAGATGTTCTGCACTATGTCCCTGGAAGAGGTCTTTCTCTTTAGAGACTAAAGCCGGTGATGTAGCACTATATGCAATCATCTGAAAGGCCATCTGACGTAGTTCATGGAGCTTGGCGTTATGCTGTGCAGCTTTCGCTTTTTCGGCTAGGAACTGCTTCTCGATCTGAGAAAGCCAGAAGCTAGCACCCTTCAAGTCGTTTGACTACATGGCCCTGTAACAGCCATTGAATTTGTCCCAAGCATCCTTGTCATTTCTTTCAAGGTCTTGGTTGTACCAATTTTTTACCATAGTGTTGGCGTAGGTTTTGTTCTAGAAAGGAACCAATTTCTTGGGTCCTCTCTGCTGGACTGCCTGTTGGGCTGCTGCCTGTACGGCGTTGGGGTTTTCCCCCTGTTGGCTGTTCGCCTGAAGGTTCTGCCTGTTCGCCACCTTGGGACTGTCTGTCCCGGGGACTAGGTTTTTCACCATGGCGGTCGCAGACGAAGAGGCTACGTTTGTAGCATTCGCCTTTGCGGCAGAAGAATTATCTTCTCCAGAGGATTCATCCATACACTCAATCTCATAGACAGAAGAAGCAGAAGTATTACTGCTAATTTCATCTATGGTTTCGATATGAATACCATAATCATCAAGGTCAGTTATGACCACACTTTGTATGTTTTCAGGACATTCATTGGCGAAGTGTCCCTCCTTGTTGCACTTGAAACATTTACAACCTTTTTTGAACTTTTTTCTCTTA
Organism: Iris pallida; assembly: GCA_029216955.1. Classification (NCBI taxonomy): domain Eukaryota; kingdom Viridiplantae; phylum Streptophyta; class Magnoliopsida; order Asparagales; family Iridaceae; genus Iris; species Iris pallida. The sequence goes on from JANAVB010042311.1 coordinate 2,904, forward strand.
ATAAATTTTCTTTTATGGAAATTCTTTTCTGTTTTAAACTTCTTTTTGAAGTTAGGAGGAAGAGATTTCTAAAATCAAGGATCTGGTTAAAGACCAGAAAATCCTTTACTTTCCTTTAGACGATGAGAAAATTATTTTGCAAACTGATGCTTCTGATTACTTTTGGGCAGGAGTATTGATTGCGAAAAACAAAGAAATTGTTGCATATACTTCTGGAAAATTCACTAAAACCCAGATTAAGTATGCGACTTATGATAAAGAATTACTTGCTGTTAAATTAGCTATAAAAAGTTTGCGCATATATCTTCTCGACAGAAATTTCATTATTGAAACTGATAATAAATCGTTTGCTCAGTTTCTTAAAAAGAAAACTATTAATAATCTCGAAGAAAACCTTCGAAGGATTAGAATTGCGATATATTTAGAAATTTTTAATTATGAAGTTAATTATATTCCTGGTTATTCTAACTTTCTTGCTGATACTCTTACCAGGCCATAATGCTATGGACCAGCGGGAGTTCGAGCGAATTAAAAAATTTACGAAGAAATGAAAAGGCAGGAGATTGATACTCCCATACTTGTTGTCTGTATGGATGAACGTATCATTAATAGCCCTCTTAATAGTATCATTGGAGGAGCTAAGTCCAACCTGGTAAACAGGTTATTTGGAATAAACATTCATCCGGACTTTTCTATTAGTCTTGATGATGAAAATATTGAAAAAACATGTACTTTATCCATAAACCTTCAGGGCATTGAACTCATGCCAGGATCTAAGGTTTTGGGTAGCTGCCGCTGCTGAACAAGAGTGAGAGTCCGGCGCGTGAAAGCTGCTTCCTCCTCCTTAGATGCTACATGTTCAGCCTGGACTCGTTCAGCATCTAATAAGAGTTGGGCCCGCTGGTCTTCGAGGAGGCGAATCTTGGCATCAACCTCCGCTATACTAGCATCCAACGCGGCCCGCTACTCCACCTTCTCCTGCGTGGATTGAGATAGCCTCTCCACCGCAGCCTCATTTTCAGCCACCTCGCGTTCCCAGACACCTACAGTGGCCTGATAAGAGGACTCAATCTAAGCAATCAGCTTCTCCTTTTTTGCATCTATCAGGGTGGAGAGATTATTTCGCTGGATACGCTGAAACTCGGAAAGCAGCTGGTCCAGCTCAGTCACCGAGGCCTCCAGAATCTCGGCCATATGATCATGGCCCTGGTAGAGGCGTATCAGACCGATGTGTGGAAGCGCCATGGATTTTTCCATCGCGAAACTCCCATTGGCGTTCATCACTATCGATACACCCTTCTGCAGCATCTTATACACTGCCTCAACAACGAATTTCACGTACTCATCCGCATCCGCCAACACTTGTGGTGTCATGGCAGGAGTTGGAGGAGCTGTCCTGGATGGCGGACCTGAAGAAGACCCGTCGATCTCAATCTGCGAGGCTTGAACGTCGACCTCAGCAGACCCTCCCGCACCAGGAACTTGAATTCCGCTACCAGCTCCAGATGCTAAGAGAGCAGAACGAGTTGGGTGGGGTGTCGATGTCATCCCCCAAGTCATAGAAGCAACAGAGGGCTCCTGCATCAGCAAGCCCTTGCCCTTTCCCGTCTCAAAGGGACTATCAACATCCGGAGTTGCCTCCTCCACCACCGAGGCGCGATCTGTAACCAGCGCGGAGCCTTCCTCTAGCAAGCTAACTGGATCAGCTTCCGTTTCTTGGCGGGGCACGTCTTCTGTGGTCGGGCTCGGCAGACGAGTCTCCCCCTCATCATCAAACCCCTCCACGGGGACCAAATCTGTCGCCACCTCCCGTTCGGCAGCCACCTCAGCCTCCATTGTTGAGCCTGGAGTAGGGCTCGGTAACACTACAGCCGACCTCCCCTCATCATGACAAGGAGGGGAATCAACCCTCTCCTCTGTTTCGGTCACGTCTGTTGCCCCCGCAACAGATTCACGCATCTCTGGAGGAACGTCATCTGAAGATGACGAACTCTACTCCACTTCATCTAGAAGCCCCGTGTCTACTGGACTCTCAACGTCAAAGGCCCCCACAGCGGCTTGCACCACTCCAGGAACTGCTTCAACATCAGTTTCCCTTCCAACATAATTTGGAGATACTGAAATCTCCGCGGAAAGACATTGTCAGGATTCTCCCCCATGGGAGACATTACAATCGGAGGAATACGCTCGTCAGAAGAGCTTGCCACCTCCTTCGGTTTACTGACGCCCGTTTTTGAAACCCGGGTCCTCTTCTTCAACGGTTCCTACAAAAGAAAAAGCATATCAGAAATGGCAGAAGGAGCCAGATTATGAAAAAAGTCTTTACCTCAACAGGAACTGATTCCGTTGGCGTTACAGGCAGCACTCCTGTAGCCTTTGAAGTCGTCGTCTTTCTTGGCCTTTTTGGTAAAGAGGAACCGGCTTCTGAGCTAGCCCGCCTCTTTCCAGCAGGGGGATCTTCCCGAATACCTCTCGATGATGCTACAGCAGCAGCCCGATATCACGCCAACTCTGGCGGACGATATGACCGAGCCGCTACCAACACGTTATGAGTAGCCTCTAGCTGAGTTCCAATGATGAAACTGGTCTCCCTATCATAATCCGGAGGCACAGTATTCATGGTGCAATACAGCTTAACGGCCGAATACAGGATCTGTGGCCGAGGGTTACGAACTGGCATATTGAAACGAACTTCAGTGCACCCGGCATTGTAATATTGCCAACCCCGGGCTCCATCCAGTAAACTCCCAGCAAACCCTAGACTGCTACTGGGGTTTCGTAACATCAACTGGGTGTAACCAAACTGTCGAGCAAATCGGCTTGGCAGATAGGGCTCCAGATAATACCTATTTTGGTTGCGGTAGACCAAGTGGGAAGGCCGGATACTCTGCAACCAACGAAACCCCCATTTCGGCAGAGTGATCGCATCCTCACCAGAGTCTTTCAAATCTTGGTCGGCCTCAAAATCTTTGAAGATGGGACTGACCTTGATAATCTCCCACCCCTGAAGGTAAGATAAGACTCTCCTGCAGACGGGGACGCCGGTGTGCAACCACTTCCTCTTTTAGAAGCGGCGGATAAAGGCGTCACCTTCAACGTGATCCTCTTCAGGACCTAGACTCATCACGTTCGGGTGATGCAGAATCAACCATCCCATCAAATAATGGAATGGTAGCTCAGCCCGGGAAAAGTTGTCGTTCCTACCTCTCCCATGGATCACATCATCAGCAAAGGTCCTCAAACCCCGCAACAGGTTACACACCATCGCGGAGAGGAGAGCCAAAGGACGACCAAACACTAATTTCACTGCTGGCAAAATGAGGTTCCGGTTTACCCTCTCCACAGAGCCAGATCCGCCTGAGAACACACAATCCCGGAGCCATATCATCAAGTATGCAGTCATTACTGCCTTGGATGACATCCGGTGCACACAGTGCCAGAAACAACTATACGCGTCTTCGCCACTCTCGTTTGAACGGGGGGCCCTCTCGTCTAGCCGGCTCATTTCGGAAGTCACTTCTGCGGGTTTCAGCCCCTGCGTAGTCGTGAACCGGATCATTGAGGAATCCGCCAAATCCTGCTTGAAGACGTAATCCCTCCAAGCAGTTACATGAGGCTGAGACTTGCCTTTGTCCTTCCGTTGTATCAGATAATGATGGCTCGCCACCTCTTTGAAAACAGCCATCATCTCCGGGTCCTTCCTTTCCAGAACGACAATCTCTTCGTTTGAGGGGAAGTATTCCTCGTACGGTTCCGAGCCCCAGGGAAGCTTGGACACCTCGTACATCTCATGGAGAGCCAGTCCCAATTCCCCCACTGGAGTAAAGAAAGTGCCAGTCTAGGTTTTGAACATCTCCAAGAACGCAAGAAACATATGTTTGTTGAGATCCATGCCGGCCTGTGTGGCACGGATAGCAGCCGTCAGCCCAATCTCTTTAAGCTCAGCCTTGAACTTCGATAACACCCAAAGGGTCAACTCGTCCCACTTCAGCACGTGGTGACACCAACCTTCAACCCTAAAGCTACCTTTCGAATACATAAGCTTCGATGTTAGCATCTGATTGGCAAAGGTCGAAGCACTAAAGGCAAAAGTGTCACTGGGGACCTCACTATAAAGGCTCCAAGGACACAAAGTTCGGCAACTGAATGAGGGACCGGCTCGCGAGGCAGGCAGGGTATCCCTTTGATTCGAAGTAACGACAATCGAAAGAGTACCCCCCCACTGCCCCTCCTTGAGAAGAAGTAAGTTCCCATGACATCCTCCTCTTGGAAGCTAGACGGTAGAAGGCCGTCAGTGGCAATTGGCGTTCCAGTTGTCGCATGTATAGAACCATGTCCTTCGCGGAGAAGAACCAGCCTTCCTTGATCTTCAGTATCTTCGCCTCGGTGGAGATCAGTCGGTCACCGAACAGAAAGGCAGGTTTCAAGAAGGTCACATCCTTAGACTCAGCAGATTCCAGCTTGCCGCTCTCCATCATACTTTGGAGGAAAACAGGCGACTGATTCTGGATTTGCAGCATTCTCTCGGGTGGCTGATTCAATAGGATACCAGCTTTCGCGGGATTAATAACTTCTTCGTCGAAATCAACTCCCATCTGACAAAGAGAAGCATCCAGGAGGATTTCATTCAGCAAAGGGATAGTCATCGACACTGACACAACAAAAACAAAAGTCAGGTAAGAAACTTTAAGAAGATAAAATGTGTGAAGCTTCGGTGCATCACCAGGGTCTAAACCCATGCGCGTCAGCAGTGAAGCTTCGGTGCATCATCAGGGTGTAAACCCATGCGCGTCAGCAGCGAAGCTTCGGCGCATCATCAGGGTGAAAACCCATGCGCTTCAGCAGTGAAGCTTCGGCGCATCATCAGGGTGTAAACCCATGCACGTTAGCAGTAAAACCACGACGCATAATCAGGGCCTAAACCCATGCGCGTCGGCGGAATAGCCTCGGCGCATCATCAGGACGAAAGTCCATGCGCGTCGGCGACAAAGAGTTAGGGCACGACAATATGATGCAACTCAGTCATGTGCTCTAAACTCGTCTAAAAAGGTTGAAAGATGACACCCACTCGTCACCGCAGGACGAACATCGGCCGGAGTCACAATGGTCACAGGAACGTTCTCCTCGACGAACTCTGCATGTACCTTGCCCTTGCCAGCACCGCCGCGAGGAGTTTTGGGAGCCATTTCTCGCAAGAAGGAAGTTAGGGTCTTTCAAGAACTCTAAAAGAGGAAAGCAAAGAGAGGAAGAACTCTCTCTCTCTCTCTCTCCATCTCACACCTATTTATAGGCTCAGTCGAACGCGTGAACCGATGAAGTGTGACCTCAGCCGCCGCTTCGGGTTCTGTGAAGAGATAACTGCAGATAAATCCAAAAAGATCATTATTAATCTTCTTGGTTATCAAAGCATCATCATTCGCATTTACTGAGAGGAGCATGCGTCCTATCACTGATGCGCGGGGTGATCATGCCCCCGAACAGTCATGCGCCCTGTAGAAGACACCACCATGCTTCTTATTCAAAGTATTCCAAAACATGACAAAAAAGTTTTGAAAACTTTGAAGGGGGTCTTGTAGAAGCATGGAATTTTAGGACAAAAAATCCTATGCGCCAAACATTACATGCGCCAGGGAGCTCAGAGGAAGTACTTGGCACAGCAAAGAAAAAAAATATACACATTAAAAGAAGATTTTTATTTCATATAAAAGTCTATTACATGTCTTAAAAAAAGCTGTACAAATGAGGATTTCTACAAAAAAAAGACCCTAAGTCTACAGCTAGGCGCAACAACCACCATGCGCTATCAAACAGGCGCATCTCGCCATGCGCTCTCAGCCAGGCGCATCTCTTCAGCAGCTCAGTTATGTGCATCCTCATTTATGTGCATCCCTTCAGCAGCTTAGTTATGTGCATCCCTTCAGAAGCTCAGTTATGTGCATCCCTTCAGCACCTCAGTTATGTGTCGCCCTTCAGCGCCCCACAGGCGCATCGTGAAGTCTCAGCATATGCGCCATCAAATGCTTCGACTAATAAAGCATTTATTGAGCAGAACGAGGGTGGGCAACCAACCCTCTAGCCGGAGGAAGAGCTCTCCGCAATTGATCCACGGCAAAAGAAGGCTTTCAACACAACCAGAGTGGGCAACACCCACTCTGATAGAAGAAAGAGCCTCCAAAGCCACAGCACCGCAATTTAGATCTGCGGCTCTTCCAGCATAACGGAGATGAGGCTCGAGCATCCCGATCTTTGGATGCAACAGGCACCTTCTGCCTGTCTCAGAAGCCCTCGACTCTGACTTTTGGATGTAACAGTCACCTTCAAGTGCATCAATGAAGATGATGCGTCGCATCTTCACCTTCGGGAGCATCTCATCAACAGAATGTGCTCGAGTAAACAAGTTCATTTCGGGAGGACGTGAGAGAACGAGAAGCAAACCCTCTCCATGCCACTATTTATAGGCCGGGCAAATCAAACCCATGCGCCAAGTGGCTGGCTCTCCAAATCCCGTGCAATGAATTTGCATTAATGGTGATGAACCTGACGCTTCGAATGCAGCCGAGTCAAGAAAGGCTATTTAAAGCACTCGAAGAACGTAACAGTCGGGCCCATAAAGACGTGTCATACAAAGCGGATGCGTCGGCCAGACCGCGCATCATAATGACGCCCCCAGCTCCCATCAAAGGATGCGCCCCCCATGCGTCCCCATGCACCTAGTGGAACGCCGATCGATGCGCCCACTCAAAAACCCATCACCTGTCAAAGAATATTAAATGCTGAAGTCTGATAGAGTTGGCAGCACGTCCCCCGAGGACTAAATAGTTGACAGCTTTTTCAGAAAACGAAGCATCGCCGACGTCAGCATCATCATTGCTTCCCTCCGGCGGTTACGAGCCACGTGGCCGCCCAACCAGTTCGCATGCGCCTCCGCAGCCATGCGCCCAAATCTCTGCATGCGCCCCAAAAGTCATACGCCTCAGACTTTTCTCTGATCCCTAAAGACAGAAGTAAAGTCACTACTGAAGCCCCGCATTCGCCTCAAAAGCCATGCGCCCCGACTGGTTCGTAACTCCTAAAGGTTACGAGCCAAAGCCTCCTCATGCACCCAATCCCAGGCGCATCCTATCAGATCACTCCCCACCAAATCCGAGATCTTCGAGCCATGGACCTACGACACGCGTCCTTTACTTAATTCAGCCTATGAAGGGGTGCTAATCACCCAAGATCTCAGCAACTGAAAGATCTTCTCCGCTGCTACGTGCCAGCTCTACCGCAGCCTACGACACAACGAGAAGAGTTCAACTTCTTAATCATGGCGCATCGCCTATGCGCCTCCATCAGCAACTACCAAGTGGCGTCCCCACGTATAGGCGCATCCTACATGTGCGCATGAGCAGCCAGCCTGCAAAGCTATAAATAGAGGGATTATTTCCTTCTTTTACACACACACAGACAGAGACGTCGTGCAATCATCAGCAACATATAGAGAGAGGCAGATACAGACACTCAACATCTTTTTCCTCTCCGTAAGCTCCTGCACCTAGAGCAACACAGATCTTCAGAGAACCGAGAACTGTCGTCAGATCGTCAACGGAGTCAACACATTACCACTCGCTCCATCGGCACAAGGGACCCAGATTAAACAAAAGTATACTCCTAGGACTACGTCTAAGTCCTACATTGTAACACTGTTCTGTTTGTATTGAAATTACATCAAAAGATTTTAATGGCAAACAACTACCATACGTAGCACCTTTTGCACTACTGGGATCAGCCTCACCGCAAGTCTCGGCTGCCTGTCCCCGACTTCTGTCTTCCATCGAAAAGTGTTATCGTTCCGACGAGCTTCTCCATCCTTGGCCGTCGATGACCCATAGCTCCCCCTGAACTGTGTGAATGATGATGCTCCCGCCTCAGATTGAGTTTGTTACAAACCATGATCTCCTTTCTGGCTTCAAACTGCTGAAACCGATGTCGCACCTTGAAATTATAGAGCAACCCCCACCTGGAGACCGACCAGCTGTCATGGGACCGACAGACTGACCCTCAATCTTTGACTCACCACCATCAATCGATTTGTCTCGATGAACCGAATCCTCCGTATCCCTCAAAGCACGTAGAAGCCCCTCCTCAGCAAGTTCTCGACGATCAACCTCCTGTCGAGCACCCCTCAAGCCTCCATCCGTTGTCTGTGGCCTACCTGTACAGCTCAGCGGCTTGAGCCTGTACATGCCACAACACAAATCTCCCTGAGCCAACTGTTGGGAACCCTTCGCAAGCATCCAATCTTTGTCCATAAACAGACTGCGACAGCCATCATCTGCCGGCCTTCCTACCGAATCTAAATTGTAGCACAAACTCGGTACATGGTGCAGTATTTCCATCACCCATCTTCACACGTCCACACCTGTCGATGACCTACAGTCCCAACATGTTTACAGTGTTTCCATCGCCCAAGTCATACTTTATATGACGAGCTTTGAGATCATGGGACTGAGTGAGTTGACAACCGCAGACAACAGGGGACAATGCTTGGTATGACTTCGATAGCCCAACAAAACTCTTGTCTAACATGTTCGTGCAACGACTTGACAAGCAAGGGCTACGTCAAGCCTTTTATCGAGGGAACGTGTTGTGCACGCGTTCGACTTGAAGAATCAAGTTCTTTGGGTGCCTAGACTTAAGCAACAAGCAGTAATATACGACTTAAACTACGGGACAAGCGAATGTTAATATTAATTGTAGTTCCAATAATATCGTACATTTAAAAAAAGAATGGAATTTTAACTTTAACAAGTTTTAAGTTATGAATTTAAATCTAATTTTAAATGTTAAATCAAAAACTAGTTTAAATTTTAGTATTAGTATTAGTTTCAATAATATTGTAAATTTTAAATTAACAGGAATGCCACGGTATTAGAAACCTAGCTGATGTCATGTTGCTCGGGCTCGGTTAGTGTTCGTCTAAACTCGTACATGAGAACTAGTTATTAGTAATAAAAATCAAAAATTGAATTTTAACTTTAATTATTTTCCAGCTGCGAATTTAAAACTAGTTATTAGTAAAAGGAGCTATTGAAATAAAATCTAGTCGAGCTCGATCCTTTCTCTTTATCCCATCTCCCACTCTCTTTCTTAGGTTCTCTCTCACAGATTATGTTCACTAATACCATATCATTATAAATAATTACACAACAGTAAATGTAGCATTAAATGTTGCTGCATGTGTTATCCTACATAATTTAATAGTACATGTACGCAGAAGACGAAAAAGTTGTGTTGTTGGAAGTTGTTTCTTTAAAATTATGCTTGTTTTTAGGATAACTCAAGCATTTTCAAGAGCCAACAGAAGAGGGCCACATGGCAGAGGTATAAGGAAGACGAAAAGGTTGTGTTGTTGCCTTGTTGGAAGTTGTTTCTTTCTGAATAATGCTATTTGTACGTTCAAATTGTACCTTCACACTGTCCCTCCTTACGTGGCAGCTGACGTGATATGTTGATGTGGCAGCTGACATGTCAAATTTTAAAAAATAAATAAAAATTAACATTAAAAATAATGTTAACATTAACATTAACATTAACATTAACATTAACATTATCGTTAATATTAACAATAATATTAATATTAACATTAACATTAACATTAATATTAATATTAATATTAATATTAATTAATATTAACATTAAATTAATATTAATATTAACGTTAAATTAATATGGACAAAATTGGGTAGTTAAGTTTTTTGGGTTAAAATTTGCCATGTCATCGGTCATGTCAGATGACACACAATATTATTTAACATGCCACATCAGCTGCCACACAAGGAGGAATATATTAGAGGGACAATTTCGAGGTACGAATAGCATTACTCTTTCTTTTTGTATTGTTTTTTGTCATTTGTTTCTTCTGTTGGTTTCTAACACACTCTATTTTCTTCAATGGCGACGTCACATGGAGAAACTGATCGTCGTGTGGAAGAATTAGTTGATGAAGAAAGCTTCGCTTCAAGAGCAGTGTTAGATGATTTTGATGATGAGCAAAGTTTGTAAGCTGTTAACTTAGGAGACAATAAAGAACAAGAGGAAGAAAACAACAGAGGAATGCATCATAACGATGACGACGACATCAACGCAAACAACAAAATGTTATTTCGCATCACCCTTTCTAATGGATTTAAGAAATAAATTATATTTTTACATTAATTTCTCATATTTATTTTGTTTTATTATGTTCTTAGGGACGATGGTGAATCTCCATTGGATTTCGATGCAGCGACGATGAAAAAATATTGCAGTCTGTCAACATTAACAAAGACCCAAGGGATCTCTTAGATGAAGATATTGTTGGCTTACAGTTTAACTCTATTGAAGAAGCAGAGACATTCTACTGAATATATTCAAAAGCATTTGGTTTCAGTATTAGAAAGAACAAAGTAAAGAAAAACAAATCTAGGATGGTGATGGTCCGTAGTTGGTGTTGTTCGAATGCGGGATTCAGACAGAAAAAATACAATGAAGCTCCTAACAGGGTTCGTGAGCCAAGAAGTGAAAGCAGAAGTGGTTGTAAAGCAATTTTTCGTATTGGGTACACCAATTCTACAAAGCTGTGGGTCGTCAAAAAAATTTCAAGTACATCACAACCATAACCTGGCGAATGACTTTGATACAGTTTTTTTGAGATCCCATCGTAAGATATCACCCATAGAATTTGAACAAGCTAAGCTTATGAAACAATCAGGGATGGGGACTGGAGATATATGGAATTTACTTGTCCACCAGAAAGGTGGCTAGGATAAGGTTCGATGGATAAAAAAATTTATACAACGCTTTAGCTAAAGATAGTAGAGCACTAGACGATGTTGATGCTACGACAACACTTCCATTTCTTCAATCTAAGGAGGGCATTGACCCAGATTTCTTCTACGTATACAAGGTAGACAAAAATTCCAGATTGACCCATCTCTTTTGGGCTGACGGTGCATGTCGATTCGATTACGAATTATTTGGAGATTCACTAGCATTTGATTCTACATATAAAACAAATAGAAGTCAAATGTCGTTGGTGGTTTAGTTGGTACAAATAATCATGCAATAACTTGTGTGTTTGGGTTTGCAATGATCCATAATGAGACTGCAGAGATATATTCTTGGGGTTTAGAAAAATTCCAAGAGAGTATGAATGGAAAATTACCAGTGACAGTTCTCACGGATGGTTACAGATCCATGAATAAAGCAATTGAGGATTTAATGTCCAGCGTAGTTCATCGAACGTGCTCATGGCATATCCTAAATAGTTCAGCCAAACATGTACACCGAGATGGTTTTGCAAATAAATTGAGTCTTCTGATTAAAAGGTACATCGTACACTTGCTACATTACTTTGAAGTATGTTGTTGTTACAATATTAAAACTTTAGTTACTGTCCATGTTTTCGAAACAGGTACTATTCAGTCGAAGAATTTGAAAATCGTTGGCAGCAGATGCTAAGGAATTATAATGTAGAGAACAATGAGTGGACCACTGCATTGTATAGAACGAATGAGCGATGGGCGGACATATTCCTACGTGGAAATTATTTTGGTGGTTCTACTGCAACAAATAGATGTGAATCTATGAACGCATTTCAGAAAAGATTTTTGAATGAGAAGTTGCCACTATGGAAGGCCCTTCAAAATTGTGACCATGGTTTGGCGGCCTTACGTTACGGCCAGATAAGTAAGCATATCATTGATAAAATATCGACACCAGCTGCGAAGCAAACTAGCATGGCCGAAATAGAAGATAAATTTGCCGCAATTTACACTAAAATGGTGTTTATAGAGGTAAGGAAGGAAATCACACGTTCTGATACATATATTTTCTCCACCATCACATCAAGAGAGGCAGAAGTTTGCACTATCCAAAAGTATATTTCGCCAAACAGTATTAACCGAAAGGTTACATTTGATCAGGCCGACAACATCATAAACTATGACTGCTTGTGGATAGAGACCAAGGGGATTCCTTGTAGGCATATTTTTTTCAGCAATGAAGAGATTGCAATTGGGAGATATTTCAAAGAACTTGATAAAAACTCGTTGGCTCAAGGATTGCAAAGAGAGTTATCTCTCCGGACCTGGCACAGAAAGAAGATTCATCCACCTAGACAGTATTGAGAGCAGAAGGTTTGGTGGCATTAATGAACAAGTTAATTTGTTTACGTATTATTGTAAAAAATCAAGGAAAATTCAAGAGAAGGGAATGGAGTTGATGTCGTCTGTTCTGATGGAGTTGAAAAAAATGGTGGCCAATATTGGTGAAGAAGAAAAATGGTAGCTGATACAGTTCATGGAGTGCAAGAATCTTTTAAAGAGCCAAATCCGGTAGCAACAAAAGGAAGGCCTTCTCAAGGGAAATCAAGCCAGCCTAAAGTAAGTCAGATTATCCGGAAGCCTAGAATTTGTAGAGTTTGTAGAAAATTGGGTCACAATTTTTGTAATTGTAAAGTACGGAAGCGAGATAGCGACAAAGAGCAAATGGAATCAAATGAACCGTCGTTGACTTAAGAGCATCTCCAACCCTATTGTCTTGTTTTGTGTTGTGAATCCTATGTGGCATGAGACATAAGACAATGTCTTTCCTATGTGGCAAGTTGACATTCACACAAGACAATGAGATAAAAATATGTTCTCCAATGCAAAAGTTTGAAAAGACAATAAAATTACTTTTTTCAACTTCCAAGACAACTTTTTCACTTCTTCTTTTTTTTTATATATATATTTTTATTCATAATTCATGATGTGGACATAAAGTCCTTTTGAAGTGCATTGTCTAGATCTAGACAACCAACTTCACATTCTCCTTGCCATGACAACTTCACAATTTATTTCACATTTGCATTGGAGAAGTACTTTTGAAAAAAATGCTTGTCATTCCTACGTGGCAACCATTTTTTCCAAACTCACAATAGGGTTGGAGATGCTCTAATAATCAACTTTTTTTACAATTCTCCGTCAATTGGGCGCATCAGTACACGGAGAATGGTGTTGACTTGGCAGAATTCGAAGGGGCAGATTCATTGGTATTAATGGCATATAAATGACAGTAGTTGGGAGAGTTTGTTCTCGTCTTACTTAGCTTTTCTTGTGAAGGGGCAGATGTATTGGTATTAATGCAAATTAATTGAATTGAATTCGAAGTGACTGCCACTTGGCGCATGAGTATGAGTTGTCCTTGCCTATAAATGGCAGTAGTGTAGGGAGAGTTTGTTCTCGTCCCACTTAGCTTTTCTTATGGAGATGGACTATACCGATCCCCCGCCTTGGCAAGATGCTTTCCTGTTGGTTGTCGATCTCCTCGTTCGAGAAGCTTTGGTGGTGAAGTCCTTCAAAAGACTGAGATGTCCCTAGTGGATTGTCTGTGTTCGTGCACTTCATCGACTGTGTGCCATGATGTTGGTTACTAGAAGAGCCCCAGGGTTTAGGTTGATTGCCAACCCACACTCTGTCGAAGCACCCGTACGTTGATTCGCTCTGACTATGCACGGTGTTCCGTCTACGCACGTTGATGATGAAGTGATTTGCTCTGACGATGCACGATGTTCCGTATTCGTGCACTTCATCAGAAGACTGAGATGTGCTGAGTGGACTGTCCGTGTTCGTGCACTTCATCGACTGTGTGCCATGATGTTGGTTACTGGGTCTGGGATCGCCGCGGCCCAGTTTTTGTTATGCTGGCAGAGCCACAGGTTTGTCGGGGTCGAACGATGGAGTGATTTGCTCTGACGATGTTACGCCTACGCACGTTGACGATGAAGTGATAGCCAACCCACACTATGTCGAAGTTGTAGCTTTTAGGCTTTTGTCTTGGTAGTAGGATTTTATGTAGTAGTTCAGACTTTCATATGTAATAAAAGTCAAACTTTTCGTGGTTTTGACACGGAAAATGGCCATCCTCCGTGGTTTTAAGAATATAAATGTAATTCAAAAATAATTTTATTATAAAAGACAAAGCAGACCAGACGTTATAAAAGACAGAAGTTCCTTGCCCAATTATATTATTGTTTTACAATGTCATTGCTAGGTTGGTAGTGTTACAAATTCGTTTGAAAGCAACTTCTTAGCCCATCCCAACCTCATCATTGTAATCTTTTGGTGAGTGTCATCGTCATTTCCTCTCGGTATTTCGAAGGGAGTAGTCATCAACCTCTTCATATAATATGCCGTGTACAAGAGGCAGTTGGGTGCCTGTTGTTGTGGGCATCTTGGAGAACAATTCAGCACTGTGCTCTCATACTCCATATTCGCCGGACATCTCTCCCTCATCATATCAACTTTCCTCCTGACGATATGCTCTAAGGTCTTCTTCATTAATTCTGCATCCACCTTGCCCTTTTCGTACGTGGTTTGCCTCAAGGAGTTGTAGTGTGTCCAGTCGTAGGAGATAAAGTTGAATGTGAGCAGCGTATAGTGCTTGATGGATACATGAAAGAGTGAGATGAATAGCAACTCTATGTCGTCCTCTAAATCCATGACGAAGTCTTCTACATCTGTTTTGAAAGTGTCGAGGGCGCCGGCTTTTGCTTCTATTTCAATGGCACGTTCAACGATGTTCTGTTTCCCAAAAATAAAACACAATATCATGAGTAATTTTTTATGTCATTTTCATCGGTGTACACATGAATATGAATTTTTCTGTTTGGATTCTTACCAATGTGTGGGGTATCAATAAAGTAGACCACTTATGTTGCAAGTCCTTTGAACTTGACTGGGCATACCTTCTTGCATAGCCTTGAATTTCTCTCAGCTTCCTTATTATTAGGTTGAGTATGCCAGCCTCCATGTCTTCATAGTTGAGTATGTCTTGCATGTCTATTTCCGATAGCTAGATTGCAACTTCATTTTCACCCTCTTTCGGCAAACTCAAGTATACAATATCACTGCACATAAATTTAGTTTAGATTAAATTAATAGATATTCTCAAGACATAATTGTGAAAAAAGTCTAGAAAGGAAAAGAAAAAAGGGTCATTCGCCGTCCAACAGACACAGAGAATGATAATTCGCCATCCAACTGACACTGAGAATGGTAATTCGTCGTCCAACTGACACGGAGAATGATCATTCTCCGGACAACTGTCACGGAGAATGGTTGTTCTCCGTTATGAATTGGACAGAGATTGGTTGAGTTCAGAATACATACTTTAGACTCATCTTTCTGGGGATTACGATGTCGATGTAATGCTTCTTCATCTCTTCATCCACATCCATCCAAAGTATGAGTTCATCGTATTCCCTTAGTATGACAATCTTCCTCTTTAGTTCAGCCATTTTGGCGTCTTCTCCGAAATTCGGAGCGACATTCATCTTCCGCTTTTTATTAGCCTCTCTAACTGTATTCTTTTCCAAGGGAGTAACATCTTCATCGGCTAATGCTGCTGATGGTTTTTTAGACCTCTTTTCCTCCGATCCTCCTCTTCTTTTGACTTCTTTTGGAGCAGCAAGTTCAGCAGCTGCTTGAGTCTCATCATGCTGTAATGCTACAACAATGGCTTCGAGATCAACGATTTTCACATCCTTTTCAATGGCTTCAATATTCAACGATTCAACTTTATTTTGAAGCTTCCTTTTCTCATTAACGAGCCTTTTATTTGTTTCTCTGAGCTGCTTGGTTATTTGCACTGAAATAAAACAAAAAACAATAAAATGTATGATGTGAATCTAACACGGAGAATGACCATTCTCCGTGACCTTAACACGGAGAATGGTCGTTCTCCATCCATCCAAACATGGAGAGTGGCCATTCTCCTGCATTCTAAAACGAGGAATGTCCATTCTCCATCTTATTAACATAGAGAACGACCATTCTCCTTCCATTTAACACAGAATATCCATTCTTCGTGATATTACCATGGAGAATGGCCATTCTCCATAGTGATGAAACGGAGAATGGACATTCTGTGTTATTTTAACACGTAGAATTACAAATCAGAACTTCGAAAAAAAATTTACCTTGTGTCTGTAGCTCTTTAACCTTTTCGCTAAGCTTTCCATTCTTAGTAAGAATCTCAGATTTCTCTCTCTGCAAGGAGTCCAATTCCTGTGCCAACATCTCTATCGAGGTGTTCCTTTGAATTTGTTTGGCTCCTTGTTCCTCTAGCTCTTTAAACTTCTTATGGAGATTCTCGTTCTTAGCAAGAATCTCAGATTTCTCTCTTCACAAGGAGTCCAATTCCTGTGCCAATATCTCCATCGAGGTGTTCCTTTGAATTTGTTGGGCTCCTTGTTCCTCTAGCTCTTTAAGCTTCTTATGAAGATTCTCGTTCTCAGAAAGAATCTTAGATTTCTCTCTTCGCAACTCCTCCAATTCATGCACCGAGCCCTTCATCATAATGTTGAATGGACGTTGTTGGGCTTGTTGTACCTCTAGCTCTCTAAGCTTTTTTATTGAGTTTTTCATTCTCAGCAAGAACCTAAGAATGTTGTCTTCTCAACTCCTCCAATTCCTGCACCGACCCCTCCATCACGGTGTTCATTCCAAGTTGTTGTGGTCTCTTTTGTTCAGCATCCTCATCCCCACCAGTTTGGTGGTGTCCCTCTCCCTCAAATGCATCTTCTTCTCATATTTCTACGTCCTCTTCTAGGTGGCCTTCCTCTTTTCCGACAGCTATAACCAAATCTTTGAATATATGTTTCGATCTAAATATAATGTGATATTCGCGTTTGAGGAAGACTGAGATTTTGTACCCATTCCATGTGTAAAATCTCGGGTATTCACGTATTGGTGTGGACTTCCTTTCCACAAGCGTATTATGTTCCGCAAACCAATAGAGGAAGTATATTGTGCAACCTTCCATTTTGGAGTATGCATCGGAGTAATCCCTCCTTAGTTTTACTTGTAGTCCTCTTGATGCTCTACATGACATACTCCAAGATTAACTTGGCCAGCATATTCTGTTAATAACTTTTATGTTGTCTACCAAGGCCATGAATCTGTACGACAAATTTGAACCGCCAGACTTTGTGAAGAATACTGTTTGGCAGAAGTGGAAGATTATTAGCTTGGCCAAATCATCTGGATTAACAGCGTTATCTCCGCCAAGAAGCTGCTGTAACAATTCAAAGAACTTTTCTCACTTCCTTATTCGTGACTTCTGAGTGTTTGCCCTTAGAATTAGCCAGCAATCTTGTGAAGTGATCTCTACACAAGCTCAACGATGCTAGTGGTGTGGGCTGCTGTTGTTTTTCTATTATCAATCTTCTGTAATTAGTATCATCCTCACTATCATCCTTTAGCGGTAGACAGAAAATGTCTGCTATATCGCCCACACTCGGTTCTATTTTAACAGTAGTGCTCAGTTGAAAGTATCCGATACTAGATTTGCCTTCCACATAAGTTCCTATCAAATTCTCAGAACCTTCTGAAACCTTGGCCAATTCTTGAGTGCGAACATTGTTTTTGTAGAATACCTCGACAAAATTGTAGAAATAGGTATTCTTCAAAGAATCGATAACTGGTTCGGGCAAACGGCCGCCGTCTTCTTTGATATCATCCATAAGAGTTTGCATCGTCTTGAAAGAGGAACGGAAAACTCTTGAATCTTTATTTCTGACAGTTTTTTCCCTACAAAAAGATAAGAAATTAGGTTTCTGTCAACTATTCTCCGTCAATCTAACAGGGAGAATGGCCATTCCCCATGATTTTTACACGGATAATGGTCATTCTCTGTGATATTTGCACAGGAGAATGAATATTCTTCGTGATATTTGCATGGAGAATGACCGTTCTCCTACATTTTAACACGAGATGGCCACTCTCCGTGATATTTACACGAAGAATGACCATTCTCCTACATTTTAACACGGAGATGGCCATTCTCCGTGGTTTTAACATGGAGAATGGCAGTTCCCCTTCATTTTAACACGGGAATGGCCATTCTCCGTCAAGTCAGCACGGAGAATGGAATTAATTCTTCAATCTAACAAGGAGAATGGTCATTCTCTGTGATATTATTTATCACGGAGAATGGTCCATTCTCCGTCAATATAAACTTGTAGAATGGCCACTCCCCGTGACTTTAACATGGATAATGGTCATTCTCCTTGATATTTGCACGAAGAATGAACATTCTCCGTGATATTTGCACGGAGAATGACCATTCTCCTATATTTTAACACTTATAGTTATACCTTCTTTTTTCCCTCCTTCTTGATTACTAGCCTCTGGATCATGTGCAACCTTCTTAAATCTCTTCACAACAACTCACTCTTCTTGCATATCCACATCTTCTCCTACTTCTCTAACTGGGGTTCCATTTGATGTTGATGTTTGCGACATGGTATGAAGATTGCGAATGGAGAGTCACTGACGAGTTTTTAAAATAGGGTTTGAAGATTTTGGAGGATGAAACCTAGATATGAAAAGGAGTAGCGTATGGAAGAAGAGGAAGAATAGAAACTTTTTGGTTTTGAAGAGTAGGTTACGTAAGTGTTTTGAAAAAAATTAGAAGGGCAATAAGGTCATGCCGCACCCATTTATATATTTTTAGCTAATTCGGGGCACGCGATGAAATGTTATTTTGCGGTGGGTTTTTTTTATAAAACTTTTGCGATTTTTAGGCATTTTAAAAAATTTCTCTTGTCAATAACTTGAGAATTTTTCTCGATACATAGGGTCAGAGGCATAAATCACTTTAGCACGAAGAGAGGGTATACCCATATGGTTAGAGGCACATGTTTGGATATTTTAGGATTAAATGGCAGCAAGATTATGAAACAAATGAACATTTTGATATCATTTTTATCCCACATTTTAAGAACATTATAACTCAACAAAACAAATGAAAATAATGCATTAGATAAAGAAGATGAAAAAATTATCGTCTTCCATATTCAATCATTTTAGTTTGGACTCCTTTCTGCTTAATTATATTATATACGCAACTTGGATAGTACTTCATTGTTCTCTGAAGTTGCAATCCATTCAGCAGGTTTGCGTCTTTCCATTCCCGCATCAAACTGCATATAACAAACATAACATCAAAAATATTACTCTAAAAAGTGTAAGTTTTTGACGACATATTTTCTGACTTACATTGAGAGAACGGGAGTCCAGACTACATCCGTCTTTTATGAATATAATTACAAAAATCCCACAATCAAATAAATTGCCTTGGCGGGGAACATAAGGACGACATTTTATGGCAAAAGTTGAAAAGTTGAACCTAGCATCTCTCAACTTCAAAATCTCTTCTTCGAGAAAGAGATCCAAATTTGAAAGCTACAATTACCAGAATATAATATGTATTAGTATACCGCGGATCTTGTACGCAATTCATAAAAATTGATGAATATGAGCTTACTATTTCGTTTATGACTGATTTGTTTTGAATCAGATCATCTGTAGATGCAAGTGTGTCCCAAATTTCAACAGTCCTTATTTTAACCATAACTCTTGCAAGAGTATAGTGTCTAGACAAAAGAATGGGTATGTATATCTGAATCAGGATTAATTAGGTAAAACAAATTAGTAAATTTTTAGAAAATTAGGATTAATATTTAAACAGAAATATATTAATACCTCGTTACAAATGCTTAAAGATCCCATATAATCCTGGAAATATTTGTGCTTCTTCCATATTTTATGAAGCTGTTTGTCAGATGGAGGTAACCTTGCTCTCTACATACACATCAATTAATACATTACGAAGGACAAACAAACGAAAAAATTGTTAATGCATAATCATTGAAGAATAAAATGCTCACTCACCGTTAACCTTATTAATAAATACCATACATTAGCTTTATTGAAAGTTCTTTTCCGTTCCTCCGCGGTGAGAAGAGCAGAGACAAGGGTTACAATCTGAATATCTCATTAAAAATGTCAGCGATGGAATCGAAGTAAACATAGATGGCATCTGAGAAGAAATATACTATATACATACCCCATCTTTAAATCTCGTTTCTGGAGCTAAGGACTTCATCTTATCCCAAGACACAGAAATTTTGTTGCAAGATGATATTATTTCACTAAGAAAAGAAACGAATAAATTAGGACAAAAAACTGTTGGAATTAAATCAAAACTCATATTACTTACTCGGCAGGTCTATCATCCGTAAAAATATAATCGTAATAACTCGAATAAATACTAGTACACTTGCTAGGCTTCGAGGTTGAAGTTCTTGTTAAACTTTTCAAAGGTGTGACCGGATTTAAATTTTCATGCATTCTTTTCAAAGAACTGCTAAAGTTAATTTCTTCTGTAGGACACAATGCGAGAATTTTGTCCATTGCTTTATTATGATTCTTTAGCAGCACGTCCTCCTCATCGGAAGATTCAACGAAAACCTCCTCCACATTATTAAATACTCCAAATGAAGATGTCTTCTTCAAAGCTGAAGATTCTTCCATCTTATCCAAACGCCGAGATATATTCATTTGTTCAATTTCGATTGAACCAAGCTTAGAATTAATTGAAACAAGTTGAGCTGAAATCATCGACAGTTGTTCTTCAAACATGCGCATCATACGCGGAATGAAGGTTTCATTTAGAGCTGGCAACCAATCTTCTACGTCTTCTACATGTCCCATACGAGTAGACATCTTTCTTCAGTACTACAAAATGAAATAAGAAAACTATTCTATGTATTTCAGAATAAATAATAGTTGAAACAAGAAAACTATTGTACATATAGCAAGAGAAAAGTACAAAATGTGAGGAAGATGGAATGACAAATAAATTTCAAGACTAGCAAAGAATCTACTAGCCTTTTGAAGGGTTATCATAAAAAAATTGAAGAGGGCTCGAGGAAGATTCTACTAGCCGTTTGAAAAGTACAAAGGTTATCATGATTAACAATTTGAGGAACTCTATAAGAGGTTTAATTCTGCTGGTACTCCTCGTTGTTCGAGGAGGGCTCGACTAAGTCCGCCGTAAACCGGAACTTCTTCTTCTTTCCTTCTTCATCTCCGTTTCTCCTTCCACCACCTCCGCCATGGCCTGTAGCTTTTTAACCAAAATATTAAATTATTAGATGAAACAAAAAAAACAAATTGTGGAAAGATTACTAAATTAAAATTAAACAGAACATATATTCATAGAAAACATGAGATTAAAGATGAAAATATTACAGAAGCAACACCATAATTTTACAACAACTAAGCAGACTCTGCTAAGCAATAACTAAAATTAGGGATTGTGTCCTCCTTTGATTTAATTTACACAAAGAAGAGATTTGAGAGGACGAGCTTTTATCGGCTTTTTACCCCTCTTCTTCCTCTGAATTCTTCCCTAACTATTATCCACATTGGCTACAGGAAATTCGTCCATGTCGTCGTCGGTGTCATCATCTAGATCACCAGTAGCATTAGTGTCGTCGTCTATATCGCCTACAGACCTGGACACACTGTGTCCTTCCTTTTCGGCCGATACGCAATTATTGTTATATATACGTAGTTGCACAAAATATTAAATTACATGGACGAAAGAAAAAGTAAATATTAGTTAATTTAGGGTGTTCATTGAATAAATTGTATTGAAGATTGACCTGCTATAGCAAGTTAACAAGAGGTCAAAAGTCAAAAATAGTATTAAATGATGTCTTCTATATTATTTAATTTGAATTTAATCTGAACCAATGGATGAACATCCAACGGTTCAGATTTGGGATATATCGATACATCCCAGAAGGGTGGATGTATTGTAGAATTTTCTTTATATATATATATATATATATATATATATATATATATATATATATATATATATATATATATATATATATATTTATATATATATATATATATATATATATATATATATATATATATATATATATATATATATATATATATATATATATATATATATATATGGCAGCTGTGAAACCCATATTCACAGGTGAAGGACAATCCACAAATAGACCACCACTATTAGATGGAACAAACTATACTTATTGAAAAACACGAATGAGTTTCTTCCTGAAATATCTTGACTTTGATCTTTGGTATATAGTATAGATGGCTACAAAAAGCCACCTAGAGTAGTGATTGATTGTAATCTTGTAGATAAGCCACGTGGCAGATACACAGATTTAAAACAGACACAAGCCAGTTTTGACGTAAGAGCTATCAATGAACTATTCTGTGTCATTGACAAGACTGAGTTTAACAGAGAATCTACATGTGTAACACCCATGAATTTTGAATTTTTTATTTAATTGATTAAATAGTCATTTTTTGAATTTATAAATATTTTAATTTAATAGTTATTAATATAAATGGCCTTAGTCACGGTTAAGTTTTGAAGTGCAAGATGACTAGGAATCAAGGCATAGAGAGTGTAGTCATATGCTTTGACTAGTATAATAGCCATGCAAGGGAAGGCCTAGCCATAGTAGTGTCCCTGCTAGAAAACCAGTTAAAGTTGTGACTTGACCTCTATAAATAATTTATTTAGTTATTTTTTAAGTTTATAACTTTTAGGAGACCCGGTTGTACCAACTTAGCCCGGAATTGATCCGAACACAACCTAAGCCCATCTAGGCTTGTAGTGCGTCCAGAGGCGTCCATGTAGATATATATTTTAGATATATTTTTTAAGTTATTTTATGGTCAAAATAAATATATTTTCCTAAGTAATTGATATATATATGTATTATAGATATCAATATTATTTGGTATTCAAGTGATATTTACTTAAAAATAGGATTAATATTTTTCTTAGATATTCTTGTACATTTTAGGAAGTTGTAGGCTATATATATACTTGTATGTGCATCTAATAAATAAATGCGTATATATGAGTTTATTATTAATTATGAAGTTTGGTAAATATTGCTATAATAGTAATATTTTATTAGGAAATATGATAGCAATTGCTAAAAATATTTTTTTAATTCTGTTGGTATTAATATATATATATATATATATATATATATATATATATATATATATATATATATATATATATATATATAAAATATATATATATTAGAAAAAAAAGATAACTCAATATCTCACGAGATAAAGAACCCTTCCCAAACCTGACCAACAACAAACCCAACAGCCCAAAATTCCCCCTGTCCTGTATATATAACGAGAGAGAAATGGCGGGGAGTTGAAAAACCCTAACCCTACCCCGACCTAAACCATAGAGCTCGGTCGTGCCTTCGCGCGACCACCTCAACCACCTGCGCGCTGCTGGAGCACCGTCGGCGGCCGACCAAACCCGACCAACAGCAGATATAGAAGCATAAAAATTTGTAAAGTGCATCGACGTAGAGCTAAGAAAAGGATTATAGCGCCCGACAAACTGGCACAGTAAAAACGGACAAAGCTCAGGCGCACAAGAAAATACACAGTATTGAAAGGCGTAGTAAAGACAGACAAAGCTTAGGCGCATAAGAAAGTACACAATTTTGAAAATGATAGCGAAGAAAATCTTTTATTGATAGTCATGATAACAATACAGAGGAAGTCTATTACAAATTTTTCTCAGTGATAACCATGAGTACATAAAAACTATCTACCTACTATATATACAATGTACGCCAAAAAAGTGCCTTTTCTCGATGCTGACCTACGCCAAGAAAATTGCCATTTCTCGATGCCCACCTATGGCAAGAAAAGTGCCTTTTCACGGTGTAGTCGTACGCTAAGAAAAACACATTTTTTTGGTAGTCCTGCGCCAAGAAAAGTGCCTTTTCTCGATGCAACCCCTAGACATTGGTCG
Organism: Iris pallida; assembly: GCA_029216955.1. Classification (NCBI taxonomy): domain Eukaryota; kingdom Viridiplantae; phylum Streptophyta; class Magnoliopsida; order Asparagales; family Iridaceae; genus Iris; species Iris pallida. Next base: position 26,610 of record JANAVB010042311.1, read on the forward strand.
AATGGGGTTTGGAATGACAGTCAATCCAAAACCCATATCCGGCATCTTGACGCTTGAAGCAGAAAGATTTTGTTTGGGTTCGAGCTTCTCTAACAAACGTTTACGTGCATACCAGTTCTCTGAGAGAGTTCTTCATCAAAACTACGACTTCTTTGAACGAGAAGATCGACAACCTGTCGACTTATATTCCAAAGGGGAGGCTCATAGCCATTCGAGACTAAGTCAGGGTCGAACATTAAGTTGGGTGCAAAGAGGAAATGAGCGAAGACGTCCTTAAAATCTGCTATTTATAGACAGCAGCGTAGCCCAGCTCATACGCCAAGTGGCAATCAGTCAAAGAGATTAATATGATGAATCTCATATTAATGCCAATGAACCAGTCGCCCCTGAAATTAATGTGATGAATCTTACATTAATGGCAGTAAACTTGCTACCTCGATATTATTCTAAGTCAGTATTTCGAGTCCTGCGCCACATGCATCGGCTACACTTAATGAGAAGTTGACTATATTCGATGCACTAAACGTCACAACGCTGTAGGGGGGGCCACTACGCCAACAAGGCTACTATGCCCTAATAAAGACTGTGCTATTGAAATGGCTATGCCATCTAAACGGCTACACTCTCGAAATGGCTACACCATTTAAAGCATCTACACTTAGACTTCCTTTCAACCAAGGAGGATTTAATGCAGTCTGACGGCAAGTTTGAATTCCAAGACAAACGCTTTTAGCAGAGTGCAGCACGCTTCAACTCTCGTACAGATGAAGACAACACAGGAATTAAGAAGACATTTATAAGAAAGAGATGTACAGCGCGATACTCTAGAAGGGGTGAATAGAGTAGGCATCGAAAAATTAGCTATTTAAAAATAGTTAGCAACAAGATCATAGAAGTATATTTACAGATATATAAATAAAAATAGAGAGCAGAGAGAAAACGCAAACACGAGGATGTATACTGGTTTTTCTTTTGTGGGGACTAGTCCAGTCAGAAGAACTCCAGCTTCTAGTTGAAATCTACTTTGGAAAAACATCACGAGTTTTCTTACAAAGTTCTTACAACTTCTATAAAGCGAGCTTTGATCCAAATTACTCAACCAACTTCAATTATGAAGTGTCTTTCTTCAATCAAGCCTCTAATTACAATCACTCTGAACTTCTAGACTATACCGTACTAGCAAATCGACTAGAGGATTGCAACTGGCTTGGGATTTGAAAATGAAAGCTTAGAATACTTTGGAATAGTAGGCTTAGAGAGAATAGAAGAGAGAATGATTGGCGTATTGAAATGGTAGAAATTCTTCTCTATTTATAGTTTTTCCAAAGGGAGAATTCGAACAGAATTCAGACAGAATTTGGGTAGAATTCTTTGAGAGAATCTCGACAAATAGTTGTTGCATCCATAACTGAGGGAGACTAGGTTCAAAAATCCAACGTTCTACTAACCAAACTCGGGATGAACTTGGGATGAACTTGGGACAAATTCTGTTGGTCCAGAGTTGATTTGGTTAGGGTTTTACAAATCGAGTTTTGGGCCTTTTGAAATGTCGAGCAATTAAGAGCTTTTATAAATGGGCTTATTTTCAAAACAAAGGGATATTTTGAAATCATTTTGGGGTAGCCTATTGCCAGTACGACTCGGTGTACATTATATTTCTAGACATAATAAATTATAAAAATTGCATTGATAATAGAAATACAGACTCATATGGCAAAACGACTTCATTTCTTGAAGGGTTGTAGCAGCAATTCTCAGCAGTCGTCCAAGTAGCCCTTATATTGAGACAGGGTTAGATCAATTATTAAAATTAGGTTTGACTATGACCAATGGGCTAACAATCTTCCCATTTTGATAATTGACGAACCTTGACCGATATAATATCTCGATCTTAATTTGAAAGGAAAAAAAAATCAAAATTTGTAAGGTACTGTTCTGAACTTGTATGGTAGGTACTGTGGTAGGTACTGTCTTCTCTTAAAAAAATTCTTGTGTCCTGTAAAAGATGTCAGATCCATTTTCTGTCCCGCTGTCACTTAGCAAAATAATTGCAAAGAGAGAAGCTCCCCCACAATTCGTACTTTAAAAAATGAACATTGAAGAAATACAAAAAATATATAAATAATAACATATATTTCACAGGCAGTTCTATGAAGGAAGCATAAACTAAGATAAGTAACGCTACGCATAGAATGAGAAGTGCATACTAAGAATAAAAGAGAACAATACATTGAAATAGAAAATGCATACTAATAGGACTTTAAAATACATCAACTCAGCAAAACAGTCTCAGTCGTGGCAATAATATAATTGAAAGATAAATTACTATCTTGGAATGTAAGAGCATTTCTATGCATACATAGACAAAAGTAGAGTCTAATCAGATACCATCTAGACAAAGTACAATAATGTCTAGATCAAAATCCTCAGCAACTAGACAGAGTCATCATCGTCATCGCGATCAACATCGCCACCATGTCCAGAAGGACTAGCTCTAGAAGTGCCAGCTTCATGAGAACGGTATGGAGTAGCACTAGAACCATGGTACCAGTTATAAGCATTATTGGGCTCAAAGAAGTGATGAACCCCCTCATCCTCATAGCGGTAGCCAAAAATAGTGGGATCTTGTGCAAGAGAATCGGTATACTGACCAGCCTGGGCGAAATGCAGATCCGCAAAGGAGTTTGCCAGGATCTAAAACTAACTAGCACCTCAGAAATGGCATTCCCTCAATGTGTCAGTAACAAAAGCTTGCAAAGAGTTGTGCTCATCCAGTTTAGCACGCCGCATATCAAATAAATGCTGGTGGATACCCTCAAAAGTCGTAAGGTAATCCTGAGGAGGTGGAGGTAGTACAGTAAGAGGAGCAGGAGGAACAACTACGCTACGTCGAGAGAGCTAAAGATACTTTGGCTCAAAGTCACAAGCACAAGGGGATAAGTCAATGTTAAAGTGATGAAAGATAATCGAAAGAATCATCGCGTAAACAAGGTTCCTGTGTCTTTCGCAACAATAACCCATCATCTGAATAATCGTCTTGGGGACAAAAAAGGAATCCCTTTACGAATATGATACAAACCAGACATTTCAAGGGTGGTCACATCGTCCTTGGAAGTGGATTTGGGCAAGATAATGGAATAGACGATGCGATGGAATTCATAGAAAAATAAGTTCAAATATGCAGCTTTGAACTTTTCAAAATGAACTTGATTAGGAGAACAAAGTTCATTCTTGAAACTGTTTAAGGTCGTATCTCTGGGAAATTCAAATTCAGTGATATCGTCTAGAGGAGCACCTTCATTTGGAATGTTAAGGATTTTCGCTAGGTCGGCATCATTGAATTGAATATCAATTCCAGCAACACGGCTATTAATAGTGAAACTGTTAAGGGTGAAATTATAGTAAAATAACCGAATATCATTAGTTGCAATAGAAAAATAAGTGAGTGACAAGATAGTATAATCCTAATGCTTCAAAGTTGGTCTTGTGGGACAGAAAGATTGTCTACTTGATCGGTGCGCCAGGTTATATGTTGCGAAATGAGAAATCTATATAACATAATAAGGATTGTTCAAGAGTTTCGAAGAAATACTCAATGAATGCCCCGTCGTCCGATTGGATGGGAGAAAAGAGCGATCCTTAGATAGGATCCGAAGAGGAAGCTTCTTTGCTAGCCGTCGTCTTCTTTCTCTTGAAGGGGTTGTTGATTCTAGGCATAATTTCTCAAAAGTATAGAAATCTAAGAAATTGAAATCGAGAGAATAAGGAAATTATACCTTCTGAGAATTGAGTATGTGGAAGAGAACGAGATTTCACGCACGAATCCAAAATTTAGATGGAAAACTCTAAAGGATTTGAGAGAAGTCAAAGTTGAAAAAAAATCTAGGGTTTTGGAGCTCGTCCGCGGCTGCTGCTCTATTTGGAAGGAGGAGGATGGTGAATAGAAGGGGCCACATTCAAATCTGATTTAAAAACACCCGACACCAACAGAACTCGGGCCGAACTCGGGCCAAATTCGGTGTGGGTTCGCCTGGGGTTCTGTTGAGGTATTTTTGTATCGAAATAAAATAAAATGCCACTTTGTATTCATCAATCCTTTTCAATTATTTAATTCAAAGTTTAGTTATTTTAAATTTCAATTAATATAATTAATATTATTTTATGAATTACTTTTTGTTACACAGTGACTGTCTCAGATTAGCTGTAGGGGTACTATCCCACATAACGGAGGTTCACAGGGAAACGCTTAAGTACCATTTTGCTTCGACCTTAGTCGTGGTGATAGACAGACCCTTTGTAGGCTTGTCTCGAAAATATTTTTTGTATATTGAAGAATGATTAATAAAACAAAATTAATTAATATTATTGACATCTAAAATTCTTAATTCTCAACATAAATAATTAAAACGATCTTCCGCTAATGGTTTTGTAAAGATGTCAGCCAATTGGTTCTCTGTGTTTACATATTCAAGGTTTTATATCTCCATTTGTTTGATGGTCTCTAAGAAAATAATGTCGAACCTCAATATGCTTAGTGCGAAAATGACATACAGGATTCTTAGTCAAATTAATAGTACTAATATTGTCACATAAAATGGGTATGTGTGAATACTGCAAACCAAAGTCTTCTAAGGTTTGCTTCATCTACAAAATTTGTGCACAACAATGTCCTGCGACGATATACTCAGCCTCAGTAGTTGATAATACGACAGAATTTTGTTTCTTGCTAAACCATGAGACTAGAGCCTTACCAAGGAAATGACACATGCCACCAGTACTTTTTCTATCTACTTTGCATCCAGCAAAATCAGCATCCGAGTAACCGCTTAGGTCAAAGGATGTGGTTTTGGGATAACATAAGCCGACAGAAGCAGTGCCTTTAAGGTATCGAAAGATACGCTTAACTGCACACAAGTGTGATTCCTTAGGGTTAGCTTGAAAACGTGTACACAAGAAAACACTAAACATTATATCAGGACGACTAGCAGTTAAATAAAGTAAACTACTAATCATGCCTCGATACTTACGTATGTCGATCGGTTTGCCTTGCTCATCAATATCAAGTTTCGTTGAAGTTGCCATTGGAGTGACAAGAGGTTTGACGATTTCCAGATCAAACTTCTTTAGTAGATCTTTTGTGCACTTGGCTTGATTATTGAACGTCCCATTGTTAGTTTGTTTGATTTGCAGTCCAAGGAAGAATTTGAGTTCTCCCATCATGCTCATCTCAAACTCATTCTGCATACATCTTGAAAATTCTTGACAAAGAGACTCATCAGTAGATCCAAAGATAATATCGTCAACATAAATCTGAATTAAAAGAAGATTTTCTTAGAAAGATTTTATAAACAGTGTAGTATCAACCTTGTGTTTTGAAAAACCGTTTTCAAGTAGAAAAGAGCTTAAGCGATCGCACAAAGCATGAGGGGCTTGTTTCAGACCGTATAAGGCTTTCTTCAACTTGAAAACATAATCAGGGTTTTTAAAATCAGTAAATCTTGGAGGTTGAGCAACATAAACTTCTTTTATAAACCGTTAAGAGAAGCACTTTTAACGTCCATTTGAAAAAGTTTAAAATTATGAAAACATGCAAATGCACATAACGTGCGAATGGACTCTAATCTCACAACTGGGGCATAGGTCTCATTATAGTCGATACCTTCCCCTTGGTTGTATCCTTAAGCTATGAGTCAGGCCTTGTTACGAGTGACTAAATCATTCTCATTGAGTTTATTTCGGAATAACTAGCGGGTGCCAATGATCGGATGATCAATAGGCTTGTGAACAAGTTCCTAAACTTGATTCTGTTCAAATTGGTTTAATTCCTCTTACATAGCATCTAACCAAAAATTATCGCTACATGCCTCTTCAATATTTTTGGGTTCTAGCTGTGAAATAAATGCAACACAGGAAACTATATCTCTGTTAGAGGAACGAATACTTACACCCCTGGTAATCTCACCTATTACCAATTCCTTGGTATGGTCATCCATAAACTTTATTTTTTTGGAAGACTCTCAAGATAGCTGGTTCAGGCTTCTGGTTCTGTACGTGCTCTGCTTGGTGGTTCTGCAGATGTTGTGCTTGGAGGTTCTGCAGGTGCTGTACTTGGTGTACTGATGTCTTCATCATCATCGTCGATCATTTGTTGGTCTAGTTCGTCAAAAGTGACATTCATTGACTCTTCGATAATAATGGTCCTTTTGTTGTAGACTCGGTACCTTTTGCTTTTGGCCGCATAACCTATACCTTCAATAGCCTTTTCATCAAACTTTCCCAAATTATCTTTAGGGTTTAGAATGAAATATTTGCAACCAAAGATTTTGAAATAAGAAATTGAGGGTGCTCTATCAAACCATAACTCATAGGAAGTCTTCTTCGATTTAGGTCGAATTAGAACCCTATTGAGAACATACGAAGCTATATTGAGAGCTTCAGCCAAAAAGTATTTAGGTAGTCTAAACTAGTTTAACATTACTCTAGCCATTTTAGATAGAGTCCTGTTCTTACGTTCCATACCTCGATTTTGTTGTGGAGTCCTAGGGTAGGAGAACTCATGCAGATAACCGTGTGTGTCATAAAATTAGTCAAACTCTGCATTCTCAAATTAGTCGCCATGTTCACTTCTAATACGAGTGATCATGAATCCTTTCTCATTTTGAACTTTCTAGTAAAAGAAGACGAATGCAGATAATGCACCATTTTTACGTGCAAGAAAATATACCCACGTGTATCTAGAGAAATCATCTACTATTACGAAAGCATATAACTTACCACCTAGGTTAGCAATTCTACTAGGCCCAAATAAATCCATATGCATTAATTGTAGAGGTCTAGTGGTGCTTATAGCATTCTTCGACTTAAATGTGGATCAGATAGCTTTTTTCTTTTCACATCCACGACATACCGTATCCTTCTTGAAGGTGATGTCCGGTAAGCCTCGTACCAATTTCTTCGTAGATAGTCTTGAAATTGTGTCCATATTTGCATGATCGAGTCTCATATGCCATAGTTGACTCTCATCATTTTTGGCGATTAAGCATCTACCTGCTTTGTTAGCATCTTCCAACAAATAGAAAACATATATATTGTCTTCCCTAATACCATTAAAGATTGTACTACCAGTTGAGCTATTAACTATAGTACATTTGTCTTTGACAAAGTTAATACCATAACCATGGTTAGCTAAATGCACTACAAGAAATAATCCATTATACGACAATCTTAAAATGTCGTTAATAATCAAATTGTTGCCTCATTAACACAAATATGACAATAATTCAAAGTTGCCATAGCGTGCCATAAAAGGTTGCGTCAGTATTGCTTATCTACGACATCTTTTAATTATTGTCGTATAAGGGAACTAATTTACGGCAATTAATTATTGCCTTATTATAAATCTTTTGTTGCCTTTAAAGATTATTAATAATGGGAGTATTTAGTTGCCTAATTTCGAACAATATATGACATTATATTATTATCGTATACATTAGTCCATAAATGACATGATTATATTGCCGAATACTATATTTGTTTAAATGACAATATTTTGTTATTGTAAATTACCAATATTATATGGCATTATATATTTCCATATATTGTAATTCAATATGACAATTCTTTGTTAGGCATATCTTTTTTCCATGTATGAGAACATGAGGAAATTGCCAATTTTTGAATAAATTGATTTTTACTATTTATTGCCATGATCGACAAAATATGACAATTAATAAATGCCAAATATTTAAAATATCAGCCAAATTCAATTGTCAAAATTTAAATAGATCAGTAACCAAATATTAAATGTAAATAATAATTCAATTTGTACACTTCATATAAAAAATGCTTGTAATTAAATATATTAGATTCAGTACTACATCATTCATATTACATAAATTCAACTTCACCAGGAATCATATCCAACATTATGAGGCACAATTCCTCTTTTATATAAGGTTCAAAATTCAAATAGGTACTTGACACTCCCAACTTAACTTAAAGTTGTTGCCTCCTTGTTCCCTCCATATATATATATAACATGTCTGCTAAGATTCCTATGACAGTTGTGGTGCTCCAATTGATAGCTATACAATCTTGGTATACCCTGGTAAGGATAAACAATAAAATTAGCTTATAGACCACAAAATGTTAATAAAAAAATTATATTTAAAGTAGTACAAATCCCTATGCTTCATTTGTTTTTATATGAATGGTTACAACAGATGAAACTTGAATAAACATTTTACTCTAAGGATAAAAACTAAAGAAAATCATCTGTTAAAAATAATACTGATGAATTAAACTCATTCATTGGCCTAAAAACTGTTCTATTTGCAATGACAACCTCATATTTATAATAATCTGTTTGTGAAATATATACAATTGCATCATTAATAAATCTTTTCTAATGCATATATGGTTCTCAACCTTCCATAGATGACTGTAAAACAACTTTCCATAGATAATTAAAAGAATATTCTATGCATATATGGTTCTCAACCTTCCATATATGGTTGTAAAAAAAAATCTACCATAGATAATTAAAAGAATATTCTATGCATATATGGTTCTCAACCTTCCACAGATGGCTCGAAAAAACCCCTTCCATAGATAATTAAAAGAATATTCTATGCATATATGGTTATTAACCTAGATATGGCTGTAAAATGAATCCTTAACCACCTTACATAGATAATTAAAAGAATATTCTTATCCTAGTGAATTGAATTCTAAACAAAGAATTTTATCTTCATGGATAAATGGTCAAAGATTTAATAGTATTTTGTAGAACTATTAGGAGCATAATCAAGTTATCAAAAACAAACCTAATCAATATTTAAAAAAATATTTGCAAACTCATTATCAAAATTTTTATCAAATCTTATTTCGTCCAAATCTTTTTAGAAGAAGTGATAATGGAAGGTTTAAAGGTTCAGGGCTCCATGAGTAATTATAAAACTAAGAAGAAAAAGTCTATCAAGGGTTCAGGAGTAATTTAGTTGGAGAGAAAATTCATAATTTAATCAAACACATTTATTAACCAAAAATCAAAACACAAAATAAAGCAACAGTTTAAATAATAATCTATACCAATCAGTCGTCGATCAGTCAGACTAGATGGCAGCAGAGACCTTCTACTAGAGGCGCTCAGAACCCAAAATCGAAATCTTCTCGTTTCCAAAAAAATCCACAAATCAAAGGAACAAAAAAGAAAATTAACAAAATAGAAATGGAGGTTAAAGAAATACCTAGGTTGAAGAAGGGGAAGAGTGACCTACGTTGAAGGAGTAAAGAGAACCAAATTTAATGAGAGACCTAGTGAGAGAGAATAGGAATTGGGATTTGGCAAAATAAAAAAAAGAGGGTAAATATTTCAAATTTTTATGTTCCCGCCAGTCTTATGTATAGACACAAAAATTTTTTATTCACATTAACCACACAAACGTTTCCATAAGTAAACAAATAAAATATCATCATATTTATTTTGTTCATGTAGGGAAAATATATTACTGATAATCTTTTTTCCCTAAACTAATTATTTTATGGCAATGTAAAATATTGACATATTTGATTGTAATATATTATGACACAAATTCTGCTAGCCATAATATGTTACGATCAAATACGACATGCGTTATTGTTGCCATAAACGGTTCCATCAAATATGGCATGCATTCTTGTTGTCATATAAAGTGTGACAATTATAGGCAATATTATTTGTTGCCATAAACGAACTTATGTATTAAGGCAATATTAACGTTGTCGTATTATGACTATAATATATGGCAACATTTTATGTTGCTGTAAGGCATTGCCGTAAAATATGTTTTTTCTTGTAGTGATGGCTTATGTTGAGTAGATTATGTTTTAACTCGGTTACTAGACAGACATCTTTAATCACAGGATAGGGAGCCTTACCAGTGTTGCCGATACCTACTATATACCCTTTAAGATTATTATTAAAGGAGATGCATCTTTCTTTCTTCTTCGACAGTGTTACAAATAAAGAAGCGTCACCGGTCATGTGCCGTGAGAAACCGCTGTCGATGATCAACTTGCTTTGGGCATGCGAAGGGTGTTCCACCTACAAAATAATTTGCAGATGAAACTTTTGGTACCCATTTCTTGTAGGGTCCTGAAATGTTAGTCTTTGGTATCCATGCACATATCTTTAAATCAACTAGCTTTCTTACTCTACATACAGGAGAAATATGACCAATGGTGCCACAATAGTGACATCTAGCATGTTGAGTGTTAGATGCAGTGTGTTGTGCATGATTGGTAGGTTTTGGTTTTCTAGTTGGATATTTTTAATAAAATGCATGCCTATTAGTCTTCTTGGGCATAGATTTGTTTAGGTTTGGTCTGACAGTATCGGGTTTGACAGTGTTCTGGTATTTTGGTAAGTGACACGTGTTAGGATAGGAAGCAACAACCTCAGGCTGTTTTTCTAACCTAATTTCCAACTTTTGGAAGTGTCAAAAAGTGTATTGTAGTCAGCTATGAGTGCATCATTTTTGACTAGTGCTTGCTGGAGACTTTTCTTCTCTTTGAGTAAGTCTTCCTCTAGTTTGGTAATGGTCTTGTATTTCTCTTCGGATAGCCTTGTGGTCTCGTATAATTGCAACTTGACAGAAGAAAGCTCACCTACCTCACTAGAAATATCATTACTTCTAACCTCAGCTAGTAGGTCAGTAAGTCATTCTATTTTACCTTTGTACTCTTTGAGTACTTTCTTAGAGTTTTGGTATCTGCTACACAATCTTCTATAGTTACCTAAGAGGTCACTAAAGGATTCACCTACTGTTCAAAGGTAAAATCATCATATGTATCAAATAGGGGGTTAGTGTTTACCTGATCATATTCTATTAAGCACACATTTGCAGCGTCATCTGATTATTCATCCTCTGAGTCGCTGGCTTCACTTTCATGCCATATGCTTGTGTTAGCATATCTCCTGGAGGTAGATCTCTTCAGGTACCCTTTTTCATATTTATTTCCCTTATTGGTTGATGATGATGCTGTCGGACATTCCTCTTGATGTGTCCTTTCTTCTTGCAACCGTTGCAGATTGGATCTTCTTTATTGTTAATTTTGTGCTTTTTTGTTCTTCGATTGAATCTCATGAACTTCTTTGCCAGGAAAGCTTCATCTTCAGAGTCAGAATCACTGTCGTCGGAACCTTCTTCGATAGATCTTCTGTGTTGAGCTTTGAATGCGATTGACTTCTCCTTTGGTGCAACTTCTTCAAAGTATTAAAGTTCCAGCTCGTGAGTGAGTAGCTTACCCATAAGCATCTCAAGAGACATAGTAGTGAGGTCGTTTCATTCAATAATTGTAGTTGCCTTTGGAATCCAGTTCTTCGTGAGAGCTCGTAGTAGTTTGTGAATCTTCTCATGCTTATTGTATTCCTTGCCTAAGGAAGACAAAGGATTTTCAATATCTAGAAACATTGTAAACGTCTGAGTGACGGATTCGTTTGGCTTCATTTTGAACACCTCATACTCTTGAGTAAGTCAACTGATCTTTGACTCCATGACTTGTGTCGTGCCTTCGTTAGTAACTTCGAGAAGTTTCCACACTTTATTGGATGTTGCATATAGACACCCTGTTAAATTCAATCTTGTCTAAAGTACAAAATAAAGTGTTAATAGCACGTGCGTCAAGACTGGCCTATTTCTTTTCAGCTTCAGTATACTTGTCATGGGGTTTATCAACCAATTCTCCATCAAAAAGAATACAAGGTGTCTTTTTATAGCCATCAATTACAGTAGACCATAAGTCAAATTTCAAAAAGAAACTCATGCGTGTTTTCGAGTATGTGTAATTTGTACCATGAAATAATGGGGTCTGTTTGTGGCTTGGCCTTCACTTGTGAATTCCACAGTTGCCAAAGTGATATAGTAATCTTATGTAACAACAATATTGATAAGAATATAATAACAGTGTTACCTCGCTTTACCTGTATAACTTGCTCTAATACCAATTGTAGGAACGAGATGTAAAGCGCTATACTCTAGAGGGGGATAAATAGAGTAGGCAACAAAAAATTAGCTATTTAAAAATTGTTAGCAACAATATCATAAAAGTATATCACAGATATATAAATAAAAGTAGAGAGCAGAGAGTAAACGCAAACACAATGATGTATACTGATTTTTCTCTTGTGAGAGCTAGTCCAATCGGAAGAACTCCAGCTTCCAGTTGAAATCTACTATAAAAAAATGCTGCAAGTTTTCATGCAAAGTTCTTACAACTTCTACAACACGAGCTTTGATCTAAAGTACTCGACCAACTTCAATTGTGAAGTATATTTCTTCAATCAAGCCTCTGATTACAATTACTTTGAACTTCTAGGCTATATCGTACTGGCAAATCGACTAGAGGATTGTAACTGGCTTAGGATTTGAAAATAAAAGCTTAGAACACTTTGTAATACCATAGTAGGCTTAGAGAGAAGACAAGAGAGAATGATTGGTGTATTAAAATGATAGAAATTCTTTTCTATTTATAGTTTTTCAAAAGGGAGAATTCAGATAGAATTCGGACAGAATCTTTAAGAGAATCTCGGCAAATATCCATTGCATCCGTAACTGCAGGGAGACTGGGTTCAAAAATTCAATGTTCCTCTAATTGAACTTGGGAAAATTTGGGCCAAATTCTGTTGTTCCAGAGTTAATTTGGTCAGGGTTTTGCAAATCGGGTTTTGGACTTTTTGAAAAGTAGATGAGCTTTTGTAAATGGTCTTATTTTCAAAACAAAGGGATATTTTGAAATCATTTTACGGTAGCCTATTTGCCAGTGCAACTCAGTTTATATTGTATTCCTAGACTTGTGAAAATTACATTGATAATGGAAATACAGACTCATATGGCAAAACGACTTTATGTCATGAACGGTAATAGTAGCAGTTCTCAACAGTCGTCCAAGTAGCCCTTATATCGAGACAGGGTTAGATCAATTATTAAAATCAGGTTTGACTATGACCAATGGGCCAACAACATTCACAACTACGCTGAACAATTGGCGTAGGCATAGCTCGAACCTATGCCACTATGAGACAATAACTGAGCTAACAGTTTATGTTAGCCTAATGATTAATGTTTTGTCAGAGACAGTTATGCAGTGCCATGTGGATTCCTTCCCACGACAAAGTATTCCCCTACACCAATTTCTTTCTTGCATAGGGTCATCCCTATGCCAACAACTCATATTGTTCTTACCACACAGGATCCTACACGCTAAGTCAATATTCAACCTAGACTTTCCGTGGCGTAGGAATCTTCTTTATTCCAACATACCGAGATCTTTTGAGCAGAGCACATGTGCCACGTGTCATTGACTCTGTTCTAGTCACGAACGGGTGCTAACCACCCAAGATCTCAGCAATAGGAGAATCTCAATAACTGCCACATGTTGGCTCATCAATAGTCCAAAAGTGCAGTTACAACAGTTTTGTTCTACCATTACGCGCGCAATGCCCCTGCGCCCAGCAGATTACATGTGTAACATCCATACGCGCATGAGTGGATCATTCCACAAAGCAACTATACATAGAAGGATTATTCCTTCATTTAAAGACACAGAGACATATATTATGAGATTACAGCATACTTCAGAGAGCCAAATTGTCGTCCCTATGCAATCAAACATGAATACTTGTAATTTTCTCTCGACCGTCGTCGGATCGTCAATGGAGTAAACGAATCAGAAGCAATTTTTGATCTCCATTATCACAAGTCTCCAAACAAATTGTACTTAAGAAGATCTTGACAAGTGTCACCCTCATTTCCCGTATTTCCCGTATTTTTCCGTATTTCGTATTTTTACTCGTATTTGGATCTTCGGCATAAATTTTATTTTTCTTAACTTGTGGAATTTCGGTATTTCTCGTATTTTGGGTTTTGGCTTGGCTCAGTTTTATTGGGGATGGTTCGGTTTGGTTCGGTTTTATGTGTTGGAACACCCTAGCCCTATGCTACACCCTCAACCCACCACAACTCCCCTCTTTATATCCCCATCTACCACTCTCTCTCCTCATAACTTCCACCATTCATTTTCTTCTTCTTCTTCTTCATCTCCTTCCTCAACACAACTCCCCAACCCCTAGGCAAGTGCATCTTGCCACTACATGAGGACCCCCTTTTCTTTGTCCATTTGCTAGTTTAGGACATGGAGATCAACATTAGTTCTTGGGTTTTTATGATTTGGAGTCTCTATTGATGTAGATCTAAGTTATTGCTATTTTCGGATTTTACATATTTTGATCCATTTTGGTTGGTTTTCTTTGAGTTCTGATTTTTCCTTGTGGAAGAGCTTTCAGTTTCACCCAAGTTGGAACTTTGGAAATCCGGATTTGGAGTTCGGATGGCCAAGTTTTGAACTTGTGAAGCTTTGGGTTCTTCTTTGGTGTTCTTGCTGTTTGGAGAAGACAGTGAGCAGTGTGCATAGCTGTTTAGCTTACGCACACCGAGCTACGCACGCTCTTTAGCGCTGCGTACGCAGACTTGAGTACGCTTCCTGTTGGAAGCGTGTCTCACTTGAGCGTGCGTGACTTTTCACGCAGCTGCTCACTTTCAGCGTGCGTGACTTTTCACGCAGCTGCTCACTTGAGCGTGCGTGACTTTTCACGCAGCTGCTTCCCTGTAGCGTGCGTGACTTTTATCCACGCTGCTCCCCGTAGCGTGCGTGACTTTTACCCACGCTGCTCTCTGTAGCGTGCGTGACTTTTCACGTACGCCGCTCTTTCAGCGTGCGTGACTTTTCACGCAGCTGCTCACTTGAGCGTGCGTGACTTTTCACGCAGCTGCTTCCTTGAGCGTGCGTGACTTTTCACGCAGCTGCTTCCTTGAGCGTGCGTGACTTTTCACGTACGCAGCTCTTTCAGCGTGCGTGACTTTTCATACGCTGCTCCCCTGACCCTTGCTTAACCCATTGGTTCTTGGAGTTTTGGTTTAATTTCTTTAAGCTTGGCTTTTCTATGGTCCTGTTTATTGATATTTTATTAGATATTTTACGCCCATTTTATATCCTTACGCCTTTTGTCATGAACTTGATTTTACTTAATATGTTTGGAATGACTATTGCACATGGCCTGGTATGACAAGAACTTGCATAACACGACAGTGACCCGTAGTGGTGCACTCCTGACATGACCAACCTGACTTGATAGTTGGCCCGTGGCGGCGCACTCCTGACTTGACATGACTTGATAACCTAAACTGACCTGTCTTGACACCGTGGGTGGTTCTTTCTTGCTTGCTTGTTAATCCACTTGTCCAGTCTTGCATCATGTCTAGGATGGAACTCTTGAGTACCACGGTCAGGAGTACCTACTAAAATTGATTAAGGTTAATAACTAGAATAACTCAGTAGTCATGAAGAGATGACACAGCTACAGGCAATCCCGTTACCTGGGCGCTCTTGGGATCTGTAGCCTGCCGTCGAGTAGGGCACATTTCCAGCGCACCGTCGAGTGTTGCACCCTCTAAGTCACCTAAGGGTACATTTGTCTCCCGGGCGATGTACCCACCTGAATTCAACCCTAATCTTTCGTCCTGGGTAGCCTGGATGGTCTGCAGGGCTTGTGGCTGTGGAACAATCTCACTGCATCTTGTTAGTAATTAGGCCTGTGATAACCCTAGTTAGTTAAAGTAGTAACCCGTAGTATCTGCTTGGCCGTGATTGATTGAATGAGGTATAACCAGTCTAGTCATGTCTTGATCCCGTGCGAGATTGCTTTCTGTCTTGATAACTTACATTACTTATCTTGTCGATAAATGGTGGGAAACCAAGCTCTGTTCAGATGAAGGGTTACAACCCCGGTCCTTGTTTGGTTTACGGGTTGTAACCTGGCTATCGAAATAGTTCCATGGTTATCTCGTCGTATATCATCCTGACATATTTTCGTGATTTTAGTTTTAATATTATATCTTCTTGTGTTAATGCTGGCTTTTGTTCTTATTTCGTGGCCCCCTTGTGGCACTTGCTCTTTCTGGGGTTGACCCAGCTGGTTTTGTGTGGCCAGATTTCGGAGCAGCTCCCGAGGATCTACTAAGCTTCCAGCCCAATGGTGGCGACTAGAAGGAACCCGGGCTACGAGTGGGTTTTCTATTTTGTTTTGCTCACTCTATTGTAAATTTATTCTTTTGAGGCGTTTAGCCGACGAGCACCTGTTAGCTCGATGCACTTTTACTTACTGTCTGCCTACGGGCTGTAAACATGATTAACAAATCCTAGGGTTGATCATGTATGACTTAAACTCTTGCTAGTCCTCGCATTTTGTACGACTAGCTTCATGATCAGCTGATATGTAATATTTGGGACGCCTTTTATTGTATATTTAATGATCATACATCTTGCGACCTTACTTACTTGCTTGAGATTGAGACAATAGGCTTGACCTTAAGAGACTGTTGGCTTGTAGTAAACCCTCATATTTAGACAGCCGTGACCGTATAGTTGAGATGTATTCTATTTCAATATACGTAGCTGGCTATGTCTGCCCCCGCTCTCCAGTATTCTGGTTCTGGGGCGTTGTCACAAGGGTCAACCTTTGGTACTTCTTTCTTTTGTTAATACAAAAGTTAATCTCAGCTTTTCAATGGAAAACAATGTGTTGACTCTTCTGGGGACTTTCTTCTCCTCTAACGAGAATGTAGTGATGCAATACGACGACAACAAGCTCGGATACTGCTAAAAGATACTTGTCATACGATTCGACTAGCAAGCTTATTAGGAATTTATTTCAAAAGGCAGTGTGAGTCCTTCGAAGCGGTTGCCAAAGTCGAAGAAGACTCACCAAGTCTGGGTGGCTAAGGATATTGTATCGTACCCCAACATAGAAGTAGCTACGCCTGTACATCCTATCCTCACTGCTGACTCCATCAGCAAGCAAGCTGTCGTCTCTCAAGCGACGTACATGGCTGGGAAGCATGGTGCTGAGCACCATTCCCAGTCTACTCTTACCCAGTCAAGGGTGCTGCACATGAAAAACAAGGGCACATTTACCCGTCCGCACAGAGAGTCTGTTGTGCTAGGAAAGCCCTATGTCTTTAACAGGATCACTTGCCATCTTGGCTAGGAAAAGTTGCTCTCTGAGTGATACATGCCTTCACAGGCTTGTACAAAGAAATCTAAGGCAGCACGAGCCGCATGCGCTCATTGTGATATGCCAACAGTAAATCAGAAATGTGCACTGACAGTTATATGTACGATTGATAGTAAATTACATAGGACCTCTTTGGTGCTTCTTCACCCAGAATGGGTCAGTCCTAGAAATCTGCCTGCCACTTAGGTATATCTCATGCACACGAACCAAGCCAGGGGCAAACATTGTGATGATCGACCCATGCGCTCAGTCTGACTGCGTGCATGAAGGTAGCCTATCTCACAACCAAACTCCGACTAATGATTCTGGTGCATCTCCTGAGCTAGGAATGAGTCGAAGAGTATATTGTCCTCAATCACACCCATGTGCAATGCTTGGTAGTGCGCATGAAGTGGGTGTGAATACGGACTCTTCCTTGCATGATTTGTGTAATGTTATTAATCAGAAACGCAGAGCAAGGGAGACAACTACTATACACAATATGACCCCTCCCCCGCTGGACATACTTGTGATAGTATCATCATTAACTGCTGTTGTTGTAAAATAGTGGCTCCACCACTAAGGTAGTCTGTATTTCAATGACTGTAGCCCGCTGCACCCATCCGACATCGTCTCGAAAGAAGGGTGTTGATTGAAGACGAGGAAGAACTTCCAATCGCCTCGTGCCATGTTACTTCAAATTCCTTTGCTCCCAAGAGGAATTTCAAAACCAATAACCCTTCGGTCTTGGCTAGTGCATCAAAGAGCCAACCCTAAGGGAATAAAGCAATCGTCCCTACTGTCGGGGTATTCTAGAATACCCGGTCAAAAGTGAAGTCTGCATCTGTAGTACAGACTGGGTTGCCAGGATCCAATCATTCATAATAATCCCTATTTCCAAGAAGATGATATCTATCAAGGGACATATACCGAGGCGGCTAGGGATCTTCTACATTGCAATGACACCTTAGAGGCAGGGCTTTAAACTCTTACCTCCTTTGTGTAGGCCTTTGTATAAGCATGAAAAATACTAAAAGGAGGCATATAGGTTTCATGTGTCTAAAATATAATGTTATTAAGTCGGAAGCTGTTAGCTAAAAAAACTTGAAGCTTCTAAACAAAGACATATGCTCAAAGATGGGCCGAAAAAATGCATGGTTCATTCAGACACATGATGTATTTTTATCTCTTGTGTGAAAAGATGAACCTCGGGTAATGTGCAGTATTCAGACTACGAGGAAGACGTCAGTAACCACCTCATCTTCATTATTACACTTTGTCAGCTGTGAAGGAAGCAGTTATATGCGTCTACTTCTAGAATAATATTTTGCAGTATACAATTGAAAAGATATGCGTTCAACTTTTGACTGAAACATAGTTATTAAAAGAAAAGTGACTATTTGCTATAAGCAACCAGATGCTATGCATCTAAATTAGACGCATGGTCAACCCATAGTAAACAGATCGTGTACTGATATGGCAGTATTTCGTGCAACACGTCTCAAAAATATATGGCAAGCTATACGTGATTCCCGAGCACGTTCACTCTCCACTAACCCTTAAGGCTTATGTGCCTACCCAGTTTCATGTGTCTTTGAGGCAGAAGACAGTGTATTTTCTACATATATGCACATAGCTATTCCAGGGGAGAAAACCTATAAATAGATGACAGTTCCTTCTTCACGCAAGAACACGCACACAACACAGGCAAAAGGAGAGACTATGTATACTGCTTCGTTGCTAAGAACTTTCAAAAAGAAGGAGAGAGCTTTCAGTGATAAAGTTTTCCTTACTACCGAGAGTTCATCAACCACCAAGTTTTATCAACTTCTGTATCAGATCATCAACGGAGTAAAGAAGTCGAAGTAGGCTTAATCTTCATTTCCCCAATCCCCAGATTCTATTATACTTAGAATTCTTTTTTAAGATTCTTGTTGTACTCTTTTTTATAATAATACAAAAGTTTCTACATTTCTGGACTCTTTTTGTGTTGAAATAAAAATGTCGACTCTACTGGGGATGACTTTCTCCACCGATGAGAAAGTGGCGGTGCAATATGATGTAACTAAGCTTGGTTCAGTTGAGAAAATATTAGTTGTGCAATTCGATCAATAAGCATATAAACGATGATGTCGGACAAGGACTCTGCTCCGGCCGTTAAGAAACAGAAAGCCAAGCGTGCTCGTAAGGCTTGGGTTCCGAAGTCTCTCCCCGCTCTTCTTGACGCTACTGATAGCAAATGAAAAGCTCTGGCCACAGTGAGCCAAAACAACAGTTTGGAGGTGCATGACTCAGTACCAACCACAATGTTATTTAAAAACGTTTCTGCAGTTGAGACGCATGATCTACACCATGCGTCTGGAAAAGGCTCTACAAACGAGCCATCAACCAAATCCTGTGCTGTTCAGAAGAAGGAGAATTCTAAAAAGGTGCATGCCAATCATGCATCTAAGAAAAAGGCTGACATCTGTGACAAAACTACTTACTCTGGCTTAGACAACAAGAATGCTCAACATTTGAATTTTGGTAGAGGAAAACACTACGATGCCAAAGATGCAAATATTAGAATTTTTGCCTCACACTTGGTGAATCGAGTTGAGAGTTCTGCCTCAATACAAAACTCTAGATGCATAATTGGAGATAAGAAGTCTATCTTCTACAGACTTTCTTTTTCTTCAGATTATATGCTTTATGAAGAAGGCCCAGTTCATACGTCTCTTCGTGTTATGCATGCTAGTGATGTGAAGCTTTACAAGCTGAAACCTATACGCCCCAACTTGCCATGCGCCTCTCTTCCACATGCTATGGGCTCATGTACGTTGCTTCCTAATGTACCTAAAACGAGTCTACTTGACAAAACACCTCGAGACCTAAGTACTGGGATTTCCCGTATACATGAAATAGGTTGATGAGTTCAAAAACCAACATTCCAATGAACAGACTCTATCCGGTCTCATAAAAGGGGAAAGTAGGTCATACACAGACAAATTATGTCATATCAAAGACATTCTTGTGTAAAAATTATTATCAACTATTACTGCTCAAACACAGTTGATCAACCATTAAGCGATCTGTCTTCACAAGATTGTAACCAAACCCTCCAGATTTTTCGTGTCTTGGATGACAACTTTCGGATAATGAAAATGCGTTACAAGAGGAATCAGTCTATGCAACATCCAATCAAGGTGATGATCAAGCACCTTCATCCTCTTCATCTAGAGCAGGCCGAAGAGTACCTTCATATGAAGGTATATATCAAGGAACCCGTTTTCGATCTAGACATTCTTATGGTGTACTCCAAGCTCTCGAACAAGATAATATTGGGGGTAGCACTCTCCAAGTTTTTGATCATTCTACATCTCACTCTGATGATAGAGTACCTTAAACTTCAGAAAGCGATGATATAGTTTCACAGTCAAGGTCGAGTAGTACTAGTTCTAGTATGCTTCCATGCATACGTCTCCATCTGGCAATCAATACACTACTAAAATACAGCAATTTGGCGAAGAAAGATTAGCCACGGATCGTATCCGTCGGCGATAGCGATGGTCTTGCGACTATGTTGTGACGGGCTACCGTCAGAAAGCAATGGATAATTTTTTTAGTTTTTTGCGTCAAAATCAGTCGCACATCCGTCGCGCATTTGACGCAACTTTAGCGACGGATTCATGTCCGTCGCTAATATGTCGCACATTGTGGCGAAAAAATCTGAAGAACATGGCACGCTAAATTAGCGTCTATCGAGCGACGGACTTTTCCGTCGGTAATCTAGTGGGTATTCAGCGACTATCCACCGACGGATATATCCGTCGGTAATCCGTCGCTAAATACTGTAACCTAACTTAAATTGAACCGACGGGGGAAAATTTTTCATTCCCCCCAAAAAACTCTCCCTCTTCTCCCTCTCTCTCTGTCTCTCTCTCTTTCTCCAGCGAGCTCTCTCCAACGGGTCACATTCTCTGGCGAAGCTCTCTCCGACGGGATATCTCTCTCTCAGGTATGCTCTCTCTCCCTCTCTCTCTGTTTAGAATAACATATAGGGTTTCGGGTGGTGGGGGGGTCGACTATCGCTGGGGCCGGCAGGGCGGGGGGGAGGTTGTTGAGGGCGGGGGACAGGGTAGGGTTTATGGTTTCGGGGCAGGGGTAGGGTTTCGGGTCATGGGGGGTGGGCCGGCTGTCGTGGGGGCCGACGGTGATGGGGGGAGGGAGGGGGCGGAGGGTAGATGTTGTTGGGTGCGGGGCGGGGGGCAGGGGTAGGGTTTAGGGTTTGCTGTCATGGGTGAGGGGGAGGGGGTGGGTGTTTGCTATCGGAGGGGAAGGGGGTGGGGTGGGGGTTTACTGTCGGGGGGTCGGAGGAAGGGGGATGGGGGGTGGGTGCTATCGGGGAGGGGTGCTGACGGGGAGGAGGGGTCGAAGAGGGGGTGGTGGGGTGGGGGAGGGGGGTGGGGGTGGGTAAAGGGGTCGGATAGGGGACACACGGGTAGGGTTTCGGGACAGGGGTTGGGTTCGGGTATGTGGGTATCGATGGTTTCGAATCGGACCATTCCTATGAGTATCGGTGGTTACGGATCGGTGTATCTGATCGAGGGAGGGGGTATATGTGGTTTCGAATCGGACCAATCCTATGAGTCTCGGATCGGGGGAGGGGGTATCGGAATCGGTATCGGAATCGGAATCGGTATCAGACCATTCCTATGAGTATCGGATCAGGGGTATCGGTAATATCGGTGGTTTCGGATCGGAGTATCGGATTTTTTGGTATCAAAAAACAAATAACTATTAATAAAGTTGACTGTCCTCCGACATAGTCTCTGCAGCCATTCGACTGGCGTGGCAGAAACTATGTAGCCGTAGATAAATTTGAGTGTCCTCCGACATAGTCCCTGCGGCCATTCGACTGGCGAGGCAGAAACTATGTAGCGTAGATAAAGTTGACTGTCCTCCGACCATCAAAACTCGGCAATGATGATATAACAACCTATCACTATATCTTATATAGTAGTAGATGATGTCTAATAACATTATGTGAGTTCATCTTGATTCTGTTACATTCTTCAGATACTAGATACGATAAGAACATATACTACACCATATGTACAGAATATAGATGATTCACTCTAATGTATGCTAGAATAAATTTTGGGTTGTGTTCTGAGCCATCTGTTCTCACACTTGGCAAAAAAATGAATATTCTGTCTTTTATATGCTTTCGAAAATGTACTCAAACGACATGATGGTGTAGGGAGAAACTATGGTGATCAGGACATAGTGATCAGGACATAGTCCTTGTAACCATTCGACTGGCGAGGCAGAAACTATATAGCCGTAGATAAAGTTGACTGTCCTCCGACCAGCAAAAATTGGCAATGATGATATGACAACCTATCACTATATCTTATATAGTAGTAGATGATGTCTTAGTATTACATTATGTGAGTTCATCTTGATTCTGTTACATTCTTCAGATACTAGATACGATAAGAACATATACTATACCATATGTACAGAACAAAGATGATTCACTCTAATGTATGCTAGAATGAATTTTGGGTTGTATTCTGAGCCATTCGTTTCCATACTTGGTAATTAAGCATGTGAAATAGAACTGATTATGTTTAGTTTGTCTTACGGTACAGATTTTCACATCCAAATTGAAATGGTTCGTTACTTCGTTGATCGTATATGGATGTACTAGTAGATCAACCTCCTGGACCGTAGGTACTTATAAGTATTGACCGTATCAGATTAGTATCGATCTATCGTTTTGGTATGGGCCATATCGGTTGGTATTGGTCTTAGCGAATTGGTATCGTCCTATCCGACATGTATCGGCCGTATAGCTACGATTCGTATTGGCCTTATCGATTTGGTATTGGTCATAACCGATAGGTATCGGCCGTGTTGGATTAGTATAGACCATTTCGGATTAGTATCGTGGAAGGTTTAGTAACAACTGTACTTAGATTTCTCTCTTCTAGAGCTAGATTACCATTGCAAGAGAGTCACGAGAGCGTAGCTGGCCAGTTACAGAACATACATACTTTCTTTTTAATCTCGCTTTTCCTGTTGGAAAAGGAAGCAAGTATGTTACTGTAACTGGCCAATCACGATCTGGTGACTCTCTTGCAAGGGTATTCTAGCTCGAAAAGAGAGAAATGCAAATACAGTTGTTACTAAACATTTCACGATACTAATCCGAAATGGTCTATACTAATCCAACACGGCCGATACCAATCGGATATGACCGATACCAAATCGATAAGGCCAATATGCATCCTAGCTATACGGCCGATACATGTACATATCGGATAGGACGATACCAATTTGTTAAGGCCAATACCAATCTGATACGTCCTATATCAAACCGATAGACCGATACTAATCTGATACAATAGATACTAAGTACATCCGGCCTGTACCAATGGATCCACCAATTACTGCACGATAGGCCCAACGACCCCAGTTGCATCCGGTTATTGGTGAGTACATGATTACATAGTAATTCTGTTAGTCTTGTGATACAGATTTTTACTCTCTCATGCTACCAAAGTCACAACTTTTCCAGTGCTGCTCCCTCTAATGATGATGAACGCAAAAATCAAAGACCCCCCTCTCCTTTCTCACTTTTCACAGTTCTCACAGTTCTCGCAAAAATCAAAGACTGCCCACTTCTTCTCCCCGGACTCTACACTTGAGCTGGATATCATATGTGGCTGAGAGAGTCAAATAAGAAGAAGGGAAGTAGGGAGGAGCAGATGGGTCCAGAGCCATGGTGGAGGAGAGGAGAAGGCTCCCATGACTCCCCGAGGTGGATATCATATGTGGCTGAAAATTTTGATAAACTTCTTATTTTTTTATAATTTGAGTAAATTTCTTTACCCTATATGAAAATTTCTGTTGTCAGAGAGATGGCTCCCAAGACTCCCCGAGGTGGTGATGCTAGTCGAGGAAGGGGTCGAGGCAAGAAACCCTTAGAGGTCGACACGGAGGAAGTCCCCGTCGTCAAACAAGAGCCGATGACTGTTAAGGAGGAGGCGTTACCAAAGGTCGAGGTCAAGGAAGAACCGATGACCATCAGGGAAGAGATTGCTCCCAAGGTTGAAGTTAAGGAGGAGCTACCGTCAGAGAGTAGTAGCATCGGGACCGACCCTCCTGTCCATACAGAAGACTTCAACCAGATTGAGCCTTCGTATGCAAAGTGGCTGATAGAATGGTACATGCCTCAACACAACTATAATCCTTGGCTGTGAGGATTCATCGTCTGACTTGCGGTCTTTTCTGAGGCCAAAGTCGATTTTCCTTTTCATTGAATATTGAATATTTGTGTTTAAATATTGAATATTTATGTGTTTTGTGTGAACAATTTGAATACTTGGGATAGTTGTGTGTTGGAATTGTTTGTGTGTTTTGTATATTGGAATATTTGTGTGTTTTGTATATTTGTGCTTGAGATATTTGTTTTATTGAATATTGAATATTGAATATTTGTGTTGTGTATATTGGAATTGCTTGGAATTATTTGTGTGTTTGGTATATTGGAATTGTGTATATTGGGAATGCCCAGCTTTATGCTATTTTTTTTAAAATATTCCCAGATACCGACGGACAGGCAGCCAATTTCTGACGGACTACCCGTCGATAACTGGGGGATTCCCAGTTAGCGACGGATGCACGACTAAAACCCGACGGATTATCCGTCGCCAAGGTCCTGTAATTATAAAAGATTTCCAGGAGCAGGTCGACGGAATATCCGTCGCTAACCCGCCGCTAATCCGACGAAGATTATGACGGATTAGCGACGGATTAGCAACATATTTTGCGTATTGGAACCCCTCTGATACGCATTTAACGATGTTTTAGCGACGATTTATCCGTCACAAAATGTTGCTACATTAAAGTTTTGAACTATCGAAGTTGACAGAAAATCGTCGGCTAGCCGTCGCTAAATGTTTTGACGTAGCCAACGGTAATCGGTCGCTAAGTAGTCGGTCAGCGACGTACTAGCGACGGACCAATTTTAGTGACGAGGTTATTCCCGACAGATTTTTTCAGCCCGTATCCGTCGGAAATCCATCGGTAATGTGAATTACCGACGGATTTTCGACGGATCGGGCCATCGCTAAATCGTTGTATTTTAGTAGTGATATACAACATCTATGTATATGACTGGTAATGAAGAAGGTGGTAATAGTGATCAACAGAGAATTGATAATCTGGAGAACATGCCACAAAATGTTACGGCAATGATGCAGCAAATGCAAACAACTATGAACCTACTGTGGATACACACAAAAAAGAAGAAGAAAATGCTGTCTTTTCTTTATTGGCGCAATGCACCACAAATCGAGCATGCCTGAGAGATCCTGCACTGAGGATCCTCGAGTACATTATGGAGAATGGGACGATGGAGATCGAGTGGCAGTTGCTCCTTTCCTCCGTTGATACTCTGATTACAAAAGTGGGAGAAAACCTAAGAAAATTGCTAACTCTTGGCTCACTGGCAAGAAGTACAGCAATTTGGCTCTTGAAAATGCTCTCCATTCTGTGTTTTGAAGAGGGATGAAGCCCCCCTATTATAGTCATTCTTGAGCTGGAATGATGTTATGCGCCCACATAAGAAAATACGCTGGTTTTAATGTGGGCGCATAGTCCTAATTTGGGTGCATAGGATGTAGGCGCATACAGGCTGTTAGATCGTGGGTTGGTCGTGGTATTAACGTGGCTGCAAGCTTCGGTACACGACTACTCGTGGAGGTTGACGTGGCCGTGCGCTTCAGTACACGTTTTGATCATGGCTTTGACTGAGTCAGGCTTGGGTACACAGCCATGTCTCAGGCTATGCGCCCTCCTTACGGGGGAGCTAGTCTTGGGCGCATGAAGCTTTACTGATTGGGCGCATAGAGCTACACTGACTGGGCGCATGGAGCTTCACTGACTGGGCGCATGGAGCTTCACTGACTGGGCGCATGGAGCTACACTGACTGGGCACATGGAGCTTCACTGACTGGGCGCATGGAGCTTCACTGGCTTGGGCGCATGGAGCTTTACTGGCTTGGGCGCATGGGGCTTCATTTGCTGAAAATTTTTCATGCTTCTACAAGATCCCCTTCAAAGTTTTTGATACTCGAACAAGTTCGAAATACGTTGATAGAAGCATGGATCGTCTACTCGTGATGCAATGGACGCATAGCACGGCTCTCTCCTTAGGCGAATAGTATTTGGCCAGCATATCAGGGAGATACGACTGTTGAGATCTTCCTCGAAATTCGAACCAACAAATTCATCGAAGCGAAATTTGAAGCGGTCTATCCTTCATACGTCGTCCACGTCAGCAAGGGACAGTTGTATATTGTGCAGGAAGCTGATTCTTCACATGGGCGCATAGGCCGTTGTGGGCGCATACAACGCAATAGGCGCATGGACGCATAGGAAGTGGCCCATGCCTATAAATAGGCCTCGAAGGAGAGAGAAAGCCCATTATTCCTTTCTTTGAATTTTTCAGAAAACTCTTCGTCTTCTTTCTTTGAGAACCATGTCTCCCAAGGTCGCCATGAGATCCGCGAAGGGCAAAGGGGCTACGCCGAGTGACTCTTCTCCCGCGGCAGCGTCTTTGGTAGTCCAGGACCCGATTCTGGGTAAGCGCATGCTTCAAAAAACAAAGTCTCGAGCGTTAATTTGCGACGCTCGGACTTCTCTACAGCCTGGGCGCTTGCGCCTAAGGCAACTTACTTCTGTGAGCATCACTATGCGCCCACAGAAGTCATGCACCAACACTGTGGTGTGCTATGCACCCGCGTGTTTCTATGTTATGCGCCCTCTAACCGTGGCATGTTTATGCGCCCACGCACTGTTCGTGTGTTATGCGCCCGCATGTCTTGTTTTGGGCGCATATCCCTTTGGGCGCATAGAAGCCCTTCAGAACTTAGTTTTTCCTGCGATTTCTTCAGGACCGGTATCGACGATTCTAGGTATGGTGAAGATGCAAAACTTGACACACACATCAGAGAGCTCAGGACTCTTCATATTTTGGAAGGGTTTTCCTCAGATGGTAGGAAGAACCTTTATACATCAAAGTGTCGGACGGTAGTTGGACGTCATCGTAAAAGTTTTGCTTTCACGGTTCTTCAAGTAGGCAAAAGCAACACTAGAGATGTTGTTTTGAAGGTATGGTCTCTTAGAGAAATGGGCTCACGATGTCCGCAATATGGAGGAGAGGAGATCACCATTTATAGATGTTTTAGCATGCTATATTTTCCCTCCTCCGTGTAGCTTCTCGAAGGTTCAACAGCCTTGTTTTCTTGCTCAACAGTAAAACATGACCTCCTTCAAGGGCCACGAAACTACTTTTCGACGGAAGCGTGGTGCTGCCAAGCTGACCAAACTATGTGTTGCTGATGAGTAGCGGATTTTCCCTTCTTTTGGACATCAATGTAATCTTTTACTTCTTATCCAGATGAAGAAATAAAGAACCTTCTATTTTGCTCACGAGATGTAGTCCTTTGAATGTAACTGGTTTTGAATAAACAGAATACATTCGCTCCATTCTTTGCGTGTGATATCTGTGGTGCTTGTTTTAGAGAGCGAAATACCGCGTTTGTGTAAAGGGTATCCTACTGGGGGACCCCCCTCTTTTTTTGGACCTATTGCTCTTTTGTGCATCCGAAAATGCAAGCAAATATATTAGAATGATACTTTCGTGGACCTATTACCCTTTGGCACACCGGAGGTGTGGGTAATAGATTTGAAACAAAACCTAACAGAGGTAACATGGTCGTGATAGGTTTTGTGATCTTGGCGCCGTGCCTTTCATCTCGGGTTGGGTACAGGCATCAAGTTGGAAAACTATCGGTATCAGAGGTAATATAGACGTGACATATGATAATCAAGAGTGGTTTTTGGTGGAATGGATTTTCTTGTCAAGTTTGACCTCTTGTCAGGTATCCCTTCCTAGAGCGGGAGAGACTTTCCAAGCTTCTTTTTTGACGACCTCCACCGAAGATGAGGAGATAGCCCAAGAAGTCGTCAGAGCTTTCTTGTCTGTACTGAAAGTGAAGCTTCCTGGAGTCTTGAATCGGAATGCTGCCTTCAGCCCTGTGAAGGCTGTTGTCGAATGTTAGGTAGCGGCCCTAGAGAGAATAGCCGGCTATGAGGAGCGGGCCAACACTCTGAGGAGTGTTCTGAACGACCTGGAGGGTCAAGTGGCCTGGTTTCGGGATGCCAAACAGTGGAGCCCGACGTCGCTGTTCCGTGTAGAGGATGAGGCTTTGATGACAGCTCTTGCAGAGGAGAAGGCTACCTTCCAGGTAAGAAAGGACGCCCTCGCTCAGGAGTTCGGCGAGCTGGCCGATCAGTATGGCCAGTTCAACGCTGCAAGTGAGGCACGTGATGCCTTGAAGAACAGGCTGGCTGCATAAATCACTGAGAAGCACAATCATATTGCGTAGATCCGGAACGAGATCACCCAGCTGGAAGACGACTTGAGGGCGGTGATATCTGAACAGGAGGATTATTTGTCCCAGGCTACCATGACGGCCACCACTTCTGCCCGTTTAGAAGAACTGCTGGCGAAGTTGGAGGGGGAGCATCAGAGTCTGATCCACTTTGAAGATGAAGCCGCTCGTCAAGAAGAGGCACGGCGCCGAGCTGCTGTGAAGTCTGAAGCCGAGATTGCAGCTCTGAGGGATAGCATCAATCGCTTGTGTATCCCGTAGATTTTTTGTAACTCCTTTCTTTTTCTTTTTTTCTTCCAGCCATCACGGCTCATGTACCCTTTTTCCGTCTTTTGATAGACATTCAAGTACAAAATAAAGAATCTTTTCAGAAGTAAATATGGTTTTGTGAAATATCGATGCTAGAGGTAATGTGGGCATAGCAAGGATATTTCTGGTGGGTATTCCGCTGGAGAATTTTTATGTGGTCCTATTATCTGTTTTATATTCGAATGATTCGAATATAGATAATAAGTTGAACGAAGCTGCTAGTAGAGGTAATATGGACGTAATAGCAGAGGATGTTCTATATCTGACCAGAGGTAATATGGACGTGGAAAGATATATAGCATTGGGGGGAGTGGATAGTTCAGAGGTAGTATGGACATGACTATCCTTGATGAATGCTTTTCTCAGAGGTTATGTGGACGTGGCAAAACATTTGATCATTCCACTGGGGAAATAATTATCTGAAAACAATTCAGAGGTAAGAGGGACATGATTTGTTTTCGTCAAACCGAGTTTGGACGGAGTCAAAAACGGAAATGATTCCACTGGGAAAATATTTAGAGGACCTATTATCCAGGGCGTATTCAAGACTCTTGAAATACAGATAATAGTTAGATAGTTTTTTTTTGAATCATATAAACATCGCACTGTACATTTACATGACTGAACATATGTGAACATTATGTAAAAGAGGTTACACATAGTATTTCTTCAGAAACTTGCCATTAATAGGCATCATGAGCAAGTCACCATCGGGCTTAGTCAGCCTGTACGCACCGTTAGAATACACCGATTCTATGACAAAAGGACCTTCCCATTTAGGCTAGAATTTCCCTTTTGTTTTGTGCGTCATGACCATCGGTCTTCTCACTGCTAGGACCAGATCGCTGACTTGGAAGATCCTTTCCTTCACTTTTTTATTGAAGGCTCTGGAAAGGCGTGCTTGGTATAGCTCAATGCGCTGTTGTGCTAACAAGCATTTTTTGTCTAGCGCTTCGAGCTCCTGGAGTCGCAGACGGTAGCTTTCTTCAGTAGTCAGCTCGCTGGCTAGGGCTACTCGAAGAGAAGGAATCTGGATTTCTAGGGGAAGAACTGCTTCACTCCCATAAACCAGAGAGAATGACGTACTGCATGTTGAAGTCCGGACCGTTGTACGATAGGCCCATAGACATTCACCAAGCTTTTTATTCCAATCTTGCTTGTTTGAAGACACGAACTTCTTGAGAAGTTTTATGATAGTTTTATTGAAGGCTTCTGCTAGCCCGTTAGCCGCTGGATTGTAGGCAGTAGAGGCTACGTTCTGGATTCGATTCTTATCGCAGAACCGATAGAACGCATGGCTTACGAACTATGGACCATTATTATGGATGATCCTGCGAGGTAGGCCGAAGCGGTAGATGACGTGATATTTGATAAAATTGATCACGTTTGACGTCTTCACTTCAGTGAGCGGTAGATTCGGACTTGCCGCCTAGCCAAGGCAACTAGGCTAATTAGGCAATGCAAACACCGTAAATTCGAGGATCGCATAGCCAACCAAGCAACAGCCTAGACATGCCCAAGATAGAAGTGAGGGCAGCATTCTTATTCCTTGAGCCCGTCTCCGACTTCAAGAGTAGGCTTTCCCAAGATAGCTTCCGTCCATTTGGAGAAGTAATCGGTTATAGCTAAGATGAACTGATGTCCTTTGGAGGATGGTGGGCTGGTTGGTCCTATGACGTCCATGCTCCAGGCTTTAAACGGCCAAGATGCTGCCGTCGGATGTAAAAACTCTGAAGTTTGATAAATAAAATCGGTGTGGAACAGGCAAGCTCTACACTTCTTTGCATATTCAACATCATCTACTATCATTGTGGGCCAGTAATAACCCATTCGTTTGAGGCGATCTTGTAATTTGGGGCCTGGTTGATGTGTACCACAAACTCCATCGTGAGTCTCCCGGAGTGCATGCTTGGCTTCTATGTCTGAAAAGCATCGTAACAGTAGCCCATTGTAAGAGCGTCGGTACAACATCTTGGTCGCTGTGTCATAGTAAAATCTGAGGGATCGCCTTTGGATGGATACTGCTTCCTTCGGGTCCTAAGGAAGGATTCCATAGACGGCGTAGTCTATGAAGGAAAATCTCCAGTCTTTGACATCGACGTTTGTTTCCGTTGTGTAACTGTGATGAATATGCAGGGTATCTTTTACACAGAATAGTTCTCGACCAGACACTGTGATCGACTACTGTGAATTGGTTGGAACGATCAAAGAAGTAGCGAGACCAGCTAGAGCATCTGCTTCTATATTCTGTAGTCGAGGCACGTGCTCGATGAAGAATCCAGCGAAAGTAGATGCCATCTCGATTGTTGCTCTGTGGTAGGGGATGAGATCTTCTTGACGAACTTCATAATCCCCTCGGACTTGACTAACTATTAGCTTGGAATCGCCGTAAGCTTCTAGATAGTCAACTCCCAGTTGCTTTGCCAGTTGTAGACCGATTAATAGAGCGTTATATTAGGCTACGTGGTTGGTGCATGGTTCCACGAGAGAATATACACGGTATATAACCAGATGATCAGGTAACACGAGCATGACACCTACTCCAGCCATAATATTTCCTTTAGGTCTTGTTCTTGATGCACCGTCAAAGAACATTCGCCAAATGGGGATTTCTTCAGTTGCAGCATTAGACCGCACCATTTTGTCGGGGATCTCGTCGTAGAGTTTGGACGATTCTGGCACCGAATGAGCTGCTAGAAAATCAGCTAATGCTTGGCCTTTTACTGCCTTCTGAGGAACGAAGATCATATCGTACGGAATCAACAGCATTGCCCATATAGCTAAACGGGAATTGAGAGAGCCCGGTTTAGTCATAAGTATTCTGAGAGGGTTGACTTTAGATATAATGTGGATAGTCTGCCTAGTCACATAGTAGCATGACTTCTGGATGGCAAATACTAGTGAAAGGCATTCCTTCTCCACCGGTGTGTATCTGTGTTCGGCACCCACCATAGTGCGGCTGAGGTAGTAGATTGCATGTTCATGGCCGCCTTTGTTCTTCTGAGCTAATAGGGCACCAAGAGAATGGTCCATAGCGCGGACGTATAGTAAGAAGGGCTTCCCCATTATTGGAGCTACCAATACTGGAGGGCATGTGTGATACGCCTTGATGTCGCCGAATGCGCGTTGACATTGTTCAGTCCAGACAAAAGATACGCCTTTCTTCATGAGCTAGGTGAACGGTTGACACCTTCCAGAGAGGTTCAAAATGAATCGTCTGATGTAGGCTAGCCTTCCTTGTAGTCCGCATAGCTCTTTGAGGTTCCGTGGAGGATACATGTCAAAGATTGCCTTCACTTTCTCCGGGTCCAGATGTATACCCTTTGAAGTGATGACGAAACCAAGGAACTTTCCACTGGAGACTCCCAGAAAAGACTTGGTTGGATTCATCTTGAGTTGGTGTGCACGCATTAGTTCGAACACCGTTCTCAAGTCTTGGAGGTGGTTGCCCTTGAGACGACTTTTGACTGCGATATCGTCTACGTAGCATTCCATAGTTTTGCGCAAATGATCGTAAAAAATTGTGTTCATGGCTCGCTGTTATGTCGCCCCTACATTCTTCAATCCGAAGGGCATCACCGTATAGCAGTATACCCCAACGGTGTTCGAAAAGATTTGTGCTTTTCGTCGTCGGGGAATATCTTGATCTAGTTGTAGCCTGAGAACCCATTCATGAAGGACATCCGCTCGAAGCCACAAGTATTATCGATCATTACATCAGTGATCGGTAGAGGGAACTCGTCTTTCGGGCATACAGAGTTCAAATAATGGTAATCGATACAGACTTGAACTTTACCATTCTTTTTCATGACTGGGATGATGTTGGCAACCCAGTCTTGGTGTTGTTCCTCGCGAATGAATCTACTGGCAATGAGCTTCTTGACTTCATTATCGATGGCTTCCATGACGTCTGGTCGGAATCGTCGTTGTTGATGCTTCACTGGCTTAGCTTTAGACGAAATGTTTAGGCAGTGCATGGCGACTTTAGGGTCCAAACCTGGCATGTCTTCATAGCTCCATGTGAAGACATCGATGTATTCTCTTATAAGCTGTATAAGAGATTGGCATTTATCGCCAGATAGACTTTTGCTGATGAAGATTGGTTTGAAAGATGCTTCATTTCCTAGATTGACTTGGATGACTTCGTCTTCGGTAGGTGGTTCCCATTGTTCGAAGTGCAGCTCCCACCTGGTGTCCATCTTTTGAGCCTATTGTTCGATTGTTTGGACATCGTCTGTAATTTGATCGACGAAAACCATGTTGATGGACAGAGTTGCTTTGAACATGTCACTGATGCTGGAGTCTGAGTCTCAGAGGGAGGAATCAGAAGAATGAGAACAACGATCTGCTTCATTATCTGATCTTTCAGGAGTTGTTGGAGGAGTGACATAGCCCAAACCAACACCGCTTCGTTGATAGTAGTTCTCGGGGTTGCTGGGAGGAGCAAAGTGTCGTATTGGCAACCGTCATCCATGGCCGCAATTTAGCCCTTTGTCACTCTTGATGTCATATACCATGTTCTGGATGATATTCTTGGCCTGCCAACTATAACGAAAAAGTTGCATTTTTTCAGAGTCATAGTCAGCTTCTGTGTTGTGCTTGAGAGAAGTAGAGTCTGGAACGAACTTTCTCTCGCCGATTATACGACCGAAGATGATTAGTTCTTCATCCTTCTTTCTGGATGGAACGATGACGTAGAGGATATCTTCAGGGTAAACGTTTTCCTGCAGGTGAAGCGTTGTGACTGGCATGCAGAGGTGTGGTCCTATGTCGTTCTCTAGAGCGTATATCGTATCTATGTAGTGGTTTACAGAGTGATAGACATCGGAGTAATTTAAAGATAAACCTTTATTAAGGAAATACGCATGTTCTTCTTCAGGGATAACATCATCCACTGAAGGTAAATTATTATGAGTATTGATATACTCATTGAGAGGATAATCATCTGGAAGAGGAGCCACAGTCTTGGCCGAGTTCACCACGTAGGGTATTTCTTCAGGATTGGGGGACGGGCATCAGTAGGTTCCCCCGGGGTGTCTTGCTGAGAGTGATGGTCAATGGTTTGACCTTATCGGGGTTCTTCTTTATCACCCAGATTGTGAGAGGCTTCGGAGTACTTTTTGGAGTAGTACGTCCTTTGACTCAAATAATTAGGGGACCATCGTTGGAGGATGGACTTGCTTTAGCTTCATTGTCAGCTTCGTTGCCATCGTCCTTGGGGGGCTGAGATTGGTAAAGTACCGAATCTCTATAGTAAGCTTCGATGCCCTTAAAAGGATCGACATCGGCAAACTCCATCTTCACGACACCGTCGCTGTTGACGTATTTGAAGCACTGGTGAAGTATGGAAGGAACGATCATGTTCTTGTGTATCCATGGACGTCCTAACAAGACGTTGTAGGATACATTGGCATCGATCACAAAGCAGGAAACCTCCGTTCAGAGATTACCGATCTGGCAATTGAGACGGATCTTGCCCAGTGGATAGCTTCGACCAGCATTGAAAGACATGATAGTTGTGTTGGTTGCAGATAGCTTGTGCAGAGGGATTCCCAGAACTTGAAGCAAACTTCTAGAAATGATGCCGAGGGAGGGTCCTGGATCGATGTGCATGCGGTCCACCTTGATCGCCTCGATATACCTTGTATAATACAGGGGCCTATCATGACAATTATTTTTGAGTAGCATGTCCTCCTGTGAGAAGGTGATGTTGGGCACCACTTCCATAGTACTGTGGCAGTGGGGACAGGAGACAGGATCTTCAGCGGGGGCTTTGAATTCAGTGAAGTAAGAGTCGGCATGTAGTAATGCCTCACTTAAGGCCTTCCGAGTCGCAATAGATCGAATAGAGACAACCTGACAGGTGTATTGGCTAGCTGTGCCAGCATGTCAAAGTTGTAGGGCCGATCCATGCCTTCGGGAGCTGAAGCCTTCAGAGACTTGTCAAACCGCGTCTCCTTCTGCTTGGCTTTGTCCGTAGTTGGAGGCTTAGACGGGCCGATTTCTGAGCTTGTAGGGGCAGCAGGAGCTTGAGAAGGTACTGCTTCTTCTTGTGCGAGATCGTACGTCCAAAGATAAGTCTTCCCCGATCGTGTCTCGCGAGATAGAACCTCGTAGATGGGAGAGGATACCATATGGCATGGCTTGTACTTCTTGCCCCTTTTTGCTTTGGGAGGTACTACCCCCTGCGTCACTTCTTGCACAAGGTATAGATGGACCCACATGATCTCACCATGTTCCGTTGTGAGCGGGACCAAGGTTGAGTTGCGAGCTGGCGGTAGGTTGGCGACTTCCATTATTGCCTTGGGAATCGGGACCACGCCGTCTGGTACTTCTGTGGGAAGAAAGTCACCAAACTGCAGAGAGATCATGTTAGAATATACGACCTTGTCTTCAGCTTCGAGGTTGATCACTTGGCTGTCGATAATCTATTGTATCTTCTTCTTCAGGATGATGTAGTCCATGGTGGAGTGATGCACGTACTGATGATAGAGAGTACTTGGGATCGTCGAGTTGGCTCGCCTCTGCAGGACGTCGTGGTGGAGGCAATGTCAGCTTATTACCTTTCGTCAATGTGTGAAAGATGGTAATGACATCATCTTCGTCGAAGGAGAAGGTCTCCTTAGGCTTGTCGGAGGAGCCATGAGAATTAGAAGCTCCTTTGGATGTGTCGACCTTCAGGATTTCTTTTCCTTTACCACCACGAACAGGGATAGTTTGAGGATGCTTGCCCTTGTCTTCGGATTTGGGTGTCTTCAACCCCATTAGTTCCAAGTTAGAAACGTCATTTTTAGCAGCATCAGCGGCCCCAATAAAAGCGGGCCATATATCATACTTATGTATACCCAGACAAAACCTCAATGTAGGAAGGAAGTTATGTCGACAAGTATCCATAAGTTTTGAGTCTGGTATGCCAAAGGGCATCTTCAGTACTAGCCGCCTGAAGCATTCGATGAAGGCGATGACAGACTAAGTCCTCCTTTGCTTGGTCTCAATGGGGGCGGACATACTAACATGCATGCCGCTCTCGTAAAACCTGTTGAGGAACAACATCTCCAAGTCTTTGAATGAATTGATACATACATTGGGCAGACTGCAGAACCATTCGAAGGCTACCCCTGCAAGGTGCTAATAAACAGCTTTGACAGGAACGGATCGTCTCTGGGCAAGTGCAGAGTCTGTGTGTTAAAGTACGTCATGTGCTGACGAGGAGAAGTCAACCCGTCAAATGAATTCAGCAACGGCTTGTAGTTAGGAGGGCAAGTAGTGGTCTCCCACTTAGGGGGATATGGTTGAGATATTCCTATCTTATGAAGCTCATCTTTGTGTGAGATGGTGTCGAAACGAGCGACCAGGGAATCAATTGTATCCTATTGATTGAGCAGGTGTTGGGAAACAGCTGCTGAACTATTGTCAGGCGTCGTTGGCGAAGGACAACCCCCAGCATTTGTAAGATTTGGAGGAGGCACAACGGAATGATACTCCTTTTGCGGTGAAGGAGAGTTATTACTGTGAGTCGGACTAGCGTGGGCCGAGACATTTGGTTGAGGTGGAGGAACCGCCCCAGCAGCTTGAACTGCCATGATACTGGTAAGCATATCAGTAATCTTGGCAAATGCTGTTTCAAGACCCTCTAGCCGTTTGCTGGCTTCTTCAGGTCTTTTTTCGTCCGCCATGTATGTAGATAACATACGAGGATGGACAGAGGAAACAGTACAACTGGTGCTGATATTGTCTGTCTCCGAGTTGACGAGTCCTTCATCCTCAGGTAGAGGAGGTAGATAGTCGCCATCAGATTCGGAGTGATCATCGTCCTCTGGAAGGCTACCTCCAGTGTGAGGGTCATTCGCTTCAGACTCTGAGGGAATACTACCCCCCAGCTTGGGAGTCTTCATCGTCCATACGGAGTCTCGGCTTTGACCGAGTACCCATATAAACTCCTTCAGATGTGACAGCCTTCTGGCCATCTGTTGGTAGACTTCTTCTTCTTCGTCTCGCGGAGCTGAGAGAGAAAGTTGGGTTCGTAGTACACCGTCTTTGATTGGGGCTTCTGTAAGGGGGACCCCATGAAGCCATGTTGGATGAAACACACGGTGGCTTCTCGTCGTCAGAGAAGTACAACCGTCGAAACACGGACTTTCTCTGAGGCACTCTTGTTTCTTTGTAGCAACAAAAGTTGATAACAATTCTAGTGCACGGAAGTGCACTATGAATTGTTATGTCCTCCATCGCTTTACGCTTATGATTTATCATGTCGCGTAAGTCAGCGGAAAGGAGTTTTGCCTTACAACCCATGTTGCATGCATCGTCAAGCTTTGCATACGGGATCGTAAGGAGAGTAGGCGCATCCAGACTTAGTTCACGTGCAGGGGCAACCCCCACAGCTAAGTTCTGTGATGTCCTTGAAGACAGCCCCGTTTTATACGCGTTGGGGCCTGTCTTTTTGTTGTGGGCGCATAGGCCTTGGAGACTGGCCTTGGGCGCATGCTCCTTGACAGCATGTCTGAGCCTCCTTGATGTGGGTACATAGTATGGATTCAGATAGCCTGGGCGCATAGCCTTGGGCGCATGGCTTTGGATACCCAGCCTGCTGAAGACAGAAGTGTTCTGGTTGGGGGTATGCGCCCAAACACTCCTTGGGCGCATGCTTGGTGGAGCAGCGCTATTTTTTTCCAGTTTTGCCTCCTTCGTTTGTGAGCCTCGTCGGGTTTGGCCATAGTATCGCACACCCCGATTCTTGGCATCGTAGTGTTTTTCTTTGCTAAGTCTCGGGTGTTGAACACCCTATTATTGGTTGTGCAAGGAAGAAGTCACTGGGCTAGTAGAGCCCAGAACGGTGTGAGCCTTCACCATTTGGAAAACTTTTGTGGCAGAGTCATGCGCCTATGTGACAGAGTCCTCCAGATATATATGCTATGACACTAGCAGGATATGCACAGCGAGTCTTCCGAAGCGAAGTCTTGCAAGACTTGTTTGGCTTCGCTGATTTTGAGGGAGTTGAGCCGTCTCTCGAGAGCATCTCTTCGAACGCCTGCTGATCGAACTTTACGATCAGCATCTTCTGAGTGCTCCCCACTTTGTCGGTATCGGATTGCGTCACCACCTTCTCGTTAGAGGAAAAGGTAGTCACCAGCAGAGTTGCCATTTTTGTGGACACACACAAAAAACAAGAAGAAAATGTTGTCTTTTCTTTATTGGTGCAAGGCACCACAAATCGAGTATGCCTGAGAGATCCTGCGCTGAGGATCCCCGAGTACAAAAAATTTCTAGGGAATGGGACGATAAAGATCGTGCGACAGTTGCTCCTTTACTTCGTTGACACTCCGATTAAAAAAGTGGAAGAAAACCTAAGAAAATTGCTAACTCTCGGCTCACTGGCAAGAAGTGCAGCAATTTGGCTCTTGAAAATGCTCCCATTCTATGTTTCAAAGAGGGATGAGGCCCCCCTTTTATAGTCGTTCTTAAGCTAGAATGATGTTATGTGCCCACATGAGGAAACACACTGGTTTTTATGTGGGCGCATAGTCCTGCTTTGGGCGCATAGGATGTAGGCGCATACAGGCTGCGAGAGCGTGGGTTGGTCGTGGTGTTGACATGACCGTATGCTTCGGTGCACGACTGTTCGTGGATACTGACGTGGCCGTACGCTTCGGTGCATGTTTTGATCATGGCTTTGACTGAGTCAGGCTTGGGCCCATAGCTATGTCTCAGGCTATGCGCCCTCCTTTAGGGGGAGCTAGTCTTAGGCGCATGAAGCTTCATTGACTGGGCGCATGGAGCTACACTTACTGGGCACGTGGAACTTTACTGACTGGGCGCATGGAGCTACACTGACTGGGCGCATGGAGCTTCACTGACTGGGCGCATGGAACGACACCGACTTGGGCGCATGGAGCTTTACTGGCTTGGGCGCATGGGGCTTCATTTGCTGAAAATTTTTCTTACTTCTACACCTACAAATAGCTATGCATCAACCTCATCCATTAACTCAATCTCCTGCCGATCAAAATACAATTGGGGTATCGTTTAACACTAATCTGTCACCGATAGTTGGAAATATCTCTACGCCTGTATTACAACAGAAATGACCAACCGTCATACAGTCATCCTCTGCAAATCAACCCATTGATGCTCTAGAAGCTGTTCGAGGCATTAATGCCCGGTTAGATGATATGACTTCAAAAGAGGTACTCCATCAAATGGAAATTTCACGCCCTTATCCATCAGAATAGGATTACTTGGTTTGTCCTCTAAAGTACAAATCCCAATATCTGATTCCTTATGATGGAATAGGCTCACCAAGACAACATTTGACATATTTTTACTCCCAGACCGTTCACATACCAAAGAATGATGCACTTTGGTCTAAATTGTTCATCGGTACCTTGAAGGGAATAGCTTTTGAATAGTTTTGTAATTTACCTGATGATTGTATCTAAACTTTCAAAGATCTGGAGAAATTGTTCCTTACCAAATTCTATGAGGAAACATGTGATGTCTCTATGTCAAAGCCCATTGGGACAAAGGAAGAGAACAAAGAGCAGGCCCTTGAATTTATTGAACGGTTCAGGAGATTATCGACGAGGTTAGATCCTAGGACTCCTCAGTCGGTGTTGATTGATACATGCAGGGGTAATTTCTTACCCACAATCAGATTCTGCATCAGCCCTGGAGATTATAATGATTAGCCAACTTTTATTGATGCTGCTGAGAAGGCTGAAGAATCCGTCCAAGTTCTGCATCTGATTATAGTGGATGTTTCCGCAGCCACTTCCCAGCCTAAACAAAACGTGCTAACTGCTCCAAGGCCCAAGCCATATTACACTTTTAACGAAGCCCTTACACTGGATATTTTCTAGGTACTTACGAAGGAAAATAAACTACAATTACCTCCCCATCGAAGGCCAGCGGAAGTAGGGCTAACCAAAGATCCAAAGTATTGCTTCTATCATTAATACGTGCATCACCCTATAAAGGATTGCTACACATTGAAGAATCATATTCAACAATTGTTGGATTCAAAGGCCATCACTTTTCATACAGATGAGAAACATGTTTATGCAAATATTATTTCTCTCTAATTTGGAGATTTCCCTACAATAGATGTGCAAGACAATATTACATTGATATCGTAGGCGACATTGCAAGTCGTCAATCTTCCTCCGATTCATGGTCAGACAACCGGACTTGTACCACTCACTACTCAGCATGGTGAAGTCATGTGGATCCATCCCGATCTACTTTAAGATATGGATCCAAAATCTACTTCGTCTATTTCTAAGACTTAGAAAAATAAAAAAAAGAGTAAGTCAAGCAACATGGTCAATAAAGCTCTAGTCGAAGAAACCAGATCCGGAAAAACATATTTACGTACCTCCAATCAAGAGCAAGAAGACAATCCTTTTACTGCAGCTCTTACTCCTAATCAACCTGTTATTCTGACTTTATCTGAATCAGGACCATCAAAGCAGACCTCGGGAGAAAAAGAAAAACAGAAAGTATTGAGGTTCGACAAGTCCTTGAAGAAGTCTAATCTACTTGGACTTGACAAGCCTTTCAATTTTGATATATTGGCATAGCTTGCCAATACACCAGCTCGATTGTCCATATTCGAATTGCTCCGTCTCTCCAAAGATATACGGAAGGCACTGAGTGAAGCATTGCTGTAACACCGCCTTTTTTAAAATTAGGGTAATTTTGAACTTTTCTAAAAGTTTATTATTTAATAATAGGATTTATGATTTATGAGAATTTTTAATTAATTTAATACTATTTAAAATTGGTGAATTATAATTTTGATGTGTTAGCTAGTGAACCCTAGAACTGTTGAGCCTAGAGACTAGCCATGACCATAGAGACCTAACCATGTGATTAGAATGACTATTTACAACTTTTTAGGCTAAGGGTATTTTGGTCATTTTGTGACTTTTGAATTATTTAGAATTTTGATTAATTGGTGAATTTTAGATTATTTTAATAATATTTAAATTAATGTATTATAATTTTGGTCATTTTTTTTATTTTAATATTTTGGAAATTTTTATATTTTAATATTAATTTTACGGGATTTGTTTAGTCGGGTTTGAGTTTCATTTCGTTCCGACTTGTGTTAGTGACCCGGGTAGCTTAGACTGTAGAAGGGATCCCAAGATTAGATAGTTATGACCCATAAACCCATCTAATTAAGTTAGTGAGTTTATACTAATCCCACTTGTTAGATTGGTTAAGTTAGAGGCTTAAATTTAACCCTTTTGATCCCAAACTTGAACCTAACTTAAAATTAACCAAGAGGACGAGTTGAGGCCTTATTAGCTTTCTTTCAAGGCCCAAATATGGTTTAATGGTGGCCACTATAGCTAGGTTATCCTTCCTTCCTTTCATTTTATTCCATCTTGCCTCTTTTCCTTTACAAAGTATTCTTTCCCAAATTAGAGAGCTTCCCTCTTTGATTTGATCTCCAAATCCTTACATCCCTCCACCAAAACTTACATCCAACCTTCTCATACTTCCAAGGGTGGGTGCTAGCAAAGATTTGGAGCAAATTACAAGAAGGAGTGTCCTTTTTGGAAGATCTTCAAGTCGGAGCCGTGTCCTTGGGAGTATCAATGGGATTCCACTCCCAATAGGTAAAACCAACCCTCTAAATTGATTTCTTATGCATATTAGTTAGTTTTGAATCCATAGGATCCACCCCCATGCATGTACCCCATTTAGATTCAAATTTGAGGCCATTTGGAGCTCTCTTGAGGATTTTAGATATGTGTCATGTGTCCTACTGATAGATCCCAAATTAGGACACCCCATGTGTATGTATGTATGATAATAGTTTAAATAGATATTTAAATTCAGTTTTAGAATGGTTAGAGAGTGGATTGATCTTAGTTAGGATGGTTAGAATGAGTTTCATTTGGATACCTATGTTGGTATCCATGTATCTCGGCCTAATTGTGTTTCTTTTGTGCAAAACAACTCAGAATCGTCATAATATTTATCCACGTTTTTATTAACCAAGGCAACTTAGAAATGTCATAACATTTAGCTTAGGATTCTGTTTAATCTCACATTTTTTTAAAAGAACCGTATCGAAGATAGATTTCCAAATGTATATTTTAATAAGCCAAAATCGTTCTGGAACTTTTTGTAAAATTATTTGAGTGTCAGCTGTCCGAAAGACAAACGCGTTTCGGTTTTTTTTGCGATAACGGGAGCTTTCGGACACGAAAATGCGATCCGTTTGAAGTTTCGGAAGGATAACAAGAAGGGATACGACATACTTTAATCCTAGAATTTATTGAAGGCCCAATTGGTATAGTATTGATTTTAAGTAGAAAAGTGACTATACGACATAGGCATTTTGTGTAACCTATGAGCCTATGTAGTATGGATATTAAATGAATGTAGAGTATTTAAAGCTTGATATGTTAGATGAATGAAATAGTATATATATATGATATGTATCCTCTTTACATTAATGTATATATATGGTTGAATGCAAGCATGTAGGAATGCAATCAATGTAATGTATGTAAGCAATGCATGAATGCATGAATGAAAAAATGATATACAATGTATGCATGAAAGTATATAATGAATGCTAGATATGAATGCAAGGTATACATGTAATGATAGATATAAATGCATAATGTATACATATGTAATGCAATATATAATGATAGCATGTATGGTAATGTAGAATATATGATGCAAGCATGTATATGTCCACTGTTTTTCTTTTTTCTTACATTTTTCCTTCCCTTCCCTTTCGATTTCAGTTTTCTCTTTTTTTCCTCTTCTATTTTTACATGTTGTATACAATGTATATAATGTATATAATGTATTGATGCATGTAAGTATGTAATATGCATGAATGACATGTATGTAATGAAAATAAGTATACGTATGCAACTTAATGATATGTGAATGGATATAATGCACGAACTGAAGTATGCATGTATATGGGATATGAATAAATGATATATATATGTGTTAAGGTAATGTAATGTATGTATTCACATATATTTTGAGTTAAATATATGAGTTTGTATGCAAATATTATATGAATGCAAGTATGCAGGAACGAATGTAATGTAATATAGAGTATGCATATATGATATGTATGTAGGCATGTATGCAATGTATGTATGTATATATGATATGTATGTATGCATCTATGTATGTATGTATAGGTGCATGAATGAATGCAAGTATGCATATAAGATATGTGTGTAGGCATGTATGCAATGTATGTATGTATACATGATATGTATGTATTCATATATGCAATATAAATATGTATGTATGCATTTCTATAAACTAAGTTAACCTAAAACCTTTTACACACAAGCATTCATACACCCTTTGATACCATGTATCCCATGTCACATACACCTACCTATCACTAAATCTGAGAAAATTAACACATATCCTTTAACACACATACCCACACACACTTACTCTTTTACCTCTCCTTCTTTCTCTTTCTCTCTCTCTCATATATATATATATATATATATATATATATATATATATATATATATATATATATATATATATATATATATATATTATATATAAATATATATATATGTATGTGCCTATATATATAGCTTTCCTATATATATCTATGTATATGAATATGTGAATGTGAATAATATATATACATTATATGACTAAGTTTGTGTGCCTTGTTAGCTTATGGTTTAGTTTTGTGCTTGGTTTAGCAAGTGATTTAGGCTATGAGTTAGTAGCTATCTTGGATACTTGATTTTCATAGACTTAGTTTGTTTAGACCTAGAATTGACTAACCTAGACTAGTTGACCAGTGTTGACCCAACCCTAGCTAGTTTGACCAGAGTTGACTTTGACCTAGATTGACTTAGACTCATGTAGATTGCATTATAATTTCAATTACCATATAAATTGAATTCTTTATAACTTGTGTTGCTCTAACTAGGACTCTATGACTCCAGTTGGCCATCTTTTCATATCAGCTGTTTAGGGTATCAGGCGAGTACATTCTCTGATCATTTCATGACTTACTTAGGATTATATTCTTGCTCTAGATTACTTCACTTGATGCTGTCACGTTGGTAACACGGATTGGTACTATGACGAATCTATTCATGAATCACTCATTATGAGTCAGTAGCGTAGTCATGAATCTTAACGTAACTTGAATGGATCCTTGTGTATTGATTGGGAAAATGGGGGAGTAGAACTAAACATGTGAATGATTCCAAAGTAGTGTAGTCATGAATCAACTCGTTAGTATAGCCATGAATCACCTCCAGCTGTTCACATGTTTATCTTGTACTCTGATTCACTAGTCACAGATAGTTCTCTATTTATAGTAGCTATTTACTTACAGTTCTCTCTTTTATACCATGTTGTTCTTTCAGTTTCATGTATCTTAATCTCTAGCATGTTTATATTTCCTAACATGTTATGATTTGTGTGAGATGTATTGTGCTCGCTCTTGTCCTGACTGGACCTGTTAAAAATTTTACAGATAGTTTGGAGGTTACCTGCTAGCCTAGAGGAGACATAGTAGAGGTTGGAGTAGATGGATAGAGTTTTTCTTATTTTATTTTCTGTTGTCTTGAGTTGTATTTATTTTATGCTTGTTTGAATTGGTGTTGATAACACCGAGATTTATTTCTCTCTGTTGTACTTTTCTTGTGGATTCATAGTTATCTTATCGTGCTACTTCAAGTTTTGGTGATTGAGTTGTATCCTGCTGTGATTGTCCTTCGTACGGAGAGTATATCATATTTGAATTAAATTTAATTGTGACCTAGAACAACGTTCTACTGCCGACACTGCGGCGTAGGTTGGACGTA
Source organism: Iris pallida (assembly GCA_029216955.1). Classification (NCBI taxonomy): domain Eukaryota; kingdom Viridiplantae; phylum Streptophyta; class Magnoliopsida; order Asparagales; family Iridaceae; genus Iris; species Iris pallida. Next base: position 71,297 of record JANAVB010042311.1, read on the forward strand.
CCCACTTCTCGTGCCCTACACTGGGTGCGGGTCGTGACACGTTTTTAGTAGTAGCCCATGTAGGTCGAGATTCACATTAGTGCAAATTCGTGGTAGTACGATGATTAGTTGTACTGCTGCGCACCTGCGATTAGAGATAAGGAATAGGTGTTAGAATGAGAGGATACTCAATCACTGTTAGGATTCCTTGAGAGATTCTGGGGACGACCCTTGAGAATCTTATTTTAACTTCGATTTGAAATCTTCTTCCTTGATTTGATTGACCTATTACTCCTTGTTATTGGATTTGATTTTGATGGATTCATTGTTGAATTTTGAATCTTGATGATTAGTTGTTAACTTTGAGTTTGTATTTAAATATATATATATATATATATATTTAATTTTATTAAATATTATTTTTGGAATTAAGTTATAACCTAATAACATACTTGATAAGGACAGTGAGAAAGGTAAATGTCTACTTTATTTATGAAGTTTAGAATTTATCGCAACCATACTGGCTAGCATAACAAGGACATAGAGCCTGATTTTAGATATACTATCCTAGTTATGGAATTTAGATTCTCTTGCAGCCATACCGGTTAGCGTGGTAAGAATTGTAGATAACATGATTATAGGGTGTATATCCTAGTTACGGACTCTATCGTTTATTGCAGCTATGCTTACTGGCGAGGCAAAATTCTGACAACATGATTTCATGAAAACATGTATGGTATCAGATTATATTTTAAGTTGGTTCAATTCTTTTAAACAAATGGACAAGAACAGATTTTTCATTAATTCTTTTCTTGTCGTTATTTCTTGTATTACCATTTTTTTAAATAAAACTATCCTAATTACATCAATCACCTATCTCGTATCTAATTCTGTCAGCTGTACTTTGAAACCCTTGAATCTCTATATCTTTTCACCTTCGAAAGGTCGAGGAAGTAACGTAAATCATCTAACTCGGAAAAGACTTGATTTGTTATCTTGTGATAATCTTGCTAGGGGTATAATATGATGGACCTTGATATAGGTTTGGGATAGAGATGCGACTGAATTTGAGGATGAAATCAAGAGAGTTATATTATCAATTTAGGAACAATCATACTTAGAGAAATCTTTTGGGTAGGAATAATTCATAGATGAATTTCATAATTTATGAGGATATTCGAGGTCAACTTAGTTTCGAGAACTTGGATAAATTTTGGTTATTGATTCTTGAGACGTTACACTTTAAGGCTATGATGTTAAATTTAAAATTTTAGTAATAGAGAAGAGATTTTAACTATATGCAATGATGATAAAAAATTGAATAAGATATTGTAAGAAATGGCTAGAAACAGAAAGAAAGCAAGGATTTTGAGTTATGTAAAATATGGAGATTTTGTAAAAAAATTAAATTTCAGGAGAATAATATTGAAGGTGTACGTTGAACAAAATATGAAAGTTGAATTTATAATGAAGAATAAGTTTTGTAAGGCCTAGTGGGTTTAGATATAAATAATACAAGAAGAGTAAATTAAATAAGTTCAAGGATTACATAAAACTTGATTTAGAGGCTTGGGATCCAATTTAGGACAAGGTGGAAGAATTTAGATTTATGATGATTAAGTGGTCAGTTTTGATTTCTAGTAAGAAGGGTATGCTTCATGAATAATATTTCAGAACTTAGAAATTTAGCTTATGGTGATCATGGCAAGGTCAAATCTTTATGACGGAAGGATATAATTTTGATGGTTGTGATATAAAGGTTGATTTTTATATTGGGACTTGTGAGATAAAAATATGATTGGCAAATGATAAATTTGATAGTATCATAGAGAGAGAATTAACTTGACTTTCCTATGAAATTTTTTCTCTTACTTTGACTTTAAAAGGAGAAATTTGACTTATTCCATATCTTTGAATAACCCTTTAAAAGTTGTTAATATCATTGAATCCTAGCTCCCTTAATCACGACCAATCGATTTGATCATCTTTTCTTATCATATTAATATCTTGGGTCGTACTCAATTGAATTAAATCTAATTGTGACCTGAATCTCCATCCTTGTATGCTCGTGCTCAGACTTCGATGACCTTGTCCTCCATATTGTCCAAATCTTGATTACCCAGAATTGATCAACTTAGATCGTATCGAGACTAAATTTTCTTAATATATATTGTTATTGGATTTTAATGTTATTGACTTTTGTTCTTTAAACTTTTGATTTTTCTTTGAAAAGTACCTTTTTATAGATAATTACTAGTTATCCTTATTTTATTTTTGATAATTACCAGTTTTTATATAGGATGGTAGACTGCCTTACAGCCTTTATGATTTGTTGTTTCTGTAACTTTTCTAGTTTAACACCCCAGATTGCTTGTATGTTTTGATACCCTATGACCGTTTTGGTTTAGCATGACTAGTATACCAGGATGAGACTTTCAACTGCCACCGTATGCCATGACCCTTTATGCCATTCTTTTAAATTATATGATTTAGGTAAGTTCTGAGACTTTATTTGTTGGGGACGAGACTTTAGAAGAAGTACGACCATCTTAATTTTGAGGACGAAATTTTCTAAGGAGGGTAGACTTGTAACACCCACTTTTCTAAAATAAGGGTAATTTGGAACTTTTGTACAAGTTTATTATTTAATAATAGGATTTATGATTTATGGGAATTTTTAATTAATTTAATACTATTTAAAATTGGTGAATTATAATTTTGATGTGTTAGCTAATGAACCCTAGAACTGTTGAGCCTAGAGACTAACCATGACCATGTGGACCTAACCATGTGATTAGAATGACTATTTACAACTTTTTAGGCTAAGAGTATTTTGGTTATTTTGTAACTTTTGAATTATTTAGGATTTTGATTAATTGGTGAATTTTAGATTATTTTAATAATATTTCAATTAATGTATTATGATTTTGGTCATTTTTTATATTTAGTATTTTGGGATTTTTTATATTTTAATATTGATTTTATGGGATTTGTTTAGTCGGGTTTGAGTTTCGTTTCGTTCCGACTTGTGTTAGTGACCCGGGTAGTTTAGACTGTAGACGGGATCCCAAGATTAGTTAGTTATGACCCACAAACCCAACTAATAAGTTAGTGAGTTTAGACTAATCCCACTTGTTAGATTGGTTAAGTTAGAGGCTTAAATTTAACCCTTTTGATCCCAAACTTGAACCTAACTTAAAATTAACCAAGAGGACTAGTTGAGGCCTTATTGGGCTTTCCCCCAAGGCCCAAATTGGGTTTAATTACAGCCACTATAGTTAGGTTATCCTCTCTTCCTTTCATTTCATTCCATCTTGCCTCTTTTCCTTTACAAAGTATTCTTCCCCAAATTAGAGAGTTTCCCTCTTTGATTTGATCTCCAAATCCTTACATCCCTCCACCAAAACTACCATCCAACATTCTCATACTACCAAAGGAGGGTACTAGCAAAAATTTGGAGCAAAGTACAAGAAGGAGTGTCCTTTTTGGAAGATCTTCGTGTCGGAGCCGTGTCCTTGGGAGTACATTGGGATCCCACTCCCAATAGGTAAACCAACCCTCTAAATTGATTTTCTATGCATATTAGTTAGTTTTGAATCCATAGGATTCACCCCCATGCATGTACCCCATTTAAATTCAAATTTGAGGCCATTTGGAGCTCTCTTGAGGATTTTAGATATGTGTCTTGTGTCCTACTGGATAGATCCCAAATTAGGACATCCCATGTGTATATATGTATGATAATAGTTTAAATAGATATTTAAATTCAGTTTTAGAATGGTTAGAGAGTGGATTGATCTTAGTTAGGATGGTTAGAATGAGTTTCATTTGGATACCTATGTTGGTATCCAAGTATCTTGGCCTACATGTGTTTATTTTGTCCAAAACAACTCAAATTTGTCATAATATTCATCCACATTTTTATTAACCAAGGCAACTTAGAAATGTCATAACTTTTAGCTTAAAACTCCATTTAATCTCCCTTTTTTTAAAATAACCGTATCGAATTTAGCTTTCCAAATATATATTTTAATAAGCCAAAATCTTTCTAGAACTTTTTGTAAAATTATTTGAGTGCCAGCTGTCCGAAAGACAAATACGTTTCGGTGTTTTCGCGATTCCGGGAGCTTCCGGACACGAAAATGCGACCCGTTTGAAGTTTTGGAAATCTAACACGAAGGACTACGACATACTTTAATCCTAGAATTTATTGAAGGCCCAATTGGTACAGTATTAGTTTTAAGTAGAAGAGTGACTATACGACATAGGCATTTTTTGTAACCTATGAGCCTATGTAGTATGGATATTAAATGAACGTAGAGTATGTAAAGCATGATATATTAGATGAATGAAATGATATATATGATATGTATCCTCTTTACATTAATGTATATATATATATGGTTGAATGCAAGCACGTAGGAATGCAATCAATGTAATGTATGTAAGCAATGCATAAATACATGAATGAAAGAATGATATACAATGTATGCATGAAAGTATATAATGAACGCTAGATATGAATGCAAGGTATACATGTAATGATAGATTTGAATGCATAATGTATACATAATGTAATACAATATATAATGTTAGCAAGTATGGCAATGTAGAATATATGATGCAAGCATGTATATGTCCACTGTTTTTCCTTTTTCTTACATTTTTCCTTCCCTTCACTTTCGATTTTAGTTTTTCCCCTTTTTTCTCTCTTCTATTTTTACATGTTGTATACAATGTATATAATGTATAGATGCATGTAAGTATGTAATATGCATGAATGACATGTATGTAATGAAAATAAGTATATGTATGCAACTTAATGATATGTGAATGGATATAATGCATGAACTGGAGTATGCATGTATATGGGATATGAATAAATGATATATATATGTGTTAAGGTAATGTAATGTATGTATTCACATATATTTTAAGTTAAATATATGAGTTTGTATGCATATATTATATGAATGTAAGTATGCAGGAATGAATGTAATATAATGTAGAGTATGCATATATGATATGTATGTAGGCATGTATGCAATGTATGTATGTATATATGATATGTATGTATGCATCCATGTATGTATGTATAGGTGCATGAATGAATGCAAGTATGCATATAAGATATGTATGTAGGCATGTATGCAATGTATGTATGTATACATGATATGTATGTATTCATGTATGCAATATAAATATGTATGTATGCATTTCTATAAACTGAGTTAACCTATAACCTTTTACACAGATGCATTCATACACCCTTTGACACCATGTATCCCATGTCACATACACCTATCTATCACTAAATCTGAGAACATTAACACATATCCTTTAACACACACACACACACACTCACTTACTCTTTTACCTCTCCTTCTCTCTCTCTCTCTCTCTATATATATATATATATATATATATATATATATGTATATATATATAAATATATATATATATATGTGCCTATATATATTGCTTTCATATATATCTATGTATATGAATATGTGAATGTGAATAATATATATACATTATATGACTAAGTTTGTGTGCCTTGTTAGCTTATGGTTTAGTTTTGTGATTGGTTTAGCAAGTGACTTAGGCTATGAGTTAGTAGCTATCTTGGATACTTGATTTGCATAGACTTAGTTTGTTTAGACCTAGAATTGACTAACCTAGACTAGTTGACCATTGTTGACCCAACCCTAGCTAGTTTGACCAGAGTTGACTTTGACCTAGATTGACTTAGACTCATGTAGATTGCATTATAATTTTAATTACCATATAAATTGAACTCTTTATAACCTGTGTTGCTCTAACTAGGACTCTGTGACTCTAGTTGTCCATCTTTTCATATCATATGTTCAGGGTATCAGGCGAGTACATTCTCTGATCATTTCATGACTTGCTTAGGATTATATTCTTGCTCTAGATTACTTTACTTGATGCTGTCACGTTGGTAACACGGATTGGTACTATATGGATCCCTTCATGAGATGGTATCCCTCTCGGGAGCATAGGATACTCATGTCTTGTGTGTTTCACTTACATCATGTATCTCATGCTTCTACTATCATGAATCTATCATGAATCTGCTTGTGACTCATGTACTCTCATGAATCACAGAGCCTTCACGAATCTATTCATGAATCATTCATTATGAGTCAGTAGCGTAGTCATGAATCTTAACGTAACTTGAATGGATCCTTGTGTATTGATTGCGGAAATGGGAAAGTAGAACTAAACATGTGAATGATTCCAAAGTAGTGTAGTCATGAATCAACTCTTTAGTATAGCCATGAATCACCTCCAGTTGTTCATATATTTATCTTGTACTCTGATTCACTAGTCACTGATAGTTCTCTATTTAGTACCTATTTACTTACAGTTCTCTCTTTTATACCATGTTGTTCTTTCAGTTTCATGTATCTTACTCTCTAGCATGTTTATATTTCCTAATTTGTTATGATTTGCGTGAGATGTATTATGCTTGCTCCTGTCATGACTGGACCTGTTCAAAATTTTACAGATAGCTTGGCGGTTACCTGCCAGCCTAGGGGAGACACAGTAGAGGTTGGAGTAGATGGCTAGAGTTTTTCTTATTTTATTTTTAGTTGTCTTGAGTTGTATTTATTTTATGCTTGTTTGAGTTGGTGTTGATAACACCGAGATTTATTTCTCTCTGTTGTACTTTTCTTATGGATTCATAGTTATCTTATCGTGCTACTTCTAGTTTTGGTGATTGAGTTGTATCCTGCTGCGATTGTCCTCCGTACGGAGAGTATATCATAATTGAATTAAATTTAATTGTGACCTAGAACAACGTTCTACCGTCGACAGTACGGCGTAGGCTGGACGTACCCACTTCTTGTGTCCTACACTGGGTGCGGGTTGTGACAATTGCAACATGCAAATTTGTATTTGTACCCTATAGTCGAACTTGATGATGATCCTATGAGTTGTCCTCATTGTCATAGTGTATCAGAGAAAATTTACAACATCACCTTCACTCAAGGACATATGTTCTTGAAGAATAGTCGCTATGATAGACCCTTATACCATGCAGGGTATATCAGGGCTTGTAGGGTAGATCACATTCAAATTGATCCAGGCTCATCTGTTAGTATGATTCCTCGAAGTTTGCTTCAGGTGTTGGACATCCCAATGTACAAGTTATAACCTACTTCCACTGCCATCACTGGTTTCAATACTGGACGAAGTCATCCTCTGGGGGAATCTGTCTCAAGTGTTAGATTGGAAATCTCTGTACTGAAGTCACATGTAACGTGATTGATGTTAATATCTCCTACAATGTTTTGTTAGGGCGGCCATAGAAACATGACAATCTTCTATTACCATCTACTTTTCATAGTGCTTCAAATATGTGAACGAAGGAGTAGTGTGTACAGAATTTGTCAACGTCGATCCTTTCAAAGGGTTGAAGCCTTCTTCTCCGATGCAAGGCCGTATAAACCTCTAGATCAGAGACTTTCTGACGATGAACCATTGCATCTGGTGGTGGTTAAAGAACAAGATATTAAAGACGAGGTAGAACAAGCATCTACTGATCAAACTGTAGGAGAACCTTTAGCCATATACTTGAAAGGCCTTGTATGGAAGGAGCTGATTGAAGGTCCTTTGGCAATATACTTGAAAGGTCCTATGTAGGAGGAGCCTGTTAGAACTTCACACGAGACTTATTCAGGGGGTAGTACACCTTTTGTTGTTGACTTACACAAGAACAAAGCTAACATCAAGACAGAGGAACCTCTAGTAATTGATATGAGGACAATGAAAGAGGAACCACTGGTGATCAACCTGATGTCCAAGAAAGAAGAACCGTTTATAGTTGATCTTCGTCGAAGCAATCATCCAGTTCAACCGAATGAGCCCTTTGTGATCGATCTGACTCATGCTGCCATCACTGCAGAAATGAGTATTTTAAATAAACCTCCATGTATTAAACTTCCCGAGGATGTTTTTCCGGAAGAAGAAATCATGTACATACCTAATAAAGGAGGTTCTACTTTTGATTACATTGGTCTTCTTGTGACTGGTCTAAGAACTGTCGACTCTTTGTGTTTACTTATTACGGATAAAAAATGTCACTACCCATGTCAATTTCTTCTAAAATAGTACACCATGTCTATCATATGAAGTTTCTTATTTCGAGGTGCCAGCTAGGTCGATTGGTGAAATGTCGATTATATTTGGTCGAGCCGAGGTTCATAAAGAAGCTTTGATCGACGATGTTGAACCAGATTTTGGTAGAATGCAACTATACTGTTATACTACTCAAGCAAAGAATATCATTCAAAAAATGGGTTATGACTTAATCAGTCAGCAATGCCTCAATCTTGGTAAAGGCCGCCATCTACCTTTGCGTATCCTGCCTCCAAAAGGGAAACCGCAAGACTACTATGTTGGCCCATTGGTCATGGTCGAACCTAATTTTAATAATTGATCTAACCTTGTCTCGATATAAGGGCTACTTGGATGAACTGCTACAACTGCTACTGCTACTGCTACCGTTCAAGACTTGGAGCCGTGTTTGTCATTGCGTCTGTACTTTCATTCATTCAATGTATTTTTTGTACTTTATTGAGTTTAGAAAATACAATGTAAATCGAGTCGTACTGGCAAATAGGCTACCCAGAAAGTGTTTTAAAAATATTCATTTCTTTTGAAAACTAGCCCAACACCAAAAATCTAATTCCTAACAGCTTGTATATTCGAAAACCCAAAGCCTGAGTTTCAAAACCCAAAATAACCCATTATGTATCAACATAACTCTGGGCGAATTCGCCCGGGTTCAGTTGGTGGAATGTTACATTTTGAACCTAGTCTTCCCGCAGTTACGGATGTAAGGGCTATTTGCCGAGTGTCACGACCCGCTCCCGAATATTTGGATACGTGTCGGAAACATCCAGTCTACGCTATGAGTCACATTGTAGTAAGTTGTTCTAAACCTTTAATTATCTTTAATATTGTAATGAATCAAATTTATCACAACATCTATATAGAGATAAACTACAAATAGGTCCAAATATGACACTTAGTTACATTTCCAAAGCAAGAGTAAACTGGAGACAAATCCAGTAAAATGAATGTTAACTATTTATTACAAACCAAGTTCAAGAGCGAAATTTAATCTCAGTTATATGGTATTCCCCATCAGGGACATCCTCTGGGATATGGGCTAGCGTCTCAGTGGCAGGTCCATAGTATGAATTGCAAAGCAACTCGTCCGCAGTCAATTCGCCTATAATGATCCAATCAGAAAAGGAGCAAAGTACAACACTACAACTTACAGTTTCTAAAACATAGAAATGACAAATATGGAAAGACATGAAAATAAAGAAATGACAACTAGAATTTGTAATTGCAACAAGAAATAACAGTTGCAATATCATAAGAGATATAAACTATGTAAAGTAATTTTGAAAATCTAGTAGACATGTGATCGGCTATAATAGGAGAACTTATAACATGTAAATAAAGACAACATGGGGGTACGACATTGACTACAAGTGCACGATGTACAGTCAAGCTCGGATATATGTACTACTCTACGGGCTTTGATCACATGTTAACTAAAATTTTCCCCAACCCATGCAAGTGTAAGACAAGTGTAAGACAAGTGTAAGAGGAATACAACATGTAACATGAAAGAATAGTACAACTTGAAACATGAAAGGATGGTACAATAAGAAGTGCTAAATACAACTTGAGCTCCTTGTAAAGAACAACTTGTAGGAAAAGTGAGAAACATGTAACGAAAGTCTAATATGCGGAATCATGAACAAAAACGTAAAGTTGTAGTGTACTTACCTTGTTTTACCGAAAATGATTGATGTTAAATGTTGATGTCCAAAGTCCTCAAGTTGTAACAAGGTATAATATTGCTTAGTTTAAAGGTAAAGTATTATCTATGTGTTGTGCTTACTTATGGGGTCAAGTTGTGCTAGACATGGGTCTTGCCGTCATGGCACACTAGTCCTAACATGGAACATTAAGACTAACACAATATTTACATCAAAATTAGGTTTTACTAAGTTAAAATCACAAGTCATGGATTACTTATATTTTACAAAAATTTAATAGTAAATAAAAATATTTTGTTTTAATTATTAAATAAATAATGTATTAATGAAAAGGGGTACGAGTAAATAGTTAGAGGTCTCAAACCAACATGCTACTATTTTTCATTTGTCAAATTAGGCAATATAATGAAGGTATTGAGTTTGTAGAATTTTTTTAATTGTTAACAGAAACTAATTTTTAAAATATCAAAACTAAACCTAAAATCAACATGTAAATATATGAAAATGATCTACAGAAAATTTAGTCTTTGATTCTGAATTGTATTTAATTTTATAGCACTTCTTAATATTTACTAAAAATTAATGTACATAAAACACATTAAATAGTACTTTCAGTTTTTAATTATTAGAAAATAAAAATAATAATATTTAATGCTCGAAAGTTTATAAATAAATACTACATATGAAAAGACTAATTACTAATATTTTTTCAACATTTATTAACATATTAAGCATTAAAAATTAGAATACACAGTTTTTATACTTTCCTAATTACTGTTTTTAATAACTAAATAATATATTTAATTAATAATGAAATCTGCAAAAATCATAAATGAATACTCAAATTAAAATTACTATTTATCAGCATTTCACATAAATTTTATATAGTATAAAAGCATTGATAAAAATACAAAATACAGAACATCTGATAAAATAATAAAATTTTTGTATTGTTAACAGTATATATATATTATATATATATATATATATATATATATATATATATATATATATATATATATATATATTACAAAAAGAAAAGCCAGGTGCTCGAACTCAGGCTTCCTAGACGGGGTCTTAACATAGCAGCTTTGACAAATAGGTCAGATTTGGTTCTATGTTAGAAACAAAACCCAACAGTTTATATTTCATTCTATACATTATATATATCTATATATAAAGAAAAAACATGAAAGAGGGAGGGCTCGAACTAGGGTCTATCAGGACTGGATCCTAGGATCGGTCAGTAACCACAAGGTCAAGATTGGTTTGGTGTTAGCATAAGGAATCTGCTTGAATTTAAACTATACCAAGGCTAGAGTTTAGTTCTTACCGAGGAAGAAGAAAAATGTGGTTCGTCCATTGTCCACGAAGCTCGGCTCGTCGGTGCAGCTCCGGTGGCTCGGGTCGCTGGGTTTCTCCAAAGGAAGAAGATGGTAATGCTTAAGTTTTGTCTCAACATTTCTCTTTTTATAGAGAAATGAAGGGAAGTTACGAATGGTAAGGGTCAGGGGTTATGGAATGTAAGAGGTTGGGAGTTACGGATTTTAAGAGGTTGAGAGTTACCACTATTTGTTATTTAAAAATAAATAAATATTTTTATCACCACTTGAATTCTCTAAATAATAGTATAATTATTATTTCAATAACTTAAATTTAATAAATCAACTTTAGATATAATAAAAAAAATTAAAGAGTTACAAAACTTCCCTCCTTGAAAAATTTCGTCCTCCAAATTTTCAAATGTAGGGTACAGACAATCATACCTGAAAAGGGTAAGGATATTCCTTCCTCATCTTATCCTCTCTCTCCCAAGTTGACTCTTCTGGAGAGTGGTGCCTCCATGCAGCTCGGACCGAGGGTATAACAGTGTTTCTCAACCTCTTCTCCCTTCGATCTAGTATCTCTACGGGCTGCTCCGAGTATGTGAGGCTAGGTCCAACCTCCAGCTCTGAGTAATCCAAAATGTCACTTGGGTCTGGAATGTACCTCCTCAGCTGAGAAACGTGGAAGACGTTATGGACGCCATCCAAGTTTGGTGGCAATACAACTATGTAAGCAACCTCTCCAACTCTGCTAAGTATAGGGAAGGGTCCAATATATCTGGGGCTCAATTTCCCTCCTCGACCAAATCTGACCATTCCTCGAGTAGGGGATATCTTCACAAACACCATATCTCCATCAGTGAACTCCACTGGTCATCGACTGCTATCGGCCCAATGCTTCTGCCTATCTTGGTCAATCCTGAGTCTATCTCTGATCATCTTGACCTTGTTTGCAGCCTCTGTGATCATCTCTGGTCCAAGCATGACTCTCTCTCCAACATCATCCCAAGAGAGTAGTGTCCTATATCGTCGTCCGTACAGTGCCTCGAACGGTGTCATCCCAATGCTAGCTTGGTAGCTATTGTTGTATGAGAACTTTACCAAGTGCAGATGATCCTCCCATGATCCGTCAAAATCTAATGTGCAAGTCCGCAACATGTCCTCCAAAATCTATATCTTTCTTTCAGACTTTCTGTTTGTCTGGGGATGGTACGCAGTGCTGAACTTCTAATGAGTACCACGTCCCTCCTGCAGGCTCTTTCAAAAGTTCAAAGTGAATCGGCTGTCATTGTCAGACACTATGCTTATCGGGGCTCCATGAATTTGTACTATCTGTCTCATATACAACCCTGCCAACTTCTCAGTAGAAAGTCTTACTTTGAAGGGAATGATCGAAATGACATCCTTTCCTCCTTGGAAATGAGGATGTCCTAAGACAAAGTCCATCGTGATGTGTTCCCATAGCAGTCCAGTTGGCCTCTGTCTCGCCGCCTTCACCTGTTGGCAGACAAGGCATCGAGAAACGATTTTGGCAATGTCCTTCTTCATACCGTACCACCAGACGTGTTCTCGTATGTCCTTGTACATCTTGTTGGCACCAGGACATATAGAATACTGCAGCTGGTGAGCTTCTTGCATTATCTCCTCTCTCAAACTGCCTTCCGGTATACATAGTCTAGTTCCACGCCTCAACGATCCATCGTCAACTATACTGAAATCATCTAGAAGTCCTGCATCTACTTGTGCTCTGAGTTGACGAAGCCTAATATCGAGGAACTGAGTCTCCTTGATCTTCCCTATTATGTTGGACTGGATCTGTAAACTCATTATCTGCATCTCCACTCCAGGTAGAATGATCTCTACGTCGAGCTTCTCCAAGTTTTCGAAAAGATGTCTTTTTTATTGTCAGATACGTAGCCACCGGGTATCTGCTAACTGCATCCGCAACAACATTGGCCTTTCCAGGATGATACTGGAGGTCAATGTCAAAATCCTTCATCAACTCTAGCCTTCTCTGTTGTCTCATATTCAGCTCTTTCTGGGTAAACACATACTTCAAGCTCTTGTGGTCTGTGAAGATTTCCACACACTCTCTGTGTAAATTGTGTTTTCATAGCTTCAGAGCGGATATTACTGCTGTTAGTTCCAAGCCGTGGGTAGGGTAGTTCTTCTTATGAGTCCGTAAATGCCTAGATACATAAGCAATTACTTTTCTGTTCTGCTGGAGAACACATCCCAACCCTTCTCTGAGGCATCACTATAGATAGAAAATCCTTCGTTGCCCGAAGGTAATGCCAATACTGGTACGGTGTCAATCATTTCTTCAGCTCCTTAAATGCTGTTTGGCATTCTTCTATCCAGATGTACTCCTCATTCTTCCTTGTCATCTTGGTCATAGGCTCAGCCACTTTTGCAAAGTCCTTCACGAACTTTCTGTAGTAGCCACATAAGTCTAGAAAACTCCTGATCTCTGCAACTGACTTTGGAGTGGTCCACCTCTCGACGGCTATAATCTTCTTCGGGTCCACTGCAATACCCTCACCTGTGACAATATGACCAAAAAACTTCACCTGGTCTAAGAAGAACTTGCACTTGGATAGCTTGCCATACAACTTCTCCTTCCTCAGAATCCCCAGTATTATCCATAAGTTCTCAACATGTTTCTCAGGAGTGTTACCTCGCTTTGCCAAAATTTCTAAATTTAGTATTTTCCTGGTATTTTCAAAATTTTGGAAATAATTGTTTTTCGATTTATTTTTGATTAATTATAAGACTCTTGATAACTTTCCTAAATGAGATATTTTGTTTAGTAATTATTTTAGAAATATTTTGAGAGGGAAGACCCTATCATTATTTGGAGTGCTCTTCAAGTGTCTAACAAACTTCTTAACAAGATTCTAACAACTTTGTAACAAACCTTCTAACAACCCTAACCACCTCTCTAACAAACTTTTAATAGCAAACTGTAATAACATTTGTTGAGGGATTAAATTGCAAAATCTTTTTTTCTCGTTTCCTATATATCTTGGAAGGAGAGAGAATGAGCTCATTCTCACCTCTTCCTTCAGAAACTGAGCTCGAAGCTCCTCCTTCATTCCTCCTTTATTTCCCCTAAATCCCTTTTCGAAGCCCTAACCCTAACTCTAATTTCTCAAGCTCCATGGCGATGGCAGTGGTGCTGCAGCGCTTCTACCACAACGACGGTTAGGTTCGACCCTCTCCGTCGACCAACGATTTTGAACTCTAGGCGGCGCAACCATAGCGACGTGTGATCAACTCCAACGAGTCGAGTTCTCCACGACGATCACCATGGCATAGCTCCTCCACCGCGGTTAGGCGGCGAGATCATTAATCCGGTGTCGAAGTCTTCAGGTGATCTCTTCGGCAGTGCATGCGACTTGAGCGGCTAGGCACTGTCTCCTCGGTCGACAGAGCGGCTTCATCACTTCCTCGGCTCGATCGATCCAAATTACTGGTAACTCTCGACCAATCTCTGTTGTTCGAATTCAAATATGATCCACTCAATTTTCCTCTAAATGTTCCTTCTTTTCTTGATCTGGACAAACTCTGGACTGTGTTTGTTGATTTGGCAGCTGCACTCAAGCGGTTAGATCATTCTTCAATCGAGCAAATCATAAATTCTAGGAAGAGAAACGAAATTGGTGAGTTTATCTTTTCTGAATTTTCGAATTATTGATCTTAGACCTGGGGTTTCCGATGGCAATTCTTCACGTGTGCAGGCAAACTTCTTCTAGACGAAAATTCCTTCTGAGGCAAAGCTCGTGTAGAAAAGGGCGAACAAGTGAACCGAGAACTCCAGCTCATGATGGGATACAAGGAGACGTTTCCGGTTTTTGGGATCTCGTCCACTATGGTCTGGATAGTTTTCCTTCAGGTATTATCCCTTTCGCTGCTATATTTGGTGTTTGTTCCTTGAATTTGGAATGAATGGAGTGTTGGGCAGGATCGAGATTTAGAAAGTGTGTGTGTTCGTGTCCTACAGTTGTTCATGTCCAAAAGGTGTGTGCGAGTCTGTGATGGGAGTTAGCAATGAAGGGATTACCTGTTGAAATTATTAGCCTGAATAAATTCTATTTTGAATCTATTTGTTGTATAATTTCCTATTCTCTATTCGATTTGGATGTGTATATTTTTTGTAGGATCGATGGCACCTCTAGAGGGGGTGAATAGAGTGCAGCGAAAAATAATTACCAATTAAAAATTATCTAAGTAGGTGAAGTAAATGATCAATCAAATATAATGCAAGTAAAGCAGTAAAATAGTTGAGGCAAGAAAGCAATACGCAGACACAGCAAGTTTATAATGGTTTCACTCTGAGAGGACTAGTCCAGTTCGCGAGAACTCTTTCTCGCTATAATCCACTATTTTGAATAGAGATTACACCGCGTGCTTTACTCTGAAGAACACGCCAACTTCAACACCGTCGTGTTTTTATCCGAAGCCCGCGATCAAACTTCAACAACACCTTTTCTGAAAAAAGCTTTTATACGCCAAGCTTTGTACAACTCGAATACTCCTAGTCGAAAACCACAGGCACTTAGTAGAATCAGATTATTCTTGGAGATTTGAAGATTGAAGCTTTGTAACTTGAATAGAAAGATTAGGAATAGATAGAGAAGATGAAGAATGAATGGGTGAATAGAAATGGGAATTTCTTCTCTTTTTATAGATTTTTCACGGACAGAGTTCGGACAGAACTCGGTAGCATAACATTCATAATTTTGAACGTTGGTGATCCAAAAGAATAGGTAATGCTGCTGATCAGGATAAATCCCAGGGGACCGAGTTCGGGCAGAACTTTGGCCAAGTTCGGTTGCCTTGGTTTCTTGTCAACCTGAGTTGGTTTTTGGATGGGTTTGGTTTAAGTGAATGAAGTTTTGGTTTAGGAGAAATGGATCAGGATAGGTCTTAGGATTTGATCTTTCTATATTCCAGTGATTCCGATGCACAAGTCAATCTAGACTCAATAAAAGGAAAATACAAAATAAATGAGAAACAATTACGAAGACGAATTCTGCACACTTGTTTCTTTTCATATCAAGTTCGAAGTTTAAGTCAATTATCGAAATCAGTTTGACTATGGCTTAATGGGCCAACAATCTCCCCCATTTTGATAATTTAACAAAACTACGATTGATACTTAAGAATGTTCATCTTGATCTGGATGTAGATGTGATGTAGTACTTCAGGTACGACAGTAGCTTTGGCCGTCAATATTGGTACAATATAAATGCTCCCTCGTAATGTATAGTCAAGTCTTGTTACTCCCCCATAACAAAACATATCAGCTGAATCTGTTTAGATAAGAAAGAAATTTCTCCAAACAAACTTTTAGCAAAAAAATTGTGAATAGCATGGTTGTGAACAATATGTAGCAGCTATATATTTATTTTAAGTTAAGTATCTAGATACTCCCCCGTTTTGTCAAATGAACAAAATATAGGAATACTCAGCACAAAGAACAGTAAAAACAGTAAGATTTAACATAAATAAAATGAAATAGTGCCGATAATGAGAAATACTTGCATAAACTGATATAAAGAAAGAGTTCATACATCGCTAATACAACAGATAATGCTTGAAAAAAAGAATTTATCATCTCTAATACAAAGTCACAAAAAAAATAAAAACATAACTAGTAGTGAACTATCACGAAGAAACATATCCTCAATCATCGTCCTCATCATCATCAGCAGCATGGATGGACCAGTCTCAGCTAAACGGTTGGGATCATAACGGGCAGCAACATGGTCAAAGTATTGCTGAGCCTGTGGATCATCAATCCGATAGCTAAGTCGGGTCGGATCATGAACCATAGGGACGGGTCCACCAGGGTTGTGAGCAAGACTGTAAGACATATCCCACATAGTGTTGGACATGGCCTTGAGCTGAAGAGTGGTACAAAATCCATAGAGCGAAACTAGTCTATTATAAGAGTCTCAAGTGACTCAAGAGTAACACCACCGGAAGGATGACTAGGAGGATGAGTACCAGCAACTAATGGGTCAACTGGAGGAGAAGCCAGAACAGTAGGGGCAGGAGTGGAACGACGATGCTCATGAAGATAAGCAGGAGCACCATCCTCAGTGCAATCCTTGAGTCCAACCTCAACGTGCTGAAAGATGTAAGGGAGATACATCGTATAAAGAAGTCGTCGAGGTTTCTTACGACACCGTTCAATAGCAGCGGTAATAGTCATGGGTAGATTGAAGGGGATGTGAAAGTGGAGATGGTAGATAGCTGAAAGCTCTAAGAAAGAAATCTCATCGGTGGATGTATTCTTTGGAATGATAGTAGAGAATACCATCTTATGAAGATCATAGAAATAGTTGTTCAGATGCCTAGGGCAAAGGGTGCCTTTCGGTCGAGGGTTTGGTGCATATAACGAGTCACGAAAGGAGTCAAAAACTGTCCCTTCGGGAAATTGGACAGAAGAGATATCCATCAGGGCTTCTCCAGTATTTGTAATGTTGAGTATGATGGCTAAGTCATTGCTATCAAACTCAATAACAATTCCACCAACTTTTGATATTACTTTCTCGTTTGTGACCGATAAATTACAATAGAACATTCGAATAGCATTGGCATAAATAGGAATACTAGATTGAACTAAATCTAGCAATTGATGATGTTCAAAAATGTTCACATGATCCGAAAATATTGTAAAATTTATGGGAGCACCCAGACAAAGTTTACTTTGATGGAAATCGTTGAACCACTCATTTTATGTCTCTTGAGACACAAATATAAAGTCATCACAGAAATCTCCGTTGGGTTTGGAAGGAGTGAAAAGAGAAAATGAAGCTGCCTCATGAAGAGTAGAGGACGAGCCTTCATCGACTTTCCTTTTCTTTTTCGAAGAAAAAAGAATTTTGGGAGCCATGAAAAATAATTGAAATGAGTGGAAATAAAGAATTTATACCAAAATCGAAGGTAGATTGTCGAAGAGAACTTCGAAAGAGCTCCGAATCCGAAGTTTGAAGACTTGAGAAGCTTGGAGGAAGGAGATCTAAGGAGCTAGGGTAAGGGTTTCGGTAGATTTTGGTGGCTGTTGTGAGGTTGAAGATGATGAGAGGGTGTTTAAATAGGGAGAGGCTCGGCTGTCCATCTTCTGTTTGAATTCACCCAGATTGAGTTCAGTCCGAGTTCGGCCAGAACTCTGACCGAGTTTGGTCACCTGGGAATCAGAACAGATGTTGGAAAGTGTATGATAGTTTTTAACATAAATGCAAAATTAATTAGAAATAATTGTGTTGAGATAAATAATTAATATTAAATAATTAATAACACATAAATCGCTTCGAATCGTTTGGATTAGCTGTAGGGGCCGGATTCCAGCTAGCGGTAGTCCGAAGACTAGTACACCGTGTTGCTTCAGGCTATTTATACCTATGTGACATAAGGGCCTTTTCGGCTTATAACCAAAATAATTTACTTGAATTCATGAGTATTAATTAATAATATTTAATTATATTACTTCAACATCCAGAATTCCTAATTCTCTTCGTATAAAGTTAAAACGATCTTCAGTTAGAGGTTTAGTGATCTCTTAGAAAATGATGCCTAATCTCTATGTGTTTAGTGCGTGAGTGACATATTGGATTTTTAGTGAGATTAATGGAGCTAGTGTTATCACAGTAAATAAGAATATGCTGAAATGACAACTGATAGTCTTCTAGGGTTTGCTTCATCCACAAAATCTGAGAACGACAACGTCCTGCAACGATATACTCAGCCTCGGTTGTTGATAGTGCAACAGAATTTTGCTTTTTAGAAAACCAAGAGACTAAAGACTTACATAGAAATGACATGTGACACTGGTACTTTTACGATCGACTTTGCATCCGACAAAATCCGCGTCCGAGTAACCTATCAGGTCAAACGAATCAGTTTCTGGATATCAAAATCCAATCGTCAAAGTTCCTTTAAGGTATCACAAGATACGCTTAATGACGCTCACATGTGATTCTTTAGGACAAGCCTGATACCGTGCACATAAGCATACAAAAAAATAATGTCAGGACGACTAGCAGTTAAATACAGTAAACTACCAAGCATACCTCTGTACTTACGTAAGTCAGTCGATGTGCCATTTTCATCTATATCAAGCTTTGTAGATGTTGCCATAGGCGTGCCAATTGATTTGACATTTTCCATGTCAATTTTTTTTAGCAAATCTTTTGTATATTTTGTTTGATTGATAAATATCCCTTGTGAACTCTGCTTGATTTGAAGACCAAGAAAGAATGTAAGTTCTCCCATCATGTTTATTTCGAATTCACTCTGTATACACTTAGCAAACTCGTTACATAGTATCTCATTAGTTGATCCAAAAATTATGTCATCTACATACATTTTCACTAACAAAATATTTTTATCCAAAGATTTTATAAAAAGAGTTGAATCAACCTTCCCTTTTGAAAAACCGTATTCAAGTAAAAATGAACTAAGACACTCAAACCATGCATGAGGTGCTTGTTTGAGACCATAGAGAGCCTTTCAAGGCTTGAATACGTGATCAAGTTTTTTGAAATCTTTGAAACCGGGAGGTTATTTTACAAAAACTTCTTATTTTATAAAAACCATTTAGGAAAGCACTTTTGACATCCATTTGAAAAAGTTTGAAACCATGAAAACATGCAAAAGCACAAAGCATACAAATGAATTATAGTCTAGCAATTGGAGCATATGTCTCATCATAGTCAATGCCTTCTTCTTGATCATAGCCTTGAGCTACTAGACGTGCTTTATTGCGTGTGACTGAACCATTCTCATCTAGCTTATTTCAGAACACCCACTTGGTACCAATGATCGGATGATCAATAGGTCTGGGAACAAGTTTCCAAACTTGATTCCGCTCAAATTAGTTGAGTTCCTCTTGCATGTAGACATCCAAAATTTATCATTAAAAGTTTCTAAAATATTTTTAGGTTCTATTTTGGAAACGAAAGCAACATTAGCTATTACCAGATTTCTTGTGCTTGAACGAGTACCTACACCTGTTGATACGTCACCTATTACCAGTTCTTCCGGATGGTCTGGCAAAAATCGTAATCATTTTGGCAGACTTTCCAGATATGACGTAGATGGTGTATCTTCTGGTGTTGGGGTTTTCTCTTCTTCGTTGTCACTGTCGTCATTACGTTGATTGTTTAGCTCATCAAATTTGACATTTATTGATTCGTCAATAGTAAGTTACTTTTTGTTGAATACTCTATAGCCTTTGCTTTTTGCAGCATAGCCCAAAAATATGCCCTCATCAACTTTCTCATCAAATTTTCCCAAATTGTCTTTTGTAGTTAGAATAAAACATCTGCAACCAAATACCTTGAAATAGCTGATGTTAGAGTTCTATCAAACCATAATTGATAAGGAGTCTTTCTAGATATGGGTCTAATCAGAATTCTATTTAACACATGGCATTCTGTATGGACAACTTCTGCCTAAAAATACTTTGGAAGATTATATTGATGAAGCATAACTCTGGCCATATCGCACAGAGTTCTATTCTTTCTCTCCATAACGCCATTATGTTGAGGAGTCTTGGGGCAAGAGAATTCATGTGATAATCCATTTGAATCACAATAAGATTTAAACTCATGGTTATCGAATTCTCCTCCATGATCACTTCGAATCTGAGTAATCATGAATCCTTTCTCATTTTGCATCTTTTTACAAAAAGATATAAATTCAGAAATGGCTTCATTCTTATTTGCAAAAAAGTAAACCCAAGTATACCGTGAATAGTCAATATCACGTAAGCATAAAGCTTACCGCCAAGGATGGCGACTCTACTTGGTCCAAATAAGTCCATATGAAGTAATTGCAAGGGTCTAGAGGTACTTACAACGTTTATTGATTTGAAAAATGATCTAGATGCCTTGTTCTTTTCACATTCGACACAGACCACGTCTTTCTTGAAAGTTATTTCGGGTAAGCCTCTTACCAGTTTCTTGGTGGACAATCTTGCAATAGTATCCATCTTCGCATGTCCAAGACGCATATGCCATATCCATCTTTCGTCTTGAGTTGTGAACAAACACTTCCATGTACTGTTAGTCTTCTCCGACAAAATATAGTACATATATGTTGTCCTCTCTTATGCCCTCAAAGGAG
Organism: Iris pallida; assembly: GCA_029216955.1. Classification (NCBI taxonomy): domain Eukaryota; kingdom Viridiplantae; phylum Streptophyta; class Magnoliopsida; order Asparagales; family Iridaceae; genus Iris; species Iris pallida. The sequence continues at coordinate 92,565 of JANAVB010042311.1, forward strand.
ATTATTCCAGAAGATTTATCATAAAAAATATTTATTCTTTAAAAAATTAATTCCATAACCATGATCAGTTAGTTGACTAATGCTTAATAGGTTATGTTTTAATTCTGTCACTAAGCATATATGTTTAATAATAGGTGAGGGAGAAGTACATATGTCGCTAATTCTAAAGATATGACCTTTAAGATTATTCCCAAAGGAGACAACCTTCTTTTTTCATCGATAGAGTTGCAAACAATTTGTTATCACCTGTCATATGCCTAGAGAAACCACTATCGAGTATCCACTTGCTTCTAGTGGGAGGAGGAAGGTCCACCTACAATGCAAGTTGGAGATGTAACATTTGGTACCCACTTTCCTGATATGTTAGTTTTTGGAACCCATACATAAACACTCATATCTACAAGCTTTCTAATCTTACATTAAGGTGATACATGTCCTTTTATACCACAATAGTAACATGTAGCAGAAGTGTTAGTGCTAGGTGCAGTTCGAAGATCATATATGTGAATTTTTGAAGTTGTGTATCTTCTTCTTGTGTGGAAAGGTGTACATATATGCATGGCTTTTGACAGTTCTAGCAGTGTTGGCTATATTGTGCTTGTGTTTAGCCTTGTGATTTATGTTCACCTGAGCTATAGGTTTATCAACCTATTTTCCTAGTTTGATCTCTAACTTTTTAGAGATATCACAGGCTTTATTGTACTTGATCGTGTGTGCATCTACTCTCTGAGAAATAATGTTATACTTCTTTTTCTCTAGTTCATAGAGATCGTTAAGTTTTACATTTTCTTGATTGGCTTTTTCAAGCTTTTCAAGAGCTTCATGTAAGCTTAACTTAAAAAAGTAATCTCATTTGTGTCACTAGAAGAATCTCTAATATCCTCTAGCATTCTAGATCCCTTTGAAAACTCAGATTGAACAAATTTTAGCTCTTTAATTTCTTAGCACCTTTGTACATATCTATGATTTTCCTCTGATCTTTTAATAGATCAGTAAAAGCATCAGACAATTCATCAAATATAAATTCTTCATAGAGAGGGCTTGTAATTACCTTAGCATCTGTTGCCATGAAGCATAGGTTGGCTGAGCTGCGAGACTTCTCTTCTTCTTCAGAATCACTAGATTCGCTTTCACACCAGATGCTAGTATTGGCATAGTGTCTAGTTGTAGACCTTCTCTTGCTTGTCTGATCATGTCTGCTTCCCTTTCTTATAATATGGCAATCCTTCTTGATGTGTCCTATTCTTTTAAAGCTGAAGCAGATAGGTTCTTCATCGTCTCTGGAATCTTTTTTCTTCTTGTTCGACTTCTCATATCTGAGGAATCTCTGATGTTTCTTATCATAAGGGCCATTTGCTCGTTGTATGAGCAATCTGTCTCACTTTCATCGTCAGAGGCTACCTTGTGGTTAGCTATGAATGCTATCGCCTTCTCTTTTGGAGCTGACTCTTCAAAATCCTTAAAGTCTAGCTCATGTGTCATAAGCTTTCCCACAAGGGTTTCAACATTCATGACTGCGAGATCATTTTCTTCAATAATGGTCGTCGCTTTAGGATTCCAGTTCTTTGTTAGTCCGCGAAGCACCTTCCGAATCTTCTCGTGATCGTTGTATTCTTTTCCAAAGGAAGATAGAGGATTAGCAATACCTAGGAACCGAGTAAACATAGTTGTAAGTCTCATTAGGCTTTATTTTGAAGGCCTCATACTCTTGTGTTAGTCTTGAGATTTTGGACTCCTTCACTTATGAAGTACCTTCATGAGTAACCTCAAGAAGTTTCCAAACCTCATGAGATGTGACACATGTTGAAACTCTATTGAACTCAGTTCTATCTACATCACAAAATAATGCATTGATGGCTTTTGCATCAAGACTAGCTTGTTTCTTCTTACTGTCAGTATATTTGTCGGATGGTTTTTCAAGTAGAACACCTTCTACCATAATGGGTAGTGCTTTCTTATATCCATTTGTGACAATCGACCATAAATTGAATTAAAGATACTTGAGGAAAAAGCTCATCCGTGTCTTCCAATACGTGTAGTTTGTGCCATCAAATAGGGGTGGCCTATTTGTTGATTGACCTTCACCTTTCCTTGGATATAGGAATGCCATATCTCAAGGAGTTTTAGTCCGGCTAGAGATAATCTGTGCTCTGGTACCAATTGTAGGATCGATGGCACCTCTAGAGGGGGGTGAATAGAGTGCAGCAAAAAAATAGTTACCAATTTAAAATTATCTAAGCAGGTGAAGTAAATGTTCAATCAAATATAATACAAGTAAAGTAGTAGAATAGTAGAGAAACGCAATACGCAGACACAACAGGTTTATACTGGTTTCCCTCTAAGAGGACTATTCCAGTTCGCGAGAACTCTTGCTCGCTAAAATCCACTATTTTGAATAGAGATTACACCGTGTGCTTTACTCCGAAGAACACGCCAACTTCAACACCGTCGTATTTTTATCCGAAGTCCATGATCAAACATTCAACAACATCTTTTTTGAGAAAATCTTTTATACGCCAAATTTTGTACAACTCGAATACTCCTAGTCGGAAACCACAGGCACTTAGAAGAATCTTGTTGTTCTTGGAGATTTGAAGATTGAAGCTTTGTAACTTGAATAGAAAGCTTAGGAATAGATAGAGAAGATGAAGAATGAATGAGTGACTTAATAGAAATGGGAATTTCTTCTCTTTTTATAGGTTTTCTAGGACAGAGTTCAGGCATGAACGTTGGTGATCCAAAAAAAGTAGGTAATGCTGCTGTCCAGGAGAAATCCCAGGGGACCGAATTCGGTCCGAGTTCGGGCAGAACTCTGGCCGAGTTCAGTTGCCTTGGTTTCAGGTCAACCTGAGTTTGTTTTTGGATAGGTTTGGTTTAAGTGAATCAAGTTTTGGTTTGGGAGAAATGGATCAGGATAGGTTTTAGGATCTGATCTTTCTAGATGCCAGTGATCCCGATGCACAAGTCAATCTAGACTCAATAAAAGAAAAATACAGAATAAATGTGAAACAATTACGAAGATGAATTCTGCACACTTCTTGTTTCTTTTCATATCAAGTTCGGAGTTTAAGTCAATTATCAAAATCGGTTTGACTATGGCTTAATGGGCCAATATTTTTTGGTTCTGTAATTTTTGCCTCTAAGTTTTTAATTACAAATTGAGTATGAGTAGCCGTTAAATTCTAATATGAAAGGGCAACGATTTCTGTAGGCTAATGATCAGTTGGAGTTGGTTGATATCTATTGTTAGATAGTTGTGTGAACCAAAGTTGGGCTCAGGAGTGGAAACTGGGTTTTAGCCTTGGCTTATACTGCAGCATGGGCTATTTATATGGGAAGGATGATTCTGTGTACATATGCTGGAGTTGTTCATGTTATGTAGACATTTGAATTGGTTGGGAGGCTTTTGTTTTGTATATTGTGGGGCATTGGTGTGCTGGCAGCACTTTTGAATGTTCTGTTGAGCCTTTGATTCAAGGGATCGACTGAACTAATGGGCTACTGCTGTGTGTTTTTGTTGGTTGACACTGGGCTTGGGTTGGTGTAGGACTTGCTAGGCTTGAAGGGCTTGTGGTTTGAAGAATAGGGTCTTGCATACATAATCTAAACTTTTGGTCTGTATTATCTAAATTGATGGCTATGCACAAATTAGCTGGGCTGTTGTCTATGTCCTAAATGGAGTGTATGTTGGGCTTTATGGATGCTGGGTATTATAAGAATGCTGTGTAGCTTCTAGCGATTTGGGCCTTGAGTATAAAACTAAATGTTCTTTAATACTGAACCTGACTTCAAGCTAGTAGGTTTTTCCAAATATTGGAGTGTTATTTAATACAGTTTCAGGTACTGATTGGTGATTTGGACCTATCTAGCTAGGTTATTATTTCATTTGTAAATTTGGTTAACTAAAATATGTCTAAGGAAAGACATTTTAACTATGATTTTCATATTTGTATAAATAGTAGTTTTCTATAGGTATTTCACTGGTAAAGCATTTAGTATCTAATTCTACTAATAGATGAATCTATCAAATCTTACTTTGGTATGTTAGTATTATTAAGTCTAATTATTGGTAATATTTTATAATAAATATATTGGTAAAGATTGCCAACCTATATATATATATATATATATATATATATATATATATATATATATATATATATATATATATATATATATATATACTAACGTATATATATATATATATATATATATATATATATATATATATATATATATATATTTATATATATATATATATATATATATATATATATATATATATATATATACGTTAGTATATATATATATTAGTATATATATATATATATATATATATATATATATATATATATATAAACAAAATAAATAAATAAATATATATATATATATATATATATATATATATATATATATATATATATATATATATATATATATATATATATATATATATATATATATATAATATGTTTTGCTCTTGTAAATAATTAGATAAAACTTATATATATATATATATATATATATATATATATATATATATATATATATATATATATATATATATATATATATATATAATATTTATATATATATATATATATATATATATATATATATATATATATATATATATATATATAATATTTTGCTCTTGTAAATAATTAGATAAAACTTCAGCTAGAAAGTGTTTTCAAATAAATAGTTTTAAAGTACTTTCTAAGTATTAATTGATAATTGAATGTTTGCCGAAATAGTGTATATTCTAGATGTTAATTTACTGGTATATAACAAGTTAGGATATGTATGGTTAATATATTATTTAGTTAGTATAGATAAGCTAGATGGTTGTAATATTGAGCTTGTCTTTATATTAGAACCTACCCAACTTATACCAAATTCTAGGTGGACAATTGAGCCTCATTGGTTTGAAGAGCAAGGCCAGTACACCGACTCGAACTCTTTACTATGTATTTTTGTCTTGCTTTATGTTCTCATATTAGACACATTGTACACATGATTGTTCATGTGCTTCTGGTTCTGGTACTCCCCATGTTATTGTTCTTTACTTGTACATCGGAAGAGGGAAAATACTACAGATATGTGACCAAACCCAAACGCTAGTTAAGCATTGTTTAACAGCTTAGGTCTCACATCGTGTACGTGGGACTCTAAGCCGTACCATTATTCATGTAGAATGTGCTACCCCCAGCCGGTCACATACTCTGGTAGTTATTTCAAATTCACCATTGCATTGGTAGTCTAGTTCATTGTTCCAGTTTTTGTACTATATAGTTTTATTGTTCTAATTCTTATACTACAGTTTCATATTCCAGTCCTTGTACTACAGTTTGTATTGCAGTTCATTATTCATGTATTTCAGTTTACTTTATAGAGTACTTCTTGTCAGGGTTGTACTTTGGTCTTTTCCTAACAGGATACGTTGCAGGTGAGCTTGAGGCCATATTGAGCAGGATGTCATCATTGGAGTTGCAGGATCTAGTTCATTTCTTTGATTGTTTAGATTTCACTTTTGGATATTGTATTGAGATTTCATGATTTTATATTTATTCTTTTACCGGATTTGTCTCCGGATGATATTGTATAAAAATGACTTGGTGGATTGTGGTGATCTTTTCTGGGATGTTTATAGATGCTGTGGATGTTTACATTACCTTATGACTCAGAGTTTTCTTTAGATTGTACAGCTTACTTCATTGTGTCCATCAACGAAGGCTGGACGTGTCCGACACGCACCCGATTATTCGGGAACTGGTCGTGACATGTTTTAGTGGTGGCCTATGTAGGTCTCTCCTAATGGCACTTAGGCTACAAAGTGCTATTGGGGAACCTGAGAAACTAAGGAAAACTCATCACAGCATAGTATCGCGGGAAAATGGTCATGGTTAAGTTTTCTTACTATGTTATAGTTTAGGCCATATTTAACCAGTTTTCTATTTTTCACGGTGGTTCAGACATGCAACATCGGGATTATTGATTCCCTGCACTTTAGGCTTCTAAGCTTTTTATCCATATAATTTGCTAGTAGAAATATTTGATTTGATCTCTCCTTAGATGTTCCCTTAGCCCCTAAATTTTTTCCTAAAACTTTCTTGTCTGCTATTCGAGACCTTGTTCCTACTCTAGATTTGTTTCCGTAGTCTCCTTGTCCTACTATTTGTTACCTAATAAAACTTTTTGTTTATTAAAGAACAGATAACTTCACTTTCCATTATAATTAGGACTTAGAACTCGCTTAAATTTTCATAAGCTCCTTTAAAATTCCTATGGATAAAGTAGAGAGAGTATTCGAGGATATATTATGACGTAGCAGATGCACACTGCAGTCATTATCTAGATTATGGAGACTGCGGGTTCACTATAGTCAGCTGCGCACTGCGAGTCATGGATACTAAGTTGAAATAATTACAGGTAATCAGGGGTTCTCGGATATTATTGAAACTAAGTCCTAAAATCTTAATATTTTCTTGGGTTATCTTGACAGTATTGGATAAAGTTGATAGAGTATTTCATAATCTATTAATATATGAGTCATGGAACTAGAGGTTCACTGCAGCAAGATGCATACTGGCAGGGCAAGAACTACAGGAAAAGTGACTCCAGATATGTATATTGCCAGATACTATTGAGACTATTATCCTTTGATCATGTTTTTCGTGACTATCACTTTGTAACACTTTAAATCGTGCCAATTTTGAATTTTATATCTGATTATTCTATCGTGCCTAATTATACCCTGAAATTTTGAGGACAAAATTTTTCTAAGGGGGTAGATTTGTAACCCCGCTTTCCCAAAATTTCTAAATTTACTATTTTCCTGGTATTTTCAAAATTTTGAAAATAATTGTTTTTCGATTTATTTTTGATTAATTATATGACTCTTCATAACTTTTCACAATGAGTTATTTTGTTTAGTAGTTATTTTAGAAAGATTTAGGGAAGACCCTAGCATTATTTAGAGTGCTCTCCAAGTTTCTAAACAAACTTCTTAACAAGATTCTAACAACCTTGTAACAAACCTTCTAACAACCCCAACCACCTCTCTAACAAGCTTTTAATAGCAAACTGTAATAAAATTTGTTGAGGGATTAAATTGCAAAATTGTTTTTTTTCCATTTCCTATAAATCTTGGGAGGAAAGAGAATGAGCTCATTCTCACCTCCTCCTTCAGAAACTGAGCTCGAAGTGCCTCCTCCATTCCTCCTCATTTCACCCAAATCCCTTCTCGAAGCCGTAACCATAACCCTAATTTCTCGAGCTCCCTGAAGATGGCGGTGGTGGTGCGATGCTTCTACCACCATGGCGGTTAGGTTCGACCCTCTCCGTCGACCAACAATTTCGAGCTCTAGGTGATGCACTACAGTGACACGTGATCTACTCTGGCGACGTCGAGTTCTCTACGACGATCACCATCGCGTGGCTCCTCCACCGCGGTTAGGCGGTGAGATCATCCCTCCAACGTCGAAGTCTTTACGGCGATCTCTTCGGTAATACACGTGACTCGAGCAGCTAGGCACTCGACAGAGCGGCTTAATCTGGCGACGTTCGTTCCCTTCTTTGGCAAGTGGAGATTCTTCGATCGATCCTTTTCCATTGCTCTGGAGCATCACTTCCTCGGCTCGACCGATCCAAATTACTTGTAAATATCGACCAATCTCTATTGTTCGAATTCAAATATGATCCACTCAATTTTCCTCTAAATGTTCCTTCTTCTTTTGATCTAGACAGACTCTGGAATGTGTTCGTTGATTTGGCAGCTGCACTCAAGCAGTTAGATCGTTCTTGGATCGAGCAACTCGTAAAATCTAGAAAGAGAAAAGAAATTGGTGAGTTCATCTTTTCTCTATTTTCGAATTATTGATCTTGGACCTGGGGTTTCCGATGGCGAGTCTTCACGTATGCAGGCTGTGGACAAAAAAATAAAGAAGGAACGCTATCTTTTTTTATTGGCACAAGGTACCACAAATCGAGTACGCCTGAGAGATCCTACACTGAAGATCCCAGAGTACAAAAGGAATTATGAGGAATGGGACGATGGAGATCGGGCGGCAGTTGCTCCTTTACTCCCATGACACTCCGATTACAAAAGTGGAAGAAAACCTAAGAAAATTGCTAACTCTCGGCTGACTAGAAAGAAGGGCAGCAATTTGGCTCTTGAAATGCTCTCCGTTCTGTCTTTTTTGGAGAGGTATGAGACCCCTATTTATAGTCGTTTTGCACTGAAACGACTGTTATGCGCCCACAGGTTGAAAATACACCAATTTCACTGTTGGCGCATAATACCCCTTTTGGGCGCATAAGGTGTAGGCGCATGGACACTGGATGATCGTGGATAGATCGTGTCACGACCCGCACCCACTGTGAGGGTACGAGCACGTAACAACACCCAGCCTACGCCGTAGTGTCGGCGGTAGAACGCTGTCCTAGGTCACAACATCTAACAGTTAAAGGTAATAAACAGTTATACTCCCCGAATGGGGGTGACATAACAGAATATAACTCAATCACAACTAAGGTAGAACAGGATAAGATAGATAGATAAAAGATAATATCCAGAACAGAAGAAATCACAGAGATACAACCCAGAATTCTATGTGTCTAAAATAAATACATATCCTAAAATATCTCAGAATCTATATACAGAAATCCAGAAAAGATAAGGCATCCTAATCTAGGAAAGTACCATCAACTGCTAGCAGGTCCAAGTCACTAGTGATGTCTAATGCTGCACCAAGAGGGGTAGACACCAGAGCCTCATCATTCACTGTAAAATTTTCAACAGGTCCAGTCAGGACGGGAGCGAGTACAGTACATCTCAACAAAATCATAACAGGTTAGGAAATATAAACATGCTAGAGAGTAAGATACAGGATCTGAAGAAATAACATGATAAAAAGAGAGAGACTGTAAGTAAATAGCTACAGTATATAGAGAACTAACAGTGCTAGTGATTCAGAGCACAAGATGGTTATGTAGACGGCACGATGTTGTACACGAGTAATCTACAGAGGTTTGTACACGAGTAATCTACTGGATTGAATACATAACCACTTCTACTCCCCCGCCCCAATCAATACACAAGGGTCTAGCTAAGTTATATTATTGTACACGAAGGTCATGTGAATAAATGATTATACACAATTCACACGTTTCGTACACGAATGTCACAAATACAAGTTGTACACGATGTTCACGATAAAGTACACGAACACGAATACCCGATGTATCCTCTAAGGAGGATAACATCGCACAACCAGATCCATATAGTACTAATCCGTGTTTCCAACATGTCAGCATCATGTAAAGTAATCTAAAGCAGGAATATAGTCCTAAACAAGATATGAAATGATCAGAGAATGTACTCGCCTGTATCTTGAGAATCTGGAGAATATATACTGTCCGAGGAGTGGTGTCTGGCTCCTATTAGAACAGCACAAGTCACAACAAGCCCAGAATGGTAATAAGATGCACTACGATGCATTCTACATGAATCTAGGTCAATCTAGGCCAAAGTCAACTCTTGGTCAACTCTGGTCAACCCTAGAAGTCAAACTAGGTCAACCAAGTCAAACCTAAGTCGAACTAGTCTATACTAGGTCTAACAAGACTAAACGAGTCCAATCTAGATTCACTAGACAACCAGACACTCATAGGCCATAGGCTATACCATGCCTATGAATCAAACCATAACCCACATGACCACATGACATTATCTATACCTAAAATAATACACATATTGATATAGCTATATAATATAACATAGCCTACACATAACATATAGGTTACTATATGCATATCACATACACATGTATATCTAATATATATATTTAGTACACACACATTACATATATAGGATACACTATATATATATATATATATATATATATATATATATATATATATATATATTTTTTTTTTTATATATATATATATATACATATGTAAAGAGAGAGGGGATACACATGTACTCAAGTGTGTGTGTGTGTGTGAAAGATTACAAGAGTGTGTGTGTGTGTATAAGTGAGAGAGATCTGAAAACAGTGAGGAAAACATGTGAAGACAGTGGCATTGTGTTCATGGGAAAAACAGGAAATGGGAAAAACATCAGTGTAGTATAACAGGGAATGGAAAGGACAGTGAGCAATATAAGGCAAAACCATTGAGCTATTTACAATGTGGCATGGCATGAGAGAAAGGAAATCAGTTCATAACAGGTTAATAATTCCCAGGTCATGCAGGGAAGTGTGGGAAGAAACCAATTCAATAATTTTCAAAACAGTAACCCTCCATTTCTCAGTTTTAGGAAATAGTTGACAGGAAAATGCATAGGTTCAAACCTTGAACAGTGAGTACATGAATCAACATTTCAGTTTACATGAATAGTTTTTAGGGTTCAATAAGTCCGAACCTATGCCAGTTAACAACAATGTATAACATTCCATTCAGTTCATATGGAGAGATGAACTCAGAAAAATGGAAGATGTGATAACAGTGAGGTATTTAGGAAAACCAGTTTTCAGTCCATAACCAAACTCCCAGATTAATTAGGAAACATTCAGTACAGATTTTACAGGAATCAGTGAACTATTTAAACCATTCATTCGAATCTCAGGTTATTACAGTATTTCAAAATGGAAAAAGGAAATCAAACATTCATTCATGTAATGTAAAAGAAGAACCAATTCCACAGTTAACAATTTCGAATCCAACCAATATCTAAATATCCCATTCTCCCATCCAAAAGCCAATTTCGAATGTAAACATAGGATTTCGAATGTAAACATTAAGCTAACATATGATCAAACAATATGTGGGGACATTGGCAGTTAATACATAGGATTTCATTGGGATGACAGCTAGAATACTAAAATGAAAATGGGTATCAGACAATATCAGTTCACTTTATTGAAACCAACACATATTCAAAAATCCCATTTACAAATCCATAAGCCCATTGAATTGAAATACTTCACTAACATATATCAACAATCATGTGGGCAACATTTCACAGTGAGAAACATTTCATAAAATGGATTCAATTGCTCAGAAATACTGGAAATCCAGTATCAGAAATCTGGTATCAATGTTCCTGGATTTAACCCCATTTCGAAACCCAATCCCACAACAAAACTTATTCTATTATGAAAACCTAATCTAACATAGATTACACAACATATTTAGGATCAAATTAGCAAGTTAGAACATGTATCAAATCATTAATTAACTGAAAGTAACAGTGAACACAAAATACACTGCACGCACACAGTGCACACTCGTGTACACGCAAATACGTGTCCGACACGACACGAGGTGTTGTGCCACTTGGGGACCCCGTGTCAGTCATGGACACAACATGTGTGTCGAGTTTCGTGAGACAAAGTGTCGTGTCCAGCTCGGAATCAGGCCTGAGTAGCAGGGCATGGATCCTGCCAGCGCGCGCGCGTGTGCGACCGCGTGTCCACGTGTCTGTGGGGACTCGACACAACACCAAAACACGCTCAGAACACAAGAAACACGTAAGCGAGAGCAAATCCTAATTTTCTATTCAAATACAATCCTAAAATCAGGTCGAAATGCCCTTTGGGGCATTTCGTCAAACACCTATAAACATGGGTTGATACGTGTCCGATACGGACACGTAATGGACTCGAATTCTAGGGTTAGCTAGTCCTACAGCTAGGGTAGGCCTAGGGCATCCTAGAAATGCAATAGAACAGTAATTTCATTGTGTATATTAGGATTTACCTATTGATGTGCAAGGGCTCAAAATCCCCAAATGAAAATGGACCTCAAGCCACCAAATTCCTTCAAATTGCCCAAACTCTAAAATATCCTTACATAAACAGCAAGAACAGAAAAATTAGAATCTATAGCAATTGGTTTGGAGGAAAAAGGAGTTGAAATGGATTTTCTATGATTTATTGAAGATAGAGACTCACCTCTTTCCAAAACTTGGAAAAATTCTAAGGAGGCTAGCCCTAATTTCTAAGAGGGATTAAATAGAGAGGGAATCCCTATGTGGCCAGCCATGGGCTGAAATGGGCTAGGGTTAGGTTGCATTAGTGTTGGGTTGGGCCTTTAAGGCTAAGTCACAAGTCATGACTTGTGAAACCACAAGCCATTTCCTATTCAAATCAAATCCTAATTTCCCCAAAATAATTCTAATGGGTTAATCATCACTAACTTAGGTCAAGCTAAGGTTACTTATCCTAACCAAGTAGTCATGATCTAGGTTAGCCTCTAGGACAGTCTCCTAAGTCAACACTAGTCAAAGTCTAAATTAGCACCAAATCAAATATACTAAAAATCACTGAAAATTCTAATAAATATAATTAATACTAACTATCACTAACCATGGTTAGCTAAGACTAGCTATGACTAATCTAGGTTAGGTCCAAACCAAGTTAGGCTAATCACAATACATGGCAATCAATTAAATAATATTAAAATCACACCATTCTTAATAATATATTAAATTCCAAATAATATATATTAAATTCAATTAAATTCAAAATGACAAAAATATCCTCGAACTGGAAATGATAAATGTAATACCCTAATCACATGGCTAGGCTCCAGGTTAAGCCGTCTCTAGTGTTACACTATCAAAATACCAAAATCATAAGTCATGATTTAAAATAGTTTTAAAATGATTTAAAAATTACCAAAAATCATATCATGATTTAAATATCATTATTAAAAGACTAAAATTACAAAATTTCAAAATTACCTTCATTTGGAAAACTGGGTGTTACAATCCTACCCACCTTAGAAAAATTTCGTCCTCGAAATTAAGATGATCGTACCCCTTCTAGGTCAAACCCAAACAATCAAGGTCAAAAGAGAACTTATATAAATCACGCAATTGGAAGGATAACATATAGGATTTGGTAAGTGGCATCAGTCTGAGGTCTCATCTAGCCATTCTAGTCATATTAGATCAAAAGCAATCATAAGGTATCAAAACATACAACAATATGGTAGGGTGCATCAATTATCAAAGATTGGCTAAGATATAGGTCAAGGAATCACCTCCAACTAGGTCTGGTGGCTGGAACTCCCTCCCGAAGGCGGAGTCTTGGCTGGGATAAGTGCAGCAGGACAGTCTCGCAGTATGTGTGCAGCTAACCCACATAACAGGCACAGCCCTCTTTTCTTCCTACAGTAGTCCCACACATGTCCAGGCTTCTTACAAAAGGTGCAGGTAGGCACTCTCTCAGCCGGCCTCTGCTGAGCAGGAGTCTGGACTGGGTAGGCTGGTCTAGGCTGATAGTCTGGGTGCTCACGGGGCTCTGGGTATACACTGCTCCTCGTCCTCTTAGAACTAGGCTCTCCCCCTGAATGTACCAAATCCCACAGCAGTTGGATCCCGCGGCCCTGCTCCTTCAAGATTTCAGCCTGAACTCTCTGTGTCTCCAACACATCCCGGAGAAGTCTGGATATCTGAGCTCCGTCAGGAAACAAACATGCCGAGGGTATGGTATGGGGTACCGCTCCTGGAGGCAGAGGAGGAGGCGGGAAAAGACTCTTGGTCTCAGATGAGACTGCAGCTCTCTCCTGAATAACAAGTGGTGGAGAGAAACTCGCTGGTGAGGATGCTAACACCTCCTCGATGGCGGGAGGTGCCACTACCCTTGGGTCAGCCTGAGGGGTCACTACCTCCTGAGTAATAGGAGGTGGAAGCACACTATCAGTAGCTGCAGCTGCTCTCAGGCGACAGGCTCGGGTCATGGGTGCCATACTGGAAAGGATAAAACACAACAATCATTAAGGCTGTACGGCAGTCTACCATCCTATATGAAAACTGGTAATTATCAAAAATAAAATAAGATAACTACTAATCATCTATAAAGGGGTACTATTTAAGAAAATCAAAACCAAAAGTTTGAGGAACGAAAGTCAATAGCATTGAATCCAATCACAATATAATATATATAGAAAGAGAGAGTGTTAGAGAAGGAAAAGCTAACATTATGTAAATGTTATGTGGTTTGTGTGAAATATTCATGAAAGTGTATAAGAGGATTTGGGTCTCAACTATAGCTATCAAGTTACACTATTCATGGCATATTGGTTAAGCAGTCTACACGGCACAAGCTATTTACTCCTAACATGCATGGCTAACCATATATATATGTGTATCTATATAGCTATATGAACATAACATAGAGATGAAGGGTTAGGTTTTCATGGCAGTTGTGAACATTAGTGTAGAGTGTCAAGTGTACATGGGTTAAAACTTGAAATTAAGGGTTCGATCTTTCAGTTTAGTTCAACATTACATATTAGATCTGAAATTGAACTACACATTTAAAAGCAATGTAAAAATGTTAACATGTATTCAGTTTTCAAGATTTTGGAGAAATTCGAACATCAAAGCCAACTCAATGTTTACCACAACTACATCCTAACATGTAAGAGTATGAAACCTAACATTATATACATACACAACAATGTATACGGCTCAAAACATTACAATTAAAAACTGTAATTTGAACTAAACACTTAGAATCCAAGGTTAAGGGTTTACTATGTACAACAGTCTCAGATTTGACAAATTCAACACGAAACTCAACCAATTCTTTTAAAAAAAAATGAAACCCTGTATATAACATACATGTATAGTGATGTAAACAAAACTAACAACATGAAATTTATTTCTAATTTGTGAAATTAATCTGGGAAAAAGAGAACTAGTCACTGATGCTGTCCTATATTAGAATTATTAGGATTTTGAGAAATTAACATCAACATATTAATATGCATTTAGATAGGTTGGTAATCAAGTGTAGCATGCATACGTGTCAGGCAAATATCTGTGTCCACTATATATATATTTTAATGTAATACAAGAAATAATGGCAAGAAAAAAATAATGATAAAATCTGTTCTGCTTATCTGTTTAAAAGAAGGAACCATTTGAAACCAGAGTTACAATATCAAATTCTAAGTTAAGGTCTAGCGAAATCATCGATTCATTGTATTATGAAAAAAAATAGCAAGAAGTTACACTAGATTTATAATAACAGCTAAGCTACTCCTACTCATACTCCTACTCCTAAGCTATTTGATGATGGAATACAATTTATAACAACAGAATGGTACGATAGAGATGATATGTTAAAAACCTTCTCAAGATACAATCTGATAATCATATGCGTCTGTCCAAAATCACGTTACTCAGAGTCCTCGCCACACCAGTAAGCAAGGCTGAGATAAACGATAGATTCCATATCTTGGGCATGTACCTCTATAATCATGTCGTCTGGAATTCTCGCTATGCCGACTAGTATAGCTGCAAGAAATTCAAAATCTCATAACCAAGATACGTACATCCGAAGTCAGGTCTCTATGTTTCCGCCACGCCAGCTAATATGGCTGCGATAAACTACAAGTTCCATAATCAAGCAGACGTTTTACCATCCCTGTTATTCCCGTCAACATATGTTATCAGAAAATATCGTAACCCAGGCCATAAAATTCATCTCGATAGGAAAATCAAAATCAACAACAATCCATCAAAATCAAATTCAATAATCAATGAGTGGGAGGGAACAAAACAAGGAAAATGATTTCAATTTGAAGTTTAAATAAGATTCTCAAGGGTCGTCCCAGGAATCTCTCAAGGAATCCTAACTGTGATTGAGTACCTTCCAAAAATCCTAATCCTACTGCAGGCTGTAGTGATACTCTAGTTCGAATACCACTATATAAACTCGACCTGCATGGGCCACCACTAAAAACGTGTCACGACCCGCACCCACTGTGAAGGTACGAGCACGTAACAACGCCCAGCCTACGTCGCAGTGTCGACGGTAGAACGCTGTCCTAGGTCACAACATCTAACAGTTAAAGGTAATAAACAGTTATACTCCCCGAATGGGGGTAACATAACAGAATATAATTCAATCACAACTAAGGTAGAACAGGATAAGATAGATAGATAAAAGATAATATCCAGAACAGAAGAAATCACAGAGATACAATCCAGAATTCTAAGTGTCTAAAATAAATACATATCCCAAAATATCTCAGAATCTATATACAGAAATCCAGAAAAGATAAGGCATCCTAATCTAGGAAAGTGCCATCAACTGCTAGCAGGTCCAAGTCACTAGTGATGTCTAATGCTACACCAAGAGGGGTAGACACCAGAGCCTCATCATTCACTGTAAAATTTTCAACAGGTCCAGTCAGGACGGGAGCGAGTACAGTACATCTCAACAAAATCATAACATGTTAGGAAATATAAACATGCTAGAGAGTAAGATACAGGATCTGAAGAAATAACATGATAAAAAGAGAGAGACTGTAAGTAAATAGCTACAGTATATAGAGAACTAACAGTGCTAGTGATTCAGAGCACAAGATGGTTATGTAGACGGCACGATGTTGTACACGAGTAATCTACAGAGGTTTGTACACGAGTAATCTACTGGATTGAATACATAACCACTTCTACTCCCCCGCCCCAATCAATACACAAGGGTCTAGCTAAGTTATATTATTATACACGATTCACACGTTTCATACACGAATGTCACAAATACAAGGAGTACACGATGTTCACGATAAAGTACACGAACACGAATACCCGATGTATCCTCTAAGGAGGATAACATCGCACAACCAGATCCATATAGTACTAATCCGTGTTTCTATCGTGTCAGCATCATGTAAAGTAATCTAAAGCAGGAATATAGTCCTAAACAAGATATAAAATGATCAGAGAATGTACTCGCCTGTATCCTGAGAATCTAGAGAATATATACTGTCCGAGGAGTGGTGTCTGGCTCCTATTAGAACAGCACAAGTCACAACAAGCCCAGAATGGTAATAAGATGCACTACGATGCATTCTACATGAATCTAGGTCAATCTAGGCCAAAGTCAACTCTTGGTCAACTCTGGTCAACCCTAGAAGTCAAACTAGGTCAACCAAGTCAAACCTAAGTCGAACTAGTCTATACTAGGTCTAACAAGACTAAACGAGTCCAATCTAGATTCGCTAGACAACCAGACACTCATAGGCCATAGGCTATACCATGCCTATGAATCAAACCATAACCCACATGACCACATGACATTATCTATACCTAAAATAATACACATATTGATATAGCTATATAATATAACATAGCCTACATATAACATATAGGTTACTATATGCATATCACATACACATGTATATCTAATATATATATTTAGTACACACACTTTACATATATAGGATACACTATATATATATATATATATATATATATATATATATATATATATATATATATATATATATATATATATATATATATATATATATATATATATATATACATATGTAAAGAGAGAGGGGATATACATGTACTCAAGTGTGTGTGTTTGTGTGTGAAAGATTACAAGAGTCTGTGTGTGTATAAGAGAGAGATATCTGAAAACAGCGAGGAAAACATGTGAAGACAGTGGCATCGTGCTCATGGGGAAAAACAGGAAATGGAAAAAACATCAGTGTAGGGTAACAGGGAATGGAAAGGACAGTGAGCAATATAGGGCAAAACCATTGAGCTAATTACAATGTGGCATGGCATGAGAGAAAAAAAATCAGTTCATAACAGGTTAATAATTCCCAGGTCATGCAGGGAAGTGTGGGAAGAAACCATTTCTCAGTTTTAGGAAATAGTTGACAGTAAAATGCGTAGGTTCAAACCTTGAACAGTGAGTACATGAATCAACATTTCAGTTTACATGAATAGTTTTCAGGGTTTAATAAGTCCTATCCTATGCCAGTTAACAACAATGTATAACATTCCATTCAGTTCATATGGAGGGATGAACTCAGGAAAATGGAAGATGT
Organism: Iris pallida; assembly: GCA_029216955.1. Lineage (NCBI taxonomy): Eukaryota > Viridiplantae > Streptophyta > Magnoliopsida > Asparagales > Iridaceae > Iris > Iris pallida. The sequence continues at coordinate 110,436 of JANAVB010042311.1, forward strand.
GATAACAGTGAGGTATTTAGGAAAACTAGTTTTCAGTCCATAACCAAACTCCCAGATTAATTAGGAAACATTCAGTACAGATTTTACAGGAATCAGTGAACTATTTAAACCATTCATTCGAATCTCAGGTTATTACAGAATTTCGAAATGGAAAAAGGAAATCAAACATTCATTCATGTAATGTAAAAGAAGAACCAATTCCACAGTTAACAATTTCGAATCCAACCAATACCTAAACATCCCATTCTTCCATCCAAAAGCCAATTTCGAATGTAAACATTAAGCTAACATATGATCAAACAATATGTGGGGACATTGGCAGTTAATACACAGGATTTTATTGGGATGACAGTTAGAATACTGAAATGAAAAAGGGTATCAGACAATATCAGTTCACTTTATTGAAACCAACACATATTCAAAAATCCCATTTACAAATCCATAAGCCCATTGAATTGAAATACTTCACTAACATATATCAACAATCATGTGGGCAACATTTCACAGTGAGAAAGATTTCATAAAATGGATTTAATTGCTCAGAAATACTGGAAACCCAGTATCAAAAATATGGTATCAATGTTCCTGGATTTAACCCCATTTCGAAACCCAATCCCACAACAAAACTTATTCTATTATGAAAACATAATCTAACATATATTACACAACATATTTAGGATCAAATTAGCAAGTTAGAACATGTATTAAATCATTAATTAACTGAAAGTAACAGTGAACACAAAATACAATGCACGCACACAGTGCACACTCGTGCACACGCAAATGCGTGTCCGACACGACACGAGGGGTCGTGCCACTTGGGGACCCCGTGTCAGTCATGGACACAACATGTGTGTCGAGTTTCATGAGCCAAAGTGTCGTGTCCAGCTTGGAATCAGGCCCGAGTAGCAGGGCATGGATCCTGCCATCGCGCGCGCATGTGCGACCGCGTGTCCACGTGTCTGTGGGGACTCGACACAACACCAAAACACGCTCAGAACACAAGAAATACGTAAGCGAGAGCAAACCCTATTTTTCTATTCAAATACAATCCTAAAATCAGGTCGAAATGCCCTTTGGGGCATTTCGTCAAACACCTATAAACATGGGTTGATACGTGTCTGATACGGACACGTAATGGACTCGAATTCTAGGGATAGCTAGTCCTACAGGTAGGGTAGGCCTAGGGCATCATAGAAATGCAATAGAACAGTAATTTCATGGTGTATATTAGGATTTACCTATTAATGTGCAAGGGCTCAAAATCTCCATATGAAAATGGTTCCTCAAGCAACCAAATTCCTTCAAATTGCCCAAACTCTGAAATATCCTTACATAAACAGCAAGAACAGAAAAATTAGAATCTATAGCAATTGGTTTGGAGGAAAAAGGAGTTGAAATGGATTTTCTATGATTTATTGAAGATGGAGACTCACTCTTTCCAAAACTTGGAAAAATTCTAAGGGAGGCTAGCCCTAATTTGTAAGAGGGATTAAATAGAGGGGAATCCCTATATGGCCAGCCATGGGTTGAAATGGGCTAGGGTTAGGTTGCACTAGTGTTGGGTTGGGCCTTTAAGGCTAAGTCACAAGTCATGACTTGTGAAACCACAAGCCATGACTTGTGAAACCACAAGCCATTTCCTATTCAAATCAAATCCTAATTTCCCCAAAATAATTCTAATGGGTTAATCATCACTAACTTAGGTCAAGCTAAGGTTACTTATCCTAACCAAGTAGTCATGACCTAGGTTAGCCTCTAGGACAGTCTCCTAAGTCAACACTAGTCAAAGTCTAAAATAGCACCAAATCAAATATACTAAAAATCACTGAAAATTCAAATAAATATAATTAATACTAACTATCACTAACCATGGTTAGCTAAGACTAGCTATGACTAATCTAGGTTAGGTCCAAACCAAGTTAGGCTAATCACAATACATGACAATCAATTAAATAATATTAAAATCACACCATTCTTAATAATATATTAAATTCCAAATAATATATATTAAATTCAATTAAATTCAAAATGACAAAAATATCCTCAAACTGGAAATGATAAATGAAACACCCTAATCACATGGCTAGGCTCTAGGTTAAGCTGTCTCTAGTGTTACACTTTCAAAACACCAAAATCATAAGTCATGATTTAAAATAGTTTTAAAATGATTTAAAAATTACCAAAAATTATATCATGATTTAAATATCATTATTAAAAGATTAAATTACAAAATTTTAAAATTACCCTCATTTGGAAAACTGGGTGTTACAGATCGTGAGGTTGACGTGGCCGTATGCTTCAGTGCACGACTGCTCGTGGAGACTGACGTGGCCGCATGCTTCGGTGGACGATTGATTGTGGACCTTGACTGAGTCGTAGGGATCTGTTGCCTTGGGCGTATAGTGTGGGAGTAATTTTATGCACCCACACTTGGATGCACATTAGAACTGCATGAGAACAACGTGGGCGCATAGCTCCTCTTCGATCATGTGGGCGCGTAGCTCCTCTTCGATCATGTAGGCGCATAGCCCCTCTTCGATCATGTGGGCGCATAGACTCCCTTTGGTTCTGTGGTCACATAGCCCCCTTTTGGTTATGTGGACGCATAGCTGCTTTTATTTTCTTCATGTGGGTTACATAGTCTTGTATTTTTCATGCTTCTATAAGACCCCCTTCAAAGTTTTTGAGACTCGAACGAGTGTCAGAATACTTTGAAAGAATCATAGGAAAAACTACCTCCACCAGCTTCATGGGCGCATGATAGGAATGACCCCTTTGGGCGCATAGGTATTTGCCAAGCTGTCGAAATGTGGCTGTTGAGATCTTCCTTGGAAATCTGAAGCGATAGACTCATTTTGGAATAGAATTTGAAAAGGTCCGCTCTTTATGCGAAATAGCAAGCGCATAATCTGTAAAAGACTGTCTCTACATAGACGCGTAGATCGTGTGGGTGCATAGACCATGTGGACGCATAGGCCATGTTGGCGCATAACTTCCGTTCATGCCTATAAATAGGCTTTGAAGAGAGAAAGTTCATTCTCTCTTATTTTTCCTCAAAATTTTCAAAGAGTTTTTTTTTCTTTTACTCTCTTTCGAGCAATCATGTCTCCCAAGGCTGCTTCGACTCCCAAGAAGTCTGCGAAGGGCAAGAAGGCTGCACCAGCTAGTTCTCCTCATTTGGCAGCGTCTCATCTGGTTCAAGACCCCATCCTGGGTGAGGCGATGTCTCTAAAAACGAATTCTCGAGCATTAATTTGTGACGCTCGGACTTTTCTCTGCTTGGGCGCATAACTATCGATATACGCCCAAAGCAAACACTTCTTTTATGAGCAGCCTTATGCGCTCACAGATGCATGCGCCCACGCACTTTGTTGTGTTATGCGCTTATGCACTTGGTTGTGTCATGCGCCCACACATTTTGTTGTGTTATGCGCCCACACAGAACATGTGTTTATGCGCCCACATAGAACTTGTGCTTATGCGACCACAGGCCCTTTGGGCGCATAACATCAGGGCGCATAGAATTTCTCAGTACTTAGCTATTTTTCTGTAGATTCTAAGTCTGGATTTTTCTTATGGCTTCGCAGTTGACATGGTTGTCCCGGCTCTTGGTGGGATTCCTCTTGGCTCTGCCCGCCATGCTCTGGATTCAGTCCTCGTCATCGCAATGGTCAAAAATGCTCAGGTATAGATTAGCCATGACCAGCCTTCGGTGCGGGTGATCGCTATGCTTGGCAGGACAAAATGTTCTTAAAGCAGATCATAAATGATGAGAAGTTCACGCTCGGAGGGACGCGGAGCTTTAAGAGACCGTACTTCTTGTTTGGTGACAGCCTGGGATTTGAGGACGATGAGACGATATGTCTAGAAGACCCTCTGGTGGTCAGGTTAAATAACCAAAGGATATGGTTACCATCGATGAAGCACCAATACCTCTTCAGCGTTTACTGATCTAGCTGTGCAGAGGGAAATGAAATGGGACTTGACCCCTGAACTGTATGGGGTCATTTTTGGCAGGATCCAATTTAGCTCTGGTTACCGGAAGAAGGACACTTTAAAGTGTGTCAAGGGCTCCACATCCTACTCCACGAGGGGGCTGCATCCTGGGCCATAATAAACGATGTCCCGACTGATCTTCACCTTTACGCTACTGAGACTCTCTCCAAACTAATGCTGTCAAAGAAAGAGTCGTATTCGGGAGGAAAGCTGCGGATGGAAGGTTGGAGATACTCCGTCTTGTTCTGGAGCGACCTTACTGAATGGGTGCTCTCGACTTATGAGGCCACCCTAAAAGCTACCGACCTTTTTTATGATGTTAGAGCCACCCAATATGGCATAAAGGTTAATTGGCTGATGTTTATCTCGTTGGTGGAGTTGTACAACTATCACACATGTACCTTCTTCACTCCAAGTGGGGAGATGGGTCTGGCTCTTCACAAGATGCAGGCGATATCAAAACTTCCCTCGGGGACCGAGCCATACGAGGAATATGTCTCCTATAATGAGGAGCTCTTAGATTTCGAGAGAGAGAGAACTCTGAGATGATGGAGGTGTACAAAGAGTTACTCTGTCACCTCTTTATTTGTCACCAGGTCACCAAGAAGGGTAAGACTGAGGGGTCCCTTCCCCATACGAGAGCCTAAACCAACTACATCTTCATTAGAGAAGAAAGAGACGGCCCAGTCTCTTTCTCGACTCGCAAGTCCTCGATGAAGTCTGAGATAGAGCAATTGATGACAGATCACAGGGCAGTAGACATTGAAGATAGTGATGATCTCGAGGGGAACTTTTCGGTTTATCATTTCTTCAGGCAGGCCTAGTTTAGGCTGTCGGAAAAGTCTGTGCTAGCCGCCTTTCTGATGATATGGCTCCGTGATTGTGTAGTCCATGGTGGTTCAGGGTCTATTGAAAGGATAAGCCGGGGTATGGTACTTCCTGCTATAAAGCTGGCGTTTGGATACCAGCTTGCTGTGCTGCCGGCGATGGTCTGCACCATCCAACGAGGCTTGCGACACTTTGTTGTTAACGTGGTGACACCCGATGGTAGAAAGAATTTTGTCAGGATTAAATTTTCCCTTTCATTACCTGATGGGATGGCTAGTGCTGCACTGTCCCAGATTAATGAATGCTGGGCTGATGGCAGACTCTTTGGCGGGAGATGCCTTTCTTCAGAGATTCAAAGATGCAGACTGGATCGTCGTAGGGGTGCTTATTTGTAGGAAGACTTTGAGTTTCTTGTAGAATTATGAATTCTTCAGAGTGTCGCCTCCGTCTGGTAGTGGCCATACAGGAGACACTTTAGTAGATGAGGGAGCACTCACTACTAGCCTTCCTATTGGGGCGTTCCATTGGCTCCAGTCCATCAGGCCTTCCTATATGGTGCTCAGGAATAGGAACCACACTTTCCTGCAACCTTATATGCCGAGTCACTTTGCACGGCAGTTCAGGTACAAGCAACTTCTTTTGGGCAACCCCAGCCCTCATCTATAGTCGATAGGAAGCATGATCGACGGGGCACGTGCATGAGGCTAATACAATGTTGGATGTACGGGGGCAATTTTTACCTTGCCAGAAGATAAGCCTGACCCACATGCTCTTTGCCGCTGCCAAGTTCTATATTCAGGTCAATACCCTTCATTCTTGGTATGACCGTGAGCAGAGTTTAATATCGGGGACTAGGCTTGCCCCCACTCTTTCCAATATAGGATGAGTGCACGCAATTGGGGGTCACCGAAGGGAAGGTGCCGCACCCTTAGCTGAGCCGGCTGCAGCGCTACAACAGAGAGTCGCTCTTGAGGAGCCGGTTGTTGCAGCACCTCAGAGAGAGGATACTGAAGAACATCTTCCTGATATTCCTCACAAGAGGAAAGCTTCCACTGAGCTGGTTCAATGGTCCAAAAGGAAGAAGGTTGTTGTCTCCAGAGGGAGAAAGAATGTCACAGATGTGAGCGCCGGCTCGCCTCCTTCAAGAAGATCTTCCCGGTAGACCGGGAGAGATAGAACGGCGTCGCGGGCCGTTACCATTCAGGAGGTAGATCCCTTCCTAGACTCCATAGCCGTTTTGGTCAAACCGTTAGAAGCTTTCTTACTATTGCATTTTTCATTTGCGCAGGACATTGAAGTCACGACCGCAGCAGGTGCTTTTTCGTCTGAAGAGGTGGACATAACAATGGTGTCCCCTACTCGTCCTCAACTGATGGATGAAGGTAGGTCATCTTCAGTTGTAAGGCTTGAGCAAAGGGATGATCAGAGCGAAGGCCCAGACCATGATGGCGATCAGAAATCCAGTCCCTTCTATGACATTTCTTTGGAGGATATTTTGCGATAGGACTATGAAAGATTTGGATGAAAATTAAGTCCAATCAGCTCACCCTCCTCTGGGTATGTTATTCTTATACTTTTTTGCGGATGATATTTTTTGACTTCAATTTTACGTGCAACTTGTGAGGCTGACTTCCGTCGTATATTCCCTTGTAGACAAGGAGAGGAAACAAAGTGCGGAGGTTGCTCTGGATACCAGGGCTAGACAGGAAGCTGCCCTTGGTTCTCCCAGTAAACCGGCATTGGTTACTGAAGAAGTTCTTGATTGGCCTGTTGAGGCAGCCATTATTAAATCTGCTTCGGGTCCAGCTGGGACAGTGGAAGGCAAGCAGCCTGATGCTGCTTTTGCTGATGTTGACAGTGAGCGACTGGGTCTGCTCTCACTTCCCCAGTTCTAGTTGATGCTGAGCCGGCATGAGGTATAAACTTACAACTCCTTCTTTAAGTAAGTTTTTTTTGGTTACTGATATGTATGTTGCTTTATTTGTCAGGTTCAGCTTCCTTCCAAGTAGCTCACCCTAGGACAGAAGATCTCCATCAAGCTTCATCTCCAATGACATCTTTTAAAGATGATAAGATGGCTTGGGAAGTCATAAGAGCTTTCTACTCCGTTTTGAAAGTAAAGCTTCCTGGAGTTTTGAACCGAAACGCCTCCTTCGGGCCTGTGAAGGCTGTCGCTGAATGCCAGGTGACATCTCTTGAAAGCATTAATGGCTATTAAGAGCGAGCTAATGCTTTAAGGAAGGTCATGGCTGACATGGAAAATCAAGTGGCCAAACTCTGAGAGGTCAGTCAGCGAAGCCCAACCTTATTATTTCTTGAGAAGGACGTGGCTCTGATTGCGGCTATTGAGGAAGAGAAAGCTACTTTCCAGGCGAGGAAGGAGGTACTGGCTAAAGAGATCGGTATGCTGGCTGATCAGTATGAATAGTTTGTCGCTACAGGTAGGGCTCGTATTGCCTCAAAGAATAAGCTGGCCATCCAGATCGCTGAAAAGTATAATCAGATTGTGCAGCTTTGCGAAAAGATTGCTCAGCTTGAGGTTGACTTGCGAACAGTCGTATCTGAGCAGGAAGACTACGTGGTTCAGGCTACTGTGACTGCCACAACTTCAGACCAATTGAAGGCTCAGCTGGTGAAGTTGGAAGAGGAGCATAAGAAACTGATTCCTTTTAAGGATGAAGCTGTACGGCAGAAAGAAGCACGTCATCGTGCCACCTTCAAATCTTAAGCTGAAATCAAGGCTCTGAGGGATAGCATCAATCGATTGTGTATCCCTTAAGTCTTTTGTTTGTAATTGTCTGTTTTAGCCGTTAAGGCTCTTGTATCTTTTTTTTTTTCTCCGACTTTTAATAGACGTTTTTAATAAAGAATTTTTGGCTTTCAAAATTCATGAATGAAGTTTGTGAAATATCAGAACTAGAGGTAATATGGACGTAGTAAGGATATTTCTGGTAGGTATTCCGCTGGGGAATTTGATGTGGACTTATTATCCATTTTATATTCAAGGTTCTTAAATATAGATAATAAGTTGAAAGAAGATATTAATAGGGGTAATATGGACTTAATAGCAAAGAATGTTCTATATCTGTCCAGAGGTAATATGGACGTAGACGGATATATAATATTAGGTAGGAGTGGATAATTCAGAGGTAATATGGACGTGATTATCTTTGATGAATGATTTGCTCAGAGGTTATATGGATGTGGAAAAATGTTTCTTAATTATCCCACTGAGGAAATAATTATCGAAAAACAGTTCAGAGGTAATATGGACGTGACTTATTTTTGTCAGACCAAGTTTGGGCAGAATCCAAAACGAAGATAATTCTACTAGAGAATCTTTTTAAAGGACCTATTATCCATGGCGTCTTCAAGACTGTTGAAATATGGATAATAGTTAGATGGTTTTTTTCGAATCACATAAACATTGTACTGTACATTTACATGACTGAAACAGGGTATATGTGAACGCTGTTCATGAAGGTTACACATAATATTTCTTCAGGAACTTGCTGTTGATCGGCATCATGAGCAAGTCACCATCAGGCTTGGTTAGTCGATACATACCGTTAGAGTACACTGATTCTATAACTAAAGGACCTTCCCATTTAGGCTAGAATGTTCCTTTTGTCTTATGCATCATGACCATTGGTCTTTTCACTACTAAGATCAGATCACCTACTTGAAAGATTCTTTCCTTCACCTTTTTATTAAAATCTCTGGAAAGGCTGCTTGGTATAGCTCAATACGCTGTTGAGCGAATAAGCATTTTTCGTCTAGCGCTTCCAGCTCTTGTAGTCGCAGACGGTAACTTTCTTCGGCAGTTAACACACTGGCTAAGGCTACTCGAAGAGAAGAAATATAGATTTCTAAGGAAAGAACTGCTTCACTCCCATAAACCAGAGAGAATGGCATGCTGCCTGTTGGAGTCCGGACCGTTGTACGATAGGCCTAGAGACATTCGTCGAGCTTCTCATTCCAATCGTGCTTGTTTGAAGACACGAACTTCTTGATAAGTTTGATGATAGTCTTATTAAAGGCTTCTGCTAACCCATTAGCCGCTTGATTGTAAGTAGTAGAGGCTACATTCTGAATTCGATTCTTATCGCAGAACTGATAGAATGCATGGCTCGCGAATTGTGGACCATTATCATGGATGATCCTGCGAGGTAGGCCGAAGCGGTAGATAACGTGATGTTTGATAAAACTGATCACGTTTGGCATCTTTACTTCGGTGAGCTGTATAGCTTCCTCCTATTTGGAGAAGTAATCGATTATAGCTAGGATAAACCGATGTCCTCTGGAGGATGGCAGGCTGATTGGGCCTATGACGTCTATACCCCAGGCTTTAAAAGGCCAAGATGCTACCGTCGGGTGTAGAAACTCTGAAGGTTGATGAATAAAGTCGGCGTGGAACTGACAAGCCCTACACTTCTTTGCATATTCAATAGCGTCTTCTATCATCATGGTCCAATAATAACCCATTCGTTTGAGGTGATCTTGTAATTTGGGTCCTGGTTGATGTGCACCATAAATTCTGTCGTGAGCCTCATGGAGTGCATGTTTGGCTTCTGTATCTGATAAACATTGTAACAGTAGCCTGTCGTAAGAGCGTCGGTACAACATTTTGGTAGCTGTATCATAGTAAAATCTGAAGGATCGCCTTTGGACAGACACTGCTTCCTTTGGGTCCTCAGGAAGGATTCCGTAGACGGTGTAGTCTATGAATAGGAATCTCTATTCTTTAACGTCGACATTTGTTTTTGTTCCGTAATTGTTATGAATATGCAAGGCATCTTTCACACAGAATAACTCTCGACCAGACACTATGATCGAATGCTAAGTATTGGTAGGGACGATCAAGGAAGCAACATGACCGGCTAAAGCATCTGCTTCTATATTCTGTAATCGAGGCACGTGCTCGATGAAGAATCTAGCAAAAGTAGAAGCTAATTCGATTATCGCTTTGTGATATGGGATGAGATCTTCGTGACGAACTTCATAATGCCCTCGGACGTGACTAACTATTAGCTTAGAATCGTCATAAGCTTCTAGATAGTCAACTCCCAGTTGTTTTGCTAGTTGAAGGCCGATAAGTAAGGCATTATATTCGGCCACGTTGTTAGTGCAAGGTTCCACGAGAGAATATGCACGGTGTGTAACCATATGGTCGGGTGACACAAGCATGATACCTACTCCGGCCATGATATTTCCCTTAGGTCCTATTCTTGATGCACCGTCAAAGAACATTCACCAAATGGGAATTTCCTCAGTTGCAGTGTTAGACTCCACTACTTCATCCGAGATCTTATCATAGAGTTTGGAAGATTCTAGCACCGGATGAGATGCTAAGAAATCAGCTAATGCTTGGCCTTTTACTGCCATCTGAGGGACGAACATCATATTGTATGGAGTCAACAGCATTGCCCATGTTGCTAAACGGGAATTAAGAGAACCTTGTTTAGTCATGAGTATTCTGAGAGGATTGACTTTAGATATGATGTGGATAGTCTGCCCAGACACAGTGATGTGTCTTTTGGATAGCAAATACCAGTGCGAGACGTTACTTTTCCACAGGTGTGTATCTGTGCTCGGTACCCACCATCATGCGGCTGAGATAGTAGATTGCCTGTTCATGGCCGCCTTCATTCTTCTGAGCTAATGGGTACCAAGGGAATGATCCATAGCACGGACATATAACAAGAAAGGCTTCCCATTATTGGAGCCACCAACACTGTGGGGCTTGTGAGATACTTCTTGATGTCGTCAAATGTGCGTTGACATTGTTTAGTCCAGACGAAAGATACTCTTTTCTTCATGAGCTAAGTAAACGGTTGACACCTTCCAGAAAGATTTGAAATGAATCATCGGATGTAGGCTAGCCTTCCTTAAAGTCCACGTAGCTCTTTAAGATTTCTTGGTGGACGCATATCAAGGATAGCTTTCACTTTCTACGGATTAAGATGTATACCCTTTGAAGTGATAACAAAACCTAGGAACTTGCTGCTGGAGACTCCCAAAAAAGACTTGGTTGGATTCATCTTGAGTTGGTGTGCACGCATTAGTTCGAACATCGTTCTCAAATCTTGGAGGTGGTTTCCCTTGAGATGACTTTTAACTGCGATATCGTCTACATAGCATTCCATTATTTTGTGTAAATGATCGCAAAAAATTGTGTTCATAGCTCGCTGGTATGTCAACCCTACATTTTTCAATCTGAAGGGCATCACCGTATAGCAGTATACCCCCAACAGTGTTCGAAAAGATATGTGTTTCTCATCGTCGGGGAACATCTTGATCTGGTTGTAGCCTGAGAACCCATCCATGAAGGACATCCGTACGAAGCCGCAAGTATTGTCGATCATTACGTCGGTGATCGATAGAGGGAACTCATCTTTCGGATATACAGAGTTCAAATCATAGTAATCGATACAGACTCGAACTTTACCATTCTATTTTATAACTGGAACAATGTTAGCGACCCAGTCAGGGTGTTATTCTTCGCGAATGAACCCGCTTGAAGTAAACTTCTTGACTTCACTTTCGATGGCCTCCATGATATCTAGTCGGAACCGTCGTTGTTGCTGCTTCACTGGCTTAGCTTTGGACAAGATATTTAGGCGGTGCATAGCAAATTTAGGGTCCAAACCTGGCATGTCTTCATTGCTCCATGCAAAGACGTCAATGTATTCTCTTATAAGTTGTATAAGAGATTGTTGTTCTTCACCAGACATACTTTTGCTGATGAAGATTGGTTTAAGAGATGATTCATCTCCTAAATTAACTTGTATGATTTCGTCTTCAGTAGGTGGTTCACGTTGTTCGAAATGTAACTCCTACCTAGTATCCATCTTTTGAGCCCATTGTTCAAGATCGATCGATTGGACATCGTCTATAATTTGGTCAACTGACACCATATTGATGGACAAAGTTGCTTTGAACATGTTTCCAATGCTGGAGTCTGAATCCCAGAGACAGGAATCAGAAGAATGAGAACAACGATCCACTTCGACGTTTGATCCTTCAGGAGTTGTTTGAGGAGTAACATAGCCCAAACCAACACCGTTTTATTGATAATAGTTCTCGGGTTTGTCGGGAGGAGCAAAGTGATGTATTGGCAATCGTCGCCCTTGACCGTAGTTTAGTCCCTGATGGCTTTTTATATCATATCCCATGTTCTAGATGATATTCTTGGCCTGCCAACTATATCGGTAAAGTTACATTTTTCCAGAATCATAGTCAGCTTCAGTGTTGTGGTTGGGAGAAGTAGAGTCCAGAACGAACTTTCTTTCGCCAATTATTCGACCAAAGATGATCAATTTTTCACCCTTCTTTCTAGCAGGAACGATGAAGTAGTAGATATCTTCTTGTCAGACTTTTTCTCGCAGACGAGACATCGTGATCGACATACAGAGATGTGGTCCTATGCCATGCTCTAGGGCGTATATCGTATCTATGTACCGGTTTACAGATTGGCAAACCTCGAAGTAATTCAAAGATAAACCTTTACTTATAAAATATGCAAGTTCTTCTTCAGGGATAACATCATCCACTGAAGGTACATTATTTTGGGTATTAATATTCTCATTGATGGGATCGTTGTCTGGAACAGGAGCCACAGACTTAGCCAAGTTTACCACATAGGGTAACTCATCAGGATTGGAAGGACGGACATTAGCAGGTTCCATCTGATTTGTTTTGCATAGAGTGATGGTCAATGGTTTGACCTTATCAGGATTCTTCTTTTTTTACCCGGATTGTGAGAGGCTTTGGAGTACTTTTTGGAGTGGTACGTCCTTTGACTCGGATAACCAGGGGACCGTCACTGGCGGATGAATTGACTTCAGCTTCATCGTCAGCTTCGTTGCTGTCATCCTTGGGAGGCTGAGATTAATAAAGTACCGAATTTCCATAGTAGGGTTCAATACCCTTAAAAGGATCGACATCGGAAAACTCCGTCTTCACGATGCCATCACCGTTGACGTACTTGAAGGTGAAGGGTAGAAGGAACGATCATGTTCTCGTGTATTACGGACGTCCCAACAAGACATTATAGGACATATTGGCGTCGATTACATAGCAAGAAAACTCTGTTCGGAGATCACCAATCTGGCATTTGAGGCAGATCTTGCCCAGCGGATGGCTTCTCCCAGCATTCAAAGTCATGATAGTTGTATTGGTTGCAAATAGCTTGTGCAGAGGGATCACTAGAATTTGGAGAAAACTTCTAAGAATGATGCTGAGAGAGGAACCTGGATCGATATGCATCTGATCCACCTTAATCGCCCTGATATATCTTGTATAGTACAGAGGTCTATCATGACGATTGTTTTTGAGTAGCATGTCCTCTTGCGAGAAGGTGATATTGGGCACCACTTCCATAGTGCTACGGCAGTGAGGACAAGAGACTGGATCTTCAACAGGGGCTTTGACTTCAGCGAGATAAGAGTCGGCATGTAGTAATGCCTCACTTAAGGCTTTTTGCATCTCTTTAGAGAGTCACAATAGATCAAACAAAGACAACCGGGTAGGTGTATTGGCCAGCTGTGCCAGTATATCAAAGTTGTAAGGCCGATCCATTCCTTCGAGAGTTGGTGCATTCAGAGACTTGTCAAATCGCGTCTCATTCTGCTTAGCTTTGTCGGTAGTTAAGGACTTAGATGGACCAGCTTTTGAACTTGTGGGGGCAGTAGGAGCTTGAGAAGGTACTGCATCTTCTTGTGTGGGGTCAAAAGTCCATAGGTAGGTCTTCCTAGATCGCGTCTGGCCAGAAAGAACTTTGTAAATGGGGGAAGACACTATATGGCATGATTTGTATTTCTTGCCCCTCTTTGCTTTGGAAGACACCACCCCCTGCATCATTTTTTGCACAAGGTCTGGATGGACCCACATGATCTCACCATGTTCTGTCATAAGTAGTACCAACATTGATGTTGAGTCGCGACCTGGTGACAGATTGACGATTTCTTTTACTACCTTGGGGATTGGGACTACGCCGTCTAGGACTTCTGTGGGAGGAAAGTCACCAAATTGAAGAGAGATCATGTTAGGAGATACAGCCTTGTCTTCAGCTTCGAGGTTGATAACTTGGCTGTCGATAAGCTGTTGTATCTTCTTCTTCAGGACGATGCAATTCTTGGTAGAGTGGTGCACATACTGATGATAAAGACAGTACTTGGGATCGTTGAGTTGGTTCACCTCCGCAGGACATCGTGGTGTAGGCAATGTCAGTTTATTTCCCTTCATCAATGTGTAAAAAATGGTAATAACGTCATCTTCGTCAAAGGAGAAAGTCTCCTTGGGTTTGTCAGGAGCGCCCTGAGAATTGGAAGCTCCCTTGGAAGTGTCGACCTTCAAGACTTCTTTCCCTTTACCCTCACGGACAGGGATATTTTGGGGGTGCTTTCTTTTGTCTTCATATTTGGGTGTCTTCAACCCTAGTAATTCTAGATCAGGGACGTCATTTTCAGCAGCATCAGCAGTCCCGATGAAAGCAGGCCATGTATCATACTTATGTATACCCAGACAGAACTTCACTGTAAGAAGGAAGTTATGTCGACAGAATCTATAAGTTCTGATTCTTGTATATCGAAGGACATCTGCAATGCTAGTAGCCTGAAGCGTTCGATGAAAGCAATAACAGACTCAGTCCTCCTTTGTTTGGTCTTGCTGAGGATGGACATAATAACATGCATGCCACTCTCATAAAACCTATTGAGGAATAACCTCTCCAAGTCTTTAAAGGAATTAATACAACCGTTAGGCAGACTGCAGAACCATTCAAAAGCTACCCTCTGTAAGGTACTAATAAATAACTTTGACAAGAATTGATCGTCCCTTGGTAAGTGTAGAGTCTGCATGTTGAAGTATGTCATGTGTTTGCGAGAAGAAGTCATCCCGTCAAATGAATTTAGCGTCAGTGGTTTATAGTTAGGATGTCAAGTAGCATTCTCCTATTCAGGAGGATAAGGTTGAGATATCCCCTTTTTTGAAGCTTGTCCTTGTGTGAGATGGTATCGAGGCGGGCAACAAGAGAATCAGTTGCATCCTGCTGATTGAGCAGATGTTGAGAAATGACTGTTGTACGGTTGTCAGGCGTCGTTGGCGAAGGACCACCCCTAGCATTTACGAGAATTGGAGGAGGCACAATGGAATGATACTCCTTTTGTAGTGAAGGAGGGTTGTTGCTATGAGCCGGACTAACGTATGCTGAGACATTCGGTTGAGGTAGAGGAACAGCCCCAACAGTTTGGACTGCCATAATACTGGTAAGCATATCAATGATCTTGGTAAATGCCGTTTCAAGACTCTTTAGCCGCTTGTTGGTCTAATCACTGGCTTCTTCAGGTCTCTCTCTATCCGCCACGTACGTAGATAGATTACTGGCTTCTTCAAGCTTGTTGGTGTTGATATTGTCTGTCTCTGAGTTGAAAAGACCCTCGTCTTCAGGCAGGGGAGGTAGATAGTCACCGTCAGACTCAAAGAGATCATCGTCATCTAGGAGGCTACCCTCGGTGTGAACATCGTCTGCTTCAGATTCTGAGGGAATACTACCTCCAGCTGATGGATCATCGCCCCCAGCTTGGAAGTCCTCGTCATCTATACGGAATCTCGTCCTTGACCGAGTACCCATGTAGACTCCTTCAGATGTAACAGCTCGCTTGCTATCTGTTGGCAGACTTCTTCTTCTTCTATTCGCAGAACTGAAATAAAAAGTTGGGTTAGTGGTCCACCTTCTTTGATTGGGGCTTCCGTAAGCAGGACCCCATGAAGCCATGTTGGATGAAACACATAGCAGGTTTTCATCATCAGAACGATGCAGTCATCAAAACACGGACTGTGTCTGAGGCACTTTCGTTGCTTTGGAGCAGCAACAGTTGATGAAAATACTGGTACATGGCTGTACGCCATGAATTGCAGTATCCTCCATCGTTTTACGCTTATGATTTATCATGTCGCATAAATCGGCGGAAGAGAGTTTTGCCTTAAAACCCATGTCACATGCATCGTCGAGCTTTGCATATGGGTTTGTAAGGGGAGTTGGCACATCCGGACTTAGTTCACGTGCAGGGGCAACCCACACACCTAAGTTACGTAATGACCTTGAAGACAACCCCGTGCTATATGTGGTAGGGTCTGTCTTTTTGCTTTAGGCGCATAGACCCTGGAGCATGCCCTTGGGCACATGCTTTCCTGAAGTCTTGGCAGCATGCCTGGCCCTCCTAGATGTGGGCGAATAGAATGGGTCATCAGAGCCTGGGCGCTTGCCCTAGGCACATAGCCTATCGAAGACAAAAGTCCTCTGGCTAGAGTTATGCGTCTACATACTGCCTTGGGCGCATAACTCCGGGCGCATGCTTTGGAAAATAGTGCTATTTTCTTTCAGTTTTGCCTTCTTATTTTGTGAGCCTCGCTGAGTTTGTCCAGAGCGTCGAACACTTCGATTCTTGGCATCATAGTGTTTTCCTTTGCCAAGTTTCGAGTGTTGAACACTCTGTTGTTGGTTGCACAAGAGAAAAGTCGATGGGCTAGTAGAGCTCGGAACTATATGCGCCTTCTTCGTGTCAGGAGCCTCTATGGCAGAGCTATGCGCCCATAGGGGAGCTCTATGTGCCCACGTGGAAGGCCTATGCGCCCACGTGACAGAGTTCTTCGGTTGCATACTACGACACTGGCCCGGATATGCACCACGAGCCTTCGGAAGCCAAGTCTTGTAAGACTTGTTTGGCTTCACTGATTTTGAGGGGGTAGAGCCGTCCCTCGAGAGCATTTCTTCGAATGCTTGCTGATCGAACTTCACGATCAACATCTTCTGAGTGCTCCCTACTTTATCGGTATCGGATTACGTCACCACCTTCTCATCATAGGAAAAGGTAGTCGCCATTTTTATGGACACACATAAAAAAGAAAAAGAAATATTGTCTTTTCTTATTGGCGCAAGGCTCCACAAATTGAGTACGCCTGAGAGATCCGGCACTGTGGATCTCCGAGTACAAAAAGAATTCTGGGGAATGGGACGATGGAAATCGAACGGCTGTTGCTCCTTACTCCGTTGACACTCTGATTACAAATGTGGGAGAAAACCTAAGAAAATTGCTAACTTTTGGCTCACTGGCAAGAAGGGCAAGAATTTGGCTCTTGAAGTGCTCCATGTTCTGTCTGTTTTTGAAGAGGTATAAGACCCATATTTATAGTCGTTTTACACTGAAACGACTATTATGCGCCCACAGGTAGAAAATACACCGATTTCACTGTAGGCACATAACACCCCTTGGGCGCATAGGGTGTAGGCACATGGACACTGGATGATCGTGGGTAGATTGTGGGGTTGACGTGGCCGCATGCTTCGCTGCACGATTGCTCGTGGAGACTGACATGGCTGCATGCTTCGGTGCATGATTGATCATGGATGTTGACTGAGTCGTAGGAATCTGCTGCCTTGGGCGCATAGTATGGGAGTAAGTTTATGCACCCACACTTGGGTGCTTGTTTGATCTGCATGAAAACAATATGGGCTCATAGCTCCTCTTCGATCATGTGGGCGCATAGCCCCTCTTCGATCATGTGGGCGCATAGACTCCCTTTGGTTCTGTGGGCGCATTGTCCCCTTTTGGTTATGTGAGCGCATAGCTTCTTTTGTCTTCTTCATGTGGGATACATAGTCTTGTATTTTTTATGCTTCTACACAGGCAAACTTCTTCGAGATGGAAATTCCTTCTGAGGCAGAGCTCGTGTAGAAAAGGGCGAACACGTGAACTGAGAACTCCAGCTCACGATTGAATACGAGGAGACATGTTCGATTCTTGGGATCTCATCCACTATAGTCTGGATAGTTTTCCTTCAGGTATTGTCCCTTTTCCTGCTATATTTGTAGTTTGTTCCTTGAATTTTGAATGAATGAAGTGTTGGGCAGGATCGAGATTTGGGAAGAGTGTGTGCGTTCGTGTCCAGTACCGTTGGTCGTGTCAGAAAGCTGTATGCAAGTCCGGGATGGGAGTTAGTAATGGAGGGATTGCCTGTTGAAATTATTAGCCTCAATAAATTCTATTTTGAATCTATTTGTTGTATAATTTCCTATTCTCAGTTCGATTTGGTTGTATACATTTTTTGGTTCTGTAATTTTTCCCTCTGAATTTTTGGATTTCAAATTCAGTATGAGTAGCCGTTAAATTCAGATATGCAAGGGCTTGGCGGAACTGTAGGCTAATAATCAGTTGTAGTTGGCTGATATCTGTTGTTAGAGAGTTGTGTGAACCAATGTTGGGCTCAAGAGTGGAAACTGGGTTTTAGCCTTGGCTTATACTGTACCGTAGGCTATTTATATGGGAAGGATGATTCTGTGTACATGTGCTGGATTTGTTCATTTTATGTAGACTTTTGAATTGGTTGGGAGGCTTTTGTTTTGTATATTGTGGGGGCATTGGTGGGTTGGCAGCACTTTTGAATGTTCTATTGAGCCTTTGATTCAAGGGATCGACTGAACTGATGGGCTACTGCTGTGCATTTTTGTTGGTTGACATTGGGCTTGGGTTGGTGTAGGACTTGCTGGGCTTGAAGGGGCTGTGGTTTGAAGAATAGGGTCTTGCATACATTATATAAACTTTTGGTCTGTATTTTCTAAATTGATGGCTATGCACAAATTAGCTGGGCTGTTGGCTATGTCCTAAACGGAGTGTATGTTGGGCTTGATGGACACTGGGTATTATAAGAATGCGGTGTAGCTTCTAGCGATTTCGGCCTTGAGTATAAAACTAAATGTTCTTTAATATTGAACCTGACTTCAAGCTAGTAGGTTTTTCCAAATATCGGAGTGTTATTTAATACAGTTTCAGGTATTGATTGATGAGCTGGGCCTATCTAGCTAGGTTATTATTTCATTTGAAATTTGGTTAACTAAAATATGTCTAAGGAAATTCATTTTAACTATGATTTTCATATTTCTTGTGTTAGTCGTGAGATTTTAGACTCCTTCACTGGTGAAGTGCCTTCATGAGTGACCTCAATAAGTTTTTAAACCTCGTAAGACATGACACATGTTGAAATCTATTAAACTCAGTTCTATCTATAGCATAGAATAAAGAATTAACAGCTTTTGCTTCAAGACTAGCTTGTTACTTTTCCTTGTCGGTAAATCTGTCGAATGGTTTTTCAACTAGAACGTCTTCTACCGTAATTGGTAGTGGTTTCTTCTAACCATTCAAGACAATCGACCATAAATGGAAATCAAGAGACTTGAGGTAAAAGCTCGCACGTTTCTTCCAGTATGTGTAGTTTGTGCCATTAAATAGGGGTGGCCTATTTGTTGATTGGCCTTCACTATTGCTTGGATATAGGGATGCCATATCTCAAGGAGTTTTAATCTGATTAGAGATAAACTGTGCTCTAATACCAATTGTAGGATCGATGACACCTCTAGAGGGGGTGAATAGAGTGTAGCAGCAAATATTTACTAATTTAAAAACTAAGTAGGTAAAGTAAATATATAAATGAACTTAAATGCAATGAACTAAAGCAATAAGTAAGTGGAGGCAAGAAAGTCATACGCAAACACCAAGGTTTACATTGGTTTCCCTCTGAGAGGTCTAGTCCAGTTTGCGAGAACTCTTACTCGCTATAATCCACTATTTTGTAGAGATTTCACCGCATGCTTTACTCCGAAGAACACGCCAACTTCAACACTATCGTGTTTTTATCCGAAGCCCACGATCAAACTTCAAAATACCTTTTTGAGAAAAGCTTTTATATGCCAAGCTTGTACAACTTGAATACTCCTAATCGAAAACCACCGACACTAGAAGAATGGGTGTTGTCTTGGAGATTTGAAGATTCAAGCTTTATAAAGTAGATAGGAAGTTTACGAATAGATAGCGAAGATGAAGATTGAATGTTTGATTAGAAATGACAAATTCTTCTCTATTTATAGGAATTTTTGAGGCAGAGTCTGGGTAGAACTCAGTTAGGGAAACGTTCATAATTTTGAACGTTTGTGATCCAAAAGACTAGGGAATGCTGATGACCAGGAGTGATCCTAGGGGACCGAGTTTGGTATGATTCGGGCAGAACTCAGGCCGAGTTTGGTTGCTAGGGTTTCAGGGTCATTTGATTTGATTTGGCTTTTGGATGTTGGTTTGGTTTGGGGTCAAGGATTGGATTGGTTTGTTTTTGGTTCAGGATTGAACTTCTAAATGCTAGTGATCCCGACACAAAACTATTCTAGACTCAATAAAAGAAAAATACATAATAAAGTAAAAAAAATAGTGGAGTTGAAATATGCAATCTTCTGTTTCTTTTCATATCGAGCTAAGAGTTTTAAGTCAATTATCAAAATCGGCTTGATCATGGCTAAATGGGCCAACACTATCATGTCTATATTACCTTTGATAATGATCAATTTCTATATCTATTATCTATACCTAATCAAATATGCCATAGATAATAGGCCAACTATAACATCTATCATGTCCATATTACCTCTGATAGTGCTCAATTTCTATATTGATTATTTATACCTAGTTGGGTATGCCAAAGATAATAGGTCCACTAATCATCTATCATGTCTATTATTACCTTTGATAGTAATTGTCATATCTATTATCTATGCTCGAATTAAGCATATTACGTATAATAGGTCCACATAGTCATGATATTTTTCTATGTCCATATTACCTCTAGAGAAATATCAAAATTCAAATATCTCTAGAAACTGAAAAGTGTTCTTTACTTTTAAAATTTAGTGAGAATACATAATACTTTCATCCATCAGCCACAAAAAGATAGGAAGTTATAATAATTCTCTTCATATAGTGTCTTCAAACAGGATGCATAGCTCCTAAAAGTGATCTGTATCTATTGATATGTACAACATAGACGATGAGTCTGCATATCAGATATAGAACATCCAATTTCATCTTCTGCTAGAAAATCTATGCGATCACTCTCTCTTCAGATCATAGAAGATTCATTAGAAAAGCCTATCAAAGACTGTTTGCGTATGTTTTTCATTGATCTTATGAATCTTTTATCACCATCAAGATTGTTCAAATGGCAACGAGATGTTTTTTCTTTATGCGTCGAGTTATCGGATTACCTTATGTGATGTTTGTAAGATTGTTCTTACAAGTAGATCAATAAATTACTCACAGCAACTTGGCAAAATAAGAAACTTTAATTACTAGTGATAAAGGGTTTACAAAACACGGCAAGTAGGAGAGCCAAGAGAACCCTAAAATCTAGTAAAAACCCTAAATAGTTAGGGAGAAGAGAAGTCCACTAATCACATCTGCAATGTCTTCCAGCGTCTGCACACTCGAAGCGTCAAACAGTCGACAAAAAGCATCCACTCCCACTTGCACCATTTTCTCTTCAAGGCTCAAGAAAAGAGAATCAAAGCTAAGAGAAGCACATAAAGGCTTTGCAATGTCATTCAAGGAGAGGCCCAGCAAGTCTAAAATCACCTCTGCCATAAATAGCTTCATTTCTGCCAGCTTTCTTTTCCGTGAAGTGAGAGTTGAGTTGAGTTCAAACAACTGTTGGAAGTGGTGACGTGACTATTGTGAGGCCCATAATAGGCAGTCATAGAGGAGTAGCTCGCTTCGTCTTATGAGAGGATTTATCAAGAGAAGTCTTCTTTGAGGCCATTGAGGAAACAACATAGGAGTAGTGGTTCTATACTACTATTTATAAGCAATTAAATGACCCTTCATTCTCCTCAAATGAATGTCCGGGAGATGAAATTTTCCTAGAATAATGTAAACGTCGGCCTATTAATGGGAATAAACTTTTTTAATAGGAATTGAGTTATTATGAAGGGCACAGTTTTCGAAGAAGCGTCTAAAGTCCATTCATAATCAAAACTTATATGGTAGACACATGAACAGAACATGGATTTTTGCAGATCAAGTCGCATGATTCATATACTGATATTTCGAGCAGTCATGAAGGGATTTTTTTTAGAATCAAATAAAGACATTTAAAGAAGACACATAGGTAATATGAGCCTTAAATCTATGCATCATTCAGGAATCAAATACGTGATAATCCAAGTCTCATGCTACAAAGAATTGTCAACATCATTTCCTAGCAGTAGTCAACCAGTTTTTTAACGTGAAAAGTTTTATGTTGCAGTTTAATAGTCTCAAAGATTATTCAGATTGATTTCAAAGAAATTGATAAGTAAAATAATGCGACATATGCATCTGAGTAATTTGACAGATTTTATACAACTATATACTTGGGTGACTGTGTTCTTTACAACTTCATTTCAGAGCCAATAAAATTCAAAATGTTATGCGACAAAAATGACATTTTGTGATGTACCAGTTTGGTTTGATGTTGGAAAGTTTACAAGTAAAGTTGTATCAGATGCGTCTTCTGCCTAAACAAAGACTCAGTTTATGTATCTGATAACCCTATGCGTCTAGCTAATTGGAAGAGGTTTCACATTCTGGTTAATTATTGTCGTGGAGAATCATGCCTTTTGGCAGGGTCATATAGTTGAATTCTTGTCATAGTTTTGTGCAGCCAAAATCTCTCGATATACCTATAATGTTTTATGCGTCATACGCAGTCATGCGTCATCATAGAGGTAGTGATTCTTCAGAAATTGAACAGAAACTTATGTAGCAAGATTAAAATTACAGTGAGAGAAAATTGAATTTTATTTAGAAACTAAGACCATGATTACATATGATGGAGATATATTACATTCTAGATTTTCATTCTCAAGTCGTGGTTACATCTGATGGAGATCCATTACATTCTGGGTTTTCTCCATCAGGTCCTCTATCAGTGCTAGCCATAAGATATGGAAAATGTTGCACTGAAGGATAATGTTAAGAGAGTAAGCATTTCCACATATTAGGTACTCTGAACCTTGCATTCTCGCAAAAAAGATAGGAAGTTATAATACTTTCATCCATCAGCCACAAAAAAATAGGAAGTTATAATAATTCTCTTCATATAGTGTCTTCAAACAGGACGCATAGCTCCTAAAAGTGATCTGTATCTAATGATATGTACAACATAGACGATGAGTCTTCATATCAGATATAGAACGTCCAATTTGATATTTTGCTAGAAAATCTATGCGATCACTCTCTCTTCAGATCGTAGAAGATGCATAAGAAAAGCCTATGAAAGACTGTTTGTGTATGTTTTTCATTGATCTTATGAATCTTTTATCACCATCAAGATTGTTCGAATGGCAACGAGATGTTTTTTCTTTATGCGTCGAGTTATCGGATTACCTTATGTGATGTTTGTAAGATTGTTCTTACAAGTAGATCAATAAATTATTCACAGCAATACTGTTCATCATCAACAATGTTTCGATTGAGATTCAAATCCAATCTCATCACAGGTGTTATGGCAGTGAAACGAGCCAGTTGTAAGCCTCGTCAGATGGGTGCAAACAGCTAGCTGGGCCTCAAGACTACAAAAGTTCTCTATGTAATATGCTGAATCATGTCGAACTAGACATGTTATGATGTCCTGCCAAGCTCCATATAAGCTCCAGTCATCCAAGGAGTATCCTGAAAATTTGACAAGTTCAAAAGGAAGTTAGGCACATGAAGTCAGCTATACCGCATAACAACAAAAGGCGCATAAAAAAACATAAACATTTGATGTGCCTATGAATTGCATAACAGCAACAGTCTTGCCTACGTGTTAGTGGATTTTCTATAAGTGTAGCTATGCACTCTAAAGACATGTTATATTCGAAACATGATCAAAGTGAAAATCGTTGCTATAAGACTTCGTGTGAAAAGAAGTCATTGGTGAGGAAAAGAATAATACTTCAGAAAAGATTACCCTTTGAAGATTGATCTTTTTCCTGGCTTCTAGCATACCAAAGAGCAGTATTCTCAACAAGGCGCTGCTCGGTCCCCTCAGAAGTTTGCACAAGTTTGCTGGAGTCCTAATCAGTAAATGTACAATAAAAAGTGATGATGACAAGTTCTGTCAAGTTCTGTCCTATTTATAGGAATAAAGATTCACTGTGTGGCTAAGTATCATACGACTTGATTCTTGACGAAGATATCATCTCAGCATAAATTGTCTCGTGATTTTCTGCCTCTGAAATCACGGATGGCAATTGACTTAGTCTCGATCCAAGCAATTACTAGAAACGGCCGTCGCAAATTTTGAAGACAGTTCAGATTTCTAAGAATTTAGTCAAAGCAAATAACAGCGTGGCAGGTGATGTGATACGTCTAAAGCTTTATGTGATAGAATCCCCTCTCTCATACTTCTTGTACATAGTATTTCAAAACTTGCTCAAGTTTTAAAAATTTGAAGGGGGTCTTGTAGAAGCATGAAAAATGCTAAAAGGAGGTGCATAGGTTTCATGTGTCTAAAATATAATCTTTTTAAGTCAGAAGCTGTTAGCTAAAAGAACTTGAAGCTTCTAAAGAATGACACATGCTCAATGATGGGCCAGAAAGACGCATGGTTCATTTAGACACATGATGTGTTTTTATCTCTTGTATGAAAAAATGAACCACGGGCAGTATGTAGTGTTCAGACTATGAGGAAGACGTCACTAACCACCCCATCTTTATTATTACACTTTGCTAGATGTGAAGGAAGCAGTTATATGCGTCTACTTCCAGAATAATATTTTGTAGTATATAATTGAAAAGCTATGCATTCAAGTGTTGATTGAAACATAGTTATTCAAAGAAAAGTGATTATTTGCAGTAAGCAACCAGATGCTATGCATCTAAAGTAATTCGACGCATGGTCAACAACAGTAAACAGATCGTGGTGCTGACATGGCAGTGTTTCGTGCAGCATGCCTCAAAAATATGTGGCGAGCTATACGTGACTCGCGAGCACGTTCATTCGCCACTAACCGTTAAGGCTTATGCGCCTACCCAGTTTTATGCGTCTCTGAGGCAGAAGATAGTGTATTTTTTGCACATACATACATAGCTATTCCAGTGAAGAAAAACTATAAATATAAGACTATTCCTTTTTCGTGCAAGAACACACAAAACACAGGCAAAAGGAGAGACTACGTATACTGATTCTTTGCTAGGAACTTTCAGAGAGAAAGAGAGCTTTTAATGATAAAATTCTCCATGCTACCGAGAGTTCATCAAACACCAAGCTTCAACAACTTCTGCATCAGATCGTCAATGGAGTAAAGAAGTCGAAGTAGACTTAATCTCCATCGCCCCAATCCCCACATTCTATTATACTTAGAATTCTTGTTTAAGATTCTTGTTGTACTCTTTCTTTATAATAATACAAAAGATTCTACTTTTCTGGACTCTTTTTGTGTTGAAACAGCTTTGACACAGGTCATGCTCGACATCAGGACCAGTTTGGCTGCCCAACCCCATCAAGGGCTCCCGTATCTGTAAGTTCTAATCCAGGAACTAACAGGGAGTCAAATGTACCCCCTCAACGTGTCCCCTCAGGAATGGATAATCATACATTGCCTCGATCATCCGCTCCTTCGTCGACGGAGGAATTATTTGAGCTTGTAAAGGACCTACGTACTCGCGTAGAGGCTAAAGACAAGCAAGAAGAACTTCAGAAGCTCAGGATCGTGCAGTCGTACCCTTCCGAGTGGAATAATATAGTCTATCCTCCCAAGTACAAGCCACAATCCTTGGTTTCGTTCAAAGGCAAAGACTCTCCTAGTCGTTACCTAACCAATTTTGCATCCATGACGGAACACTTATCGTAAAATTATGCCCTGCTCACGAGCTTGATCATCGGGGCTTTGAAGGGGGTGGCTTATGAATGCTTCTGCAGCCTCCCGGACAACTGCATATCCTCTTTCGAAGATCTGAAGTGCTTCTTTCTCTTCCGATTCTACGA
Organism: Iris pallida; assembly: GCA_029216955.1. Lineage (NCBI taxonomy): Eukaryota > Viridiplantae > Streptophyta > Magnoliopsida > Asparagales > Iridaceae > Iris > Iris pallida. Next base: position 136,092 of record JANAVB010042311.1, read on the forward strand.
GTGAGGAATAGACATGACAATGTCCTCCCTCATGTATATCACTCAGAATGAGAAAGTGCCAGTCTGAACCAATATCAAATGTTTTTGTCAGACAGCTTTGAGGTTACCGTTCGGTATCTCAGAGCCCGTATTGATGGATTCCTGCCGCAAGAACATGTTGTCGACAGTCAAACTTTGGGTGGATTCCACCCAGTATACGGATTGGACCGCATTTATTATTGTTGCTAATAGCGCTGAAATAAAGGCCAGAGATGCTCGCATTTTGGGGTTAGTTTTCCTACTCTAGACGATAAAGTGAAATGCCCTTCCAACAACAATAACGACGGATGTGAATCTAAGGAAAAATAGGCATTAACTGTCGATGTCTACAAGAATGCTTCGACCTCCAACCAGAAGCCGCCAGCGGTACCCCGACAAAAAATGGTCTACTCCTTTAATGATGCATACACTATGCAACCCTTGAAGGTACTCATGCAAGGCGACGAGATCAAATTGCCTGATCCTAAGCGCCCTAATGAGGTTGACAGCGTTGTCGATCCAAAATATTGTCACTATCATCGGTTCGTCGGCTATACAACACGAAACTATTGTATACTGAAGAACTATATCCAACGAATGATCAATGCGAATGTCCTTACACTTGACTACGAAGATAAGACAGTCTCTGCGAATATGGTGTCCCTTCGGTTTGGCACCCTTTCGCCAATTGAGGCCCAAGATGATGTCGCCCCTATCCCAAAGGTGACAATAGAAGTAATAAATCTTCGTCCAACTCGTGACAACGTGAGTGGGGTGGTGCCACTTACCACATCCTGGGGCGAGATCATGTGGGTTCAGCCAGATCTCATCCCGGAACTGACTCAATCGACGGTATGCTCTACCGCCAAAAAAAGACAAAAATTTTGTCCTGTCGTGTGGTCACCGTCTCTCCAGAAGAAACCTTGCCAGTTGTGACAAGTTCGAGGCGAAACACCCAGCAGGAGGAGGATCCAGCCGAAGAGGCACCTTCCGTCATCACTCCGGATGCCCTAAATGAAGGTCGATCCCAACCTCTAGTGGTAGAAAAATAAAAGCAAAAAGGGACTAGTTTTTACAAGCCTCTGAGAAAAGATAGAAATTTGGGGTTGATCAAACCCCATAACTTTGATATATTGGCACAGCTAGCCAATACCCCAGCTCGGTTGTCTCTTTTTGAGCTTCTCCGACTCTCTAAAGATACTCGGGATGCTCAAGCTAAATGAGGCATTGAAAGACGTCGAATCTTTTATGTGCTAGGTCAAGCAGCCTGAAGAGGACGCAGCCGTGTGTCCACACTGCCATAATATGGGAGAGATCATCCCCAATATTACGTTTTCTCGACAGGATATGTTGTTCAAGAATAACAGCCACAACAAACCTCTATATTACACAGGTATATTGGTCTTATCAAAGTGGACTATATCCGTATTGATCCAGGTTCTCATTTCAGCATCATTCCCCAAAGTCTACTCCGGACCTTGGGGATACCTATGTACCGGTTATCTGCATTCAATACTACAATTAGTTGCTTCAACGATGGTAAAAGCAGTCCCTTGGGCAAGATCCGCTTGAAATGCCAGATAGGTGATCTTCAGACAGAGGTAAACTGCTATGTCATAGACGCTGACATATCCTACAATGTCTTGTTGGGACGCCCGTAGATACATGAGTAAATGATTGTACCCTCCATCCTCCACCAGTGTATGAATATGTATCTGGCAACGACATCGTTAGAACAGTGTTCGCTGACATCGATCCCTTCAGAGGAATCGATGCATACTATATTTATGCTGCTCCGTATAAATCAGTCCACTTGGATGACGATGTTGATGATGAAGTAGAAGCCGAAGCAGTCACTGAAGAACCATTGAGAGTACGATTCAAGGGGAAATCTCTCCAGGTGTCAGCTCCTCTCGTGGCTAAGATTCAAGGAAAGGCTCTAACTCCTATGGTCGTCAAACTTCTAGGCAGGGCCCAGGAGCCTATCAGGGTTAGATTGTCGATGAGGTCTTAAGAAGCTCCTCCGAGTTCATAAGATTCCCCGACTGCCAAGACGTCGGCTCCCCTGGTGGCTAAGCTATGACGAAAGGCCCCCCACACCTCCTCCTGTTGCTATTCCGGTTCTCACAGATGAGGAATTAGGGGATTATATATATGCCCATACTGACGCACCTTCACTTGATGATGAAATCCCCCGGTATAAGATTCCTTATTTTATCAATAAAAGGCTAACTTTGAACTATTCTAATCTTCCACATTGCAATGCTATGTAAGCTCTAGATAATGCCTTAGGATCATTATAGACACAAGTAATAACCGTCAATACTGTAAATCAGGTCGTTCCATCTCGAGGTGCCGGTTATATGGTTCTGCCCAAGAAAAAGGAACAGAAACCTATAATCTTTGGTAGAGTAGAACATCATCAAGACCTTTCTCCAGTTGAATCGGAGACCGATAATGGCAAAATACAAATATATCGTTATACTACTGGAGCAAATTTATCATGCCCCAGTTCTAAAATATATAGGAACTCAAGACATGAGCATGCCAACTGTATGGCTAGAATAAATATTCCCAATTTATTGGACTTATCCTAATCATAGTACGCTGTAAAGTAAACTAACATATGCTAACTAAACTATATCTCAATCCACAGTAGTGAACAAAATTAAGAACAAACGATATATGTCATAGTCTGTAGCCTATCTATATATATGTTTGGAGTGGACCCGAAGAATAATAGAGGTCCAGTAAAACTAGGCTAAATGAGGAAGTTATAATAGAAAAGAAAATAGAAAGCACAAAAAAAATTATAAACTAATAGTACAAGCAATACCTGAATCCTGCAGCAAAAATTATACCATCCACATGTCTATACTAGAAGCCACATGTCTATACTAGAAGCTCAGCAACAACCTGGAGAGATTACCAGATCCTTAGAGGGACGTAACAAGATACAACAACTAGCCACAATATGAACAGTAAAAGTAATATACATGAATATGAATATAACTGACAAGGTAGACTATCCATCTAAGTGAATGCACTTGAAGACTAATTTGGGATCATACATGCAGGTAACGAGTGATATTACCGTTAACTAATATCGCGAATATACTAGCATACTCCAACCCAAACCGGATATTAGTTCGTAGACGATAATGGAATATCCACTAGTATAGCCTATAACTCAGCACACTGAGGCTGATGAGGATAGAGTAATCCCATATGCCTACTAATAGTCTTCCCCACCCAGGAATTATAGAAGATTATGTCCATGAATCGCACGACTCGTATCTCACATGCAAGTCTTCTAACTAACACAACTAGTCTTATATGATCCGTCACACGAAACCCTTGTACCGGCCAAGTACAGGGTGCATACCATTACCAATAAAACTCTCACTCCAAGTGTCGTGGCATGAGTCGTATCCAAGTCATAGAATTCATTGAAAAATAACTCCAACATGAGGAAGAGAACTAGTACGCTAGGTCACACACACCCACTATATGTCATCGATGGCATCATCGACTACACCCAAATCACACTTGGACGCTCTCCCAACACATCTAGTCCTAACACAAAATAATACGTACATGTATAGTAGGAAATAAAATAGATCACAGCGGCATGGTATCTTGCCTGAAGGTTGCCCGATGATTCGACGACGTCCCGCAAGCGAACTCATCAATCCAAATGAAGCAGTAATGATGAAACTCCCGTAAACATCTCCGGATGCTGAAATAAACATTACCAATATTTTTGGAATAAGCAAAATAGCTAGGTTAGGCTACCCATAAGTCCAATTATGGACACGGGACAAAATAGTAATTTTTGGGCCAAAATGGAGTCCACCGTTTGACCCGCTTTGTACCAAAAAAGTGCCAAGACAACGGTTGTCCAAATTTGACAAATTATATGTCAATTTTGGTGAAAACAATGCCACACGTCCAATGGTGGTGTCGGATTTGGAATCTGATATTCTAGATTCAAAATTATAATTTTACATGTTGGAAATTATGATTTTGAGAAGCCAACTTTGGCATCGATTTCAACCAACCAAACGACATCCTATGAAACTGAAAATTTTAAGGCACGAAGGTGGTTATACCTACTGCACAGAGGAGTTGGTGGTTCATCAACCGGAGCTTCGACAAGAGAGAAACGAATTCGCGAAGTTGACCACAGGAAATTATCCAAAATAAACGAGTTTTAAATGATCAACTTGGTGGCCGGTTTTGATCTATCAAACGATTGAATTAATAGTTAAAAATTTAGGTGAATGTAGGGATATATACCAAGATTGGGAAGAAAGAATCGGATCGACGATCCAACGGTCAGATTGTCCAAAAATATGCCTAAAGTTGCCGTCCTGAAACACGATTCTGGACTCGAATTCGCACGCGTCACGACGGGATTTTATGCGAAATGCATGAATAAACTGTTTTGTGTGCTAGGGACATCGTCGTACGTCGAATTTGCAGGCAGGGAGGTCATCTGTGGTCCATCCTGTCTGTAGGCCGAAGAAAGGCGGCATGCGGCGACTCCTGCTGCTGCCATCATGGCCGCTACTGATTGTCGCGTGTGGGCGCTCTGTGCGCACACGTGCATTGCGTCGACCTGACAGTGCATGATTGGGGACCATTGTCGTACAATAGTGGTTGTTACACCCGCATCAGCCTTGGTGGTGGTTCGCTCCCGTGGTTGTTAGGACCTGGCAGTGCACGGCTGCTGCTGCTTCTACTGCGTTGTAGTGCTCGCATATGTGCGTCGGCAGGGTCTGGGTTGACGGCATCTCTCGCGGAGGCCAATGGTCGTGCTATGGTGGTGCCTCACAGGTGGCTGGCGGGGTCGAGGGATAGGTGTCATGGTGGTGGTGATGGAGATGGTATGGGAAGGATAAAGTCTTGAGTTATATAGGTCGGCTAGGTTTATTCAAGTAGCTATTGGTTTTTATATATAGAGGATGAGAGAATGGGTATTTACAAGTAGAGAGAGGCCTTGGGCTCTTTTGTTATGTTGATAGGCCATAGAAAGGGAAAAATAGGTTGGGTTCCCTATAAGAATGTTTGGCTATGTACTAGGTATAGTTTAATGGGGTGGTTGCACTAAGGGATGGAAGTACTATATGGGCTAGGACCCAAGAAAACATTATACATATGAGTAGGTATAAGTCTGTAAAATACCTTGTTTAGGCATAATTACATATGCATATTGGTTAAGGCCCATAGGTAGATAAAATCTAAAAGTCGATAATAAATGTGATAGGTAAAGAATTATTTAGATTTAAGTAATTCCTCTTACAAGGTTCATTACCAATTCATTATTAGAATATAAATATAATTAAAATGTTAAATAGTTATAGTCCCCTATAGGTGGCTGCTCCTAACTAATAAAAATCAATTAGTAATAGTCCATACTAAGCTTAGGCAACCTAGGTTTGCTCCACCATCTCTAGTTGGGCTAGGTGTGGGTCCAAATACATTTTTCTAGTCAAATCGAATCCGAAAATCACCCAACGACTCTCCGGTGCCATTCGTAAATAAATAGCACATGGGAACTCGATTGAGTGGTACATCTTTGATATGTGTGTCGTAAGGCTCAAAATTGGTTAAAATTATATATTAAGTGAAATGGTTTTGATCTAAGTCGAGCCCCTAACTCAAGTTCGAAGTTAGTTCTAGAATTACGGTAAAAGGTCAATTGGCCTAAATTGACCCGAAGTTGTGTGAAGTCAAATAAATATTAGTGGACAAGTTTGGATGGGACATGATGTACCAAATTGAAGGTAACATGTCTACTATAAAACTCATGAAGGACATTTCAAAAGATGGGCATGTCTTGCGCTCCAAAAATCAAAGCTACGTAAAAGTACATCTATAATCATATTGATATAAAAATATCGTATAAAAATCTAAAGATCTATATCAAATAAATTTAAAAATAATATCCAAAATTTTGGTGGCTTACAACCTACCCACCTTAGAAAATTTCGTCCTCGAAATTAAAATAACACTACCATGAAAATAATATCATAAAATAATTAGCTAAAACTCACCAAAATACGCAAATAGATGGGGATAACGTTTTGCATGGAACCTTCTTGCTTCCAAGTAGATTCTCTTAGAGAATGGTGCTTCCATGCAACCCACACCTATCTAATCGTCTACCCTTTAAGTATTTTCTTACTACTATTCTAAATACCAACTGACTACTCCTTGTATGATAGATTGGGCCTTACTGTGATCGAAATGGTCGACCACATGACTGAGATCAGTCACATACTTCCTCAACTGCGAGACATAGAATACATCATGCACTCCCTCTAAGAATAGGGCGATACAAGACGATATGTCACTTCTTCAACACGCTCTATATGGCCGAGGGGTTACAATCCTATAGGTAAGGCTTCTATCTTGGTTCTTATTTCTTTATCTAAAAAAAGTTCATAATTCCTCCGCTACTCAATAAATCCTTAATTTATATACTATATTCCTATAAGTTAACTCCCCAACTTCTATAATAGTTTAATAGCGATATACTCTTTTCTATCTATAATCAATCTATACAATTCTTGCAAGTATGTTCGACAGTTAATATCTATTTTGAATAAAGACTGAGGCTGAACTAGAGCGCTACATACACCTATTAATCAACCTTCTAATCCTGGCCTGCTATTAGTCATTTCATGGCTAGCCTTATCATGTATGGATATGATCTTTCTTTCTACTTAGATCATGTAGCATTTGCTTCTTAGAAACGTAGTTTGATAATTAGGAATTTATTTGGGGTCATAAGGGTGCGTACCTAAGATATAGGTCATATGAAATCACTAGGGGCCCTAGATAGTCCTAATTATGTAATTTCATTATTTTAGAATTTCTTGGTTTTTTGGGAATTTTTAGATAATTTTATCTATAGTATTATTATTTTCATAAGCTTCTGCAATTTAGTGTGAGGGTACCCATGGTTATTTTTGAGGCCAAATAATTTATTTAGGCTCTAAAAGCATCAAACTATTTTTTCTAGAATTTTTTAGTATTTTATAGAATTTATTTGAGATTAATAGAATTTTCCTGATTTTTTTAAATTAATTTTTCATAATTTAAAAATCCTAATTACCCAGTCAACAAGGGGGGGCCTACTCGTCACGCACTCGCGCATGGGGGCAGGCCCACCAGTCAGCCGCTCGTGTGCGGGAGGCAGGCCCACCCATTAGCGTTGAGTGGGTGACTCAGCGCTTTCCTTATTAGGAGCCGAGCTGACTGCAGTTGTGGCTTAATTCTAGCCGGGCGAGCCCTAGGCCGTTGGATCTGGGAGGGGCACGCAGGATGCTGACATGTGTCCCCGCCCGGCCGACTTTAGCAGCCACCGAACTCCTAGATTTTAGGTTTCCGAGAGATCCCGAACTCCGATTCGTGATCCGTTGAAGTTTTGGAAAGCTAACACAGAGATATACAACATATAATTTTTTCAAAAATTAAAAAATTCATCTAGTATTTTATTTTATTTTATTTGTAGAAGTTAGATTTGGTCAACGATTCATCAATTTGGTCACGGTTAGCTATAATGGCGATAACTTTTGACCAAATTATGATTTTGCGACACGGTTGATTCTGATGCACTCGTGGAGCTGAAATATACTAGGATGCATATTCAAACTTTTGAGTTCATAACATTTGACTAGTTAGTCAACGATATATCTCGATTTGCATGCCACGGGTCCAGAATTTGGAACCGTAACTTTCTTTGGGGAAAAATTTGTGTTTAGATTTTATTTCAGATTTAAATAGGTTAAAATACGTTTTTAGATTATTTATTCCAAAACTAAAATAGAATTAATTAGGTTAACCCATTAGCCACTTTCTAAGGTTTTTAGAGTGGAAATCATAGATCTAACTTGTGGTTGTTTGTGCGACGGGGTTCGTGGCATGATGGCATGGATTAATAGCTTCTAGGCCGAATTTCATCTTGTCTTGAACCTGTAAAATCAGTCCTTCCAGGAGTCCGGGCAAGTACTTGTTGACATCTTCATGTGCATTTATTTTATATTGTCATATTTCACTTATACATGATATTTCCCGTTTCTTGAATGTTTACACACATGAGAATTGAGTGATTGACTATTGTTCATGTTTTCTCATTGTTATCGGGATCGTTATCATGACTGTGTCTATATGATTGTGAGGAATGGATATTGGAGGGGTACAATTACTAGGCACGCGGACAAAGCCTGATTGTTTTGTTGGCAACTCTTTCGTTTACGGGAGTGGGCCGTTTATAACCTCATCGTTCTCCCAAGCCATCCACATATAGGAATGTTGTACTTCTCATGACACGTGCACTATTACGGGTTAAAGGAGTTTCTTTACCTTTCATGCTTGCTACTTTTTTTATTAGTATCTTCTACATAATTTCTTGTTCATATTGTTCATGTTTTCTTTGATCATTGATTTTCATGTTTAGTGTTTTATTCCTTCATAGTGCATTTGTATCATATTGGTTTAGATTTGTACTTGTTCCAATCCTTAGTGGATAACCATTTTTTAGTTGTAGACGACATGATCTGTCAAGAGGTTTACAGTGAGTATATTGGAGACACTAACGTCATTGGCGTACACGATTCTAGCATTGATACAAATTAGCATATTTTCTTCCTTATGGATTCGTATTACTTATAGTTATAGTTGTTCCCGCGACTTTCTGAGTTGTAGTAGATTATTTGATGATTATAATATTAAGACAATTGGATATTTTGTTTACTACTGATGGCTTAGTTATGGATGATATATGCGCGTATTGTGCTTGTTGTGGACCATTGTTATCATAGACAGTGTACTATCTCCTATGTTGTGGCGTAGGCTGGACTTGGCCACGAACTCGTATCCCAAATTGGAAGCGTGTCGTGACAATGGTGGCCGATGCATGTCCAATTTTTGCAAAAGACTGCGAACTCGTGGTAGTGCTTAAGTTAGCTGTACTACTGCGAGCCTGTGAATGGAGTTGAAGTTAGGAGGTTATGTCATCCACAAATAGCATTTCTATCCCAACGAGTCTATTTTATCTTCTTATCTCTTATTTGCATCTTGCTTGATTCCTTCCGTGATTTCTTTGATATGTTTGTATCTACCATTCTAAACATAACCTTTTTTTCTTTTAGTTCGCAATGGTTGAGGCAAGGCGCAGTGCGATCCGTAAGGGGAAAAGGGTAGCTAACCCAGATGCTACTCCCGAACTCGAGGGATCGACAATAGAGAGTACTGAGTTCATAGAGCCTTCTAATCATCAAAAAGATAGGGTTAGTGCTGAGGATCTCCCATCACCACCACCAGAAGCCCCAGCCCAAAGTGTGACTGTGGATGAAGCACATATCCTTGCGATACTCCAAGGCATGATGGAGACTCAGTAAAGGCATGCAAATGTTTTGGAAGGAGCATAAAAATATGACAAGATCGTATGGGTACTATTGATGGGTTTCGCAAGATGAACCTACCTCCCTTTACTGGCTCGAAGAAACCCACATAAGTCACCAACTGGCTAGTGGAAATAGAGACACTACTAGAGGCATTAGAGTTGCCACCAGAGAAGTGGATAAATGCAGTGAAGTTGCAGCTCAAGGATAATGCACATCATTGGTAGACTGTCCAAAAAAAGGCGGTTGGCCAAGAATGTGTCATGGGAAGAGTTTACGGACCTCTTCAACACCATATTCATCCCCATAATAGTTCGAAAGGAGCTGCGGGATTAGTTCATACGACTTGAGTAGGGCAGCATGACGGTGGACGAATATGATACATAATTTAGTTGTTTGAGCCATTTTGCTCATACTTTTGTCTCTATAGAAGAAGAAAAGGCAGAGAAGTTTCATTCTGGGTTGAATTATAAGTTGCAGAGTTTGACCGCATCAGCAGATCCGATATCATATATGGCTATCCTGAACATGGCAAGACGGCAGGAGTCCGTCTTGAAGAAGAAGCAGACTAATCTGAAGAGGTCCACTTCTAGGATTTCTTCATATAAGACATCACAAGGTGCGGCAAAGCATCCCCTGTTTCAGCAACATAGACCACTTATTAGAACAACATCGGTACATCATAACAAGCATATATCACACGATGATAGACTGTCATCGAGGGTGTGCCATATTTAGGCCACTGGTAGAGCCCGAGTTCGAGTTTTCTAGAGGAGATGCCGAGCTTGGCGTAAGAGTTGTATGTTGTTCCTTGACAACAGAAGAAGTTCCACAACATCCACTTATTATGGTATTCTTGGACGTATTTCTTGAGGATCTGCGAAGTCTACCCCCGGATAGAGCAGTAGAATTCTCTATCGACTTAGTGCCAGGAGCGACACCGGTGGCACAGAATGTATATCGCATCAACAAGAAGGAGATGGAGGACTTGAAGGCACAGTTGGAGGATCTTAAGAGTAAAGGATTCATTCATCCGAGTGCTTCACCTTGGGGCACTCTAGCGCTTTTTGCGCCCAAGAAATATGGGTCGGTGAGGATATGTGTTGACTATCGTGCACTTAATACGGAAGGAAGATATTGCGAAGACAGCTTTTAGGACTCGGTATAGGCATTACGAGTTCCTAGTGATGCCGTTTGGAATGACTAATGCTCTAGCGGTATTCATGAATCTGATGAACAAGGTCTTTCACAAATATTTGGACCGGTTCGTAGTTGTATTTAAAGATGATATACTAATATATTCGAAGACTCAATAGGAGCATGAGCAGCATTTGAGGATTGTCTTGGAGATATTACGGCGGAAGAAGTTGTTATATGGCAAGTTATCCAAGTGCGAGTTCTTCTTGGACAAAGTTAGTTTCCTTGGGCATATTATGACATGAGATAGGATATCAGTAGATCATAAAAAGATAGAAGCTGTGAAGGCATGGCCCATACCAGATCTTGTAGCAAAGGTGAGAAGCTTTTTGGGTTTAGCCAGTTATTATCAAAAGTTTGTGAAGGATTTTGTGAAGATTGCAAAGCCAATGACAAAACTCACCAGGAAGAATTAGGCTTTTATTTGGAAAGAAGCATGCTAAGACGCTTTTGATGAGTTAAAAAGAAGATTGACCACTACACCTATTTTGACTTTACCATCAGGATCTGAAGGATTTGTGATATATAGTGATGCCTCGGGGAAAGGTCTTGGTTGTGTATTGGAGAAACATAAAAAGGTGGTGGCATATGCGTCTAGGAAATTACGACCACATGAGAAGAATTACCCTACTCAGAATCTCGAGTTGGCTGCAATAGTATTTATACTAAAGCTTTTAAAGCATTACCTTTATGGTGAGAGGGTGGAGATATACACAGACCACAAAAATGTCATGTATGTGCTCACTTAGAAAGAACTTATCATGAGGCAGAGAAGGTGGCTCGAGTTGATGAAGGATTTTGATCTCATATTGCACTATCACTCGAGGAATGCGAATGTAGTAGCGGATGCATTAAGTCGATATCCCACATCAATGTACTTGACTATGGATAGGCATCTATTGGAGGACTTAGAGAGCTGGGGTATTGAGGTAGTTATATCGGGAGTAAAAGTGCAGGTGATGAACTTACAGATTGGATCAACTTTGATGGACAAGGTTCAGGAGGCACAAACACAAGGTAAGGGACTGCAAAAGATCAGAGCTCAAGTGGAAGCAGGACATAACAGTGACTTTACTATTCATGAGGATGGGTCACTGAGGCATGGTAATATGCTTTGTGTACCAAGTGGAGGGATTCGAGAAGAGATTCTGTAGGAGGCTCACAGGTCTCAATACTCGATACACCAAGGAGCAACAAAGATGTACAAGGATCTAAGGAGTCATGTATGTGGTATGGAATGAAAAGGTAAGTCGTCTAATTTGTTTCGAGATGTTTGGTATGCCAACAAGTCAAAACAGAGGGACAAAGACCAAGAGGATTATTGCAGCCATTTCCCATTCCAGAGTGGAAGTAGGAACGCATTATGATAGATTCTGTAACTGGATTGCCGAGGACAGAGCGAAAAGGATGTAATTTGGGTCACCGTAGATAGGTGGACCAAATCGGCACACTTTATACCTTTCAAGGTTGGGTTGTCTACCGAAGGCTTAACAAAGTTATATGTTCGACAAATTGTGAGACTATATGGTGTCCCCGTGAGTATTGTCTTCAACAGAAATTCTAGGTTCACATCACGTTTTTGGAGGAGTTTGCAATAGAGCCTTGGTACACAGCTCAAGTTCAGTACGGCTTATCACACGTAGACTGATGGACAATCAGAGCGGACTATTTAGATACTAGAAGACATGTTTTGTACTTGTATGTTAAATTTTGGAGGGCCATGTGATGATCACTAATATTTGGTGGAGTTCTCTTACAATAATAGTTATCAAGCAAGCATAAAGATGTCACATTTTGAGGCGCTCTATGAATGGAGGTGTCGTACCCCTTTACCATGGGACGATGTGGGTGAGAGATCCTTGTTAGGACCAGAGATGGTCAAAGATGCTGCAGAGAAGGTGAAGAAGATTCGTGAGCGACTTAGAGTAGAACAAGATCGACAAAGACATTGGGCAGATAGTCATCGGAGGCCATTATCATTCGAGCTTGGCGATTTGGTATTCTTGAAGATCTCGCTGACTCGTAGTACTATTAGATTTGGTAGAAGCCATTAAGACAGATTTGATTTGCAAGGACAAAGGCAAGTGCTTCTATGATTTTGGCACAATTACTTTATGTCATGTTCTTTTTTATATTGGAAATATTGTTACACGATACGGTCTTGTACGCTGGTTCATGTTCTTTACTTGTATATGGGGGAGGGAAAATATTATATATATGTCTCCAAAGCCCAACCTAGGATTCATATGAATAGCTTAGGTCTCACATCGTGCATGTGGGATTCTAAGTCATACCATTACTTGTGCTTATTTATGTGCTTACCCCAGCCGGTCACATATTCTAGTATGTATTTCAAAATGCACATATCATGATTTCTTGTTACATGTTTTATAAAGTGTACTTTGCTCATTTATAGTTCATGTTCATCCTATTTTCTTGTTCACCATGCTGTACTTGATTCATTTTTATAGAATGTACTTTGCTCATTTTCTTACTGGATCATTGATATTAGTGTAGAAGCATAGAATTTCAGGACCAGAAATCATATGCGTCTAAACATCACATGCGCCAGGGAGCTCAGATGAAGTACTCGGCATAGCAAAGCATAGACATGTCTTAAAAAGAGCTGTACAAAGGAGAATTTCTACAAAGAAAAGGCACAGCAACCACCATGCGCTCTCAAACAGGCGCATCTCGCCATTCGCTCTCAGCCAGGCGCATCCCTTCAGCAGCTCAGTTAAGTGCATCCTCAGTTATGTGAATCCCAGTTATGTGCATCCCTTCAGCAGCTCAGTTATGTGCCGCCCTTCAGCGTCCCAGTGGCGCATCGTGAAGTCTCAGCATATGCGCCATCAAATGCTTCGACTAATGAAGCATTTATTGAGCAGAACGAGGGTGGCAATCAACCCTCTAGCTGGAGGAAGAGCTCCCCAAACCAAGGAAGAGGAGAGCACCGCAAATCAACCTGCGGCTAAAGGAGCAGCTTTCAACCCAACCAGAATGGGCGACACCCACTCTAGCAGAAGGATGAGCTCTTACAAGTGGCTGGCTGTCCGAATCCCGTGCAATGAATTTGCATTAATGGTGATGAACCTGACGCTTCGAATTCAGCCAAGTCAAAAACGGCTATTTAATGCACTCGAAGAACGTAACAGTCGGGCCTATAAAGACGTGTCATGCAAAGTGGATGCGCCGGCCAGACCGCGCATCATACTGACACGCCCATCAGCTCCAAGCGCCTCATAAAGATGCTCCCCCATGCGTCCCCATGCGCCTAGTGGAATGCCGATCGATGCGCCTACTCAACAGCCCATCACCTGTCAAGAACATTAAATGCTGAAGTCTGACAGAGTTGGCAGCACGTCCCCCGAGGACTGAACAATTGACAACTTTTTTAGAAGACGAAGCGTCGCCGATGTCAGCATCATCATTACTTTCCTCCGGCGGTTACAAGCCACGTTTCTGCCCAACCATGCATGCGCCTCCGCAGCCATGCGCCTAAATCTCTGTATGCACCTCAAAAGCCATGCGCCTTAGACTTTTCTCTGATCCCTAAAGACAGAAGTAAAGTCACTACTGAAGTCCCGCATACGCCTCAAAAGCCATGTGCCCCGACTTGTTCGTGACTCCTAAAGGTTATGAGCCAAAGCCTCCTCATGCGCCCAATCCCAGGCGCATCCTATCAGATCACTCCCTACCAAATCCGAGATCTTCGAGCCATGGACCTACGACACGCGTCCTTTGACTTGATTCAGCCTATGAAGGGGTGCTAATCACCCAAGATCTCAGCAACTGAAAGATCCTCTCCATTGCTACGTGTCAGCTCGGCCGCAGCCCATGACAGCAACAAGAAGGGTTCAACTCCTCAATCAGAGCGCATCGCCTATGCGCCTCCATCAGCAACCACCACGTGGCGTCCCCGCGTACGGGCGGATCCTACATATGCACATGAGCAGCCAGCCTGCAAAGATATAAATAGGGGGATCACTTCCTTCTTACTGACACCTACAGACACACACATCGCACAACCACCGACATACATATGCAGAGAGGCAGATACAGACACTCAACGTCTTCTTCCTCTCCGCAAGCTCCAGCACCCAGAGCAACTCAGACCTTCAGAGAATCGATAACCGTCGTCAGATCGTCAACGAAGTCAACGCATTACCACTCGCTCCATCGTCACAAGGGACCTAGATAAACAAAAGTGTACTCCTAGGACTACGTCTAAATCCTACATTGTAACACTGTTCTGTTTGTAATTAAAATTTACAATCAAAAGATTTTAATGGCAAACAAGCTGGCGACCTTGCTGGGGACCTCTTTCTCCTCCACCGTGAAAGTTGTGTCGCAATCCGACGACGTGAAGGTGGGCTCCTCCCACAAGACGATGGTCGTATGCCTCAATCAACAGGCGTATTAGGAGTTCATCTCTGAAGGCAGTGCGAGTCCTTCGAAGCGACTGCCGAAGCCGAAGAAGACTCGCCAAGTCTGGGTGCGCAAGGTCGACGCCTCTGGCACCACCACTGAAGGGGATGCGCCAATACAGCCTTTCCTTCCTGCTAACGTCCTCAGCAGCCAAGATGCGCCCACCGGTGCAGCGTATCTCTCAGGGAAATGTGCAGCTGACCACATCCCCCAGCCATCTCCCTCAAAGGCGAGGAAGATGCATCGACGGAGCAGGGGCGCAGCTAATGCCCCGCGCATCACCTATGATGCGCCACAGAAGGTCTCTGTCTTTGACAGACTCACTCGCTGTAGTGGCAAGGAGAAATTGGATTCTGAGTACTATGTACCCCAGCGGGCTAGTACGAAGAAGTCCAAGGTAGCACGGGCCATGTTCCTCAAACGTGCTATGCCGGCTGTAAACCAGAAGCATGCGCTCACAATCATGCGCGCTGAGGATGGTAAGCTGTATAAGGTCGACTCGGGTGCTTCTGCGCATGAAATAAGTCGACCTTCAAAGTCCTTGTCTCACTTGGGCGCATATGTTATGTTCGTAACCAAGTCGAGCAAGGCAAACCCTGTGGTCTTGAACTCCCGGCACTCCACTTGTTGTGCGTTTGAGGTTCGTTCAAGTCATTGTAAATATTGTTCCTCTACTACTGATCTGAGCGCCTGTTTGGTGTTGAATCAGGGGGCACAGCATTCACTTGACCACCCCGGCGCTTAGCCTTGCCATGCGCCTGATGGGGGTGCGAAGGTGGCACTCTCCTCCAACGACCTGCGTAACGTGATCACTCACAAACGTCGGTCAGGAGAGTCGACTGACAAGCACAATGCGCCCCTCACAGGACACGCCTGTGCTGAAGTCACCATCAACTGTTGTTGCAAAACAGTAGTCCCGCTACCAAGGCAGTCGGTGTTCCAGCGGCTGCAATCATCAACACCTCTCCGACGTCGCCTCGGGAAGAAGGTGTCAATTGAAGAGGAACCAGAACTAAAGGTTGCTTCATGCAACGTAATCTCTAACTCCTCGTCAGTCCAAAAGGCGACTGGCAATTCCTCGTCCTCGTCCAAGAGCCAGCCGAGGAAAACCAAGACAACTGTCCCATCCTCCGGAGTGTTTGAAGCCACTTGGGGGAGAAAGAAGATCTTGGAGGAAGCTGGAGGTAGTCAAGCCCTTGTTGATCCTCCTTCTGAAGACGAAGATGTCCTCCAGAGCACAGTTGGGGTGGATCTTCATCCTGGAGATGAAGTCAGGCTCCCGGACGTAGCTGGGGGTAGTCTGGCCCCTGTGGACCTGCGCCTCGAAGACGAAGAAGTCCTCCAAGACAGAACTGGGGGTAATCAGGCCCTCGTGGATACTTTTCTCGAAGACGAGGGTGTCCTCCAGAACGTAGCTAGGGGTAGCCAGGACGAAGCTCCAGGAGAGGCAACTCCCCTACAAGAGAGCGAGGCCGAAAGCGAAGCCTCAACTGACCCATCCGACTCCAGCCGTGTCATGACAGTATACATGACCGGGGGTGATACCGAGCCGGATGCGCCGCCAGCAGACCTCGTCCAGCGCATGGATACCCTGGAGGGAGGACTCAAAACCCTCTCTGCCTCCATGCAAACACTGACTCGAGCAGTATTTGAGATACGGTCAGCTTTGGCCAGGGCACCTACTACCGGTCCTGACCCAGGGGCTAATGGAGAATCAAGTGTACCCCTTCAACGGGTATCCTTAGATATGGATCGCCGCGAAGCACCTCGGACGTCGGAGCCATCAAACGCTCAACTCCAGGCTGTACCACCTTCTCCGACTCCCAGCTCCACGGAAGACGTGGTGGAGATGATCAGGGACTTGCGCGAGCGCTTTGAGTCCAAGAACAGACAAGAAGAGCGCCAGAAGATGGGGATCCCCCAACCCTATCCCCTTGAATGGAACAAAGTGGTTTATCCTCCTAAGTATAAACCATAAATATTGACGCCATACGACGGGAAGGACTCTCCGCGTCGCTATCTGACGTACTTCCAGTCTCAAACGGGACATCTCCCGAAGGAGGACACACTACTCACCAGCATATTTGTCGGGCCACTGAAAGGAGTGGCGTACGATTGGTACTGCAGCCTCCCCGACAACTCCATATCTTCCTTCGACGACTTGACGCATCTCTTCCTCGACCGTTTCTACGACGGCGAGAAGGACATGACAATGGCGTCCCTCATAGAGATACGCCAGAAAGAGAAGGAAATAGTTCGAGTATTCATCGAACGCTTCCGACAGGCCTTCTTCAGACTGCCCCCGGCTTGCCAGAACATGCACTCCTCTCCTCCTGCAACATGAACATGCTGCCTGCAGTCAAACTCTGGCTCAACTCTACTCCTCCTTCCGACTGGAGTTCCTTGATCATCGAAGCCGAAGCAGCAGAAAAGAAGGCATCCAATGCTCGCCTTCTGGGAGTTAGTTTCCCTGCCTTTGAGGACAAGGAGAAGTGGCCTGCAGCCAACAACCCCGGACGAGAGACGAAGGGGAAACAGGCGTTGACTGTCAATGCCTCCAAAGGTGCATCAGCACCTACCTAGAAGCCTCCACTTGCACCAAGGCCAAAGGAGGTTTATTCTTTCAACGATGAAGACACCCTGCAGCTCTTTGAGATACTGAAGCAGGGTGACAAGATCAAATTGCCGGACCCAAAGCGTTCCGACGAGGTTGGGAAAGTGGACAATCCGAGGTACTGTCACTACCATCGGTTTGTCGGACATCCAACTAAGGACTGCTACGTCCTCAAAAACTACATCCGGCGCATGATCAATGTGGATGTTATCTCCGTCGACTACGAGGAGAAAACGGTCTCGGCCAACCTGGTGTCACTCCAACTTGGCACCTTGCCGCCAACCATAACACAAGATGGCGTCATCCCCATCCCAAAGGCGTTAATGGAGGTGGTCAATCTACCACCTACTCGTAACAACGTGAGTGGACTCATCCCACTCACCACATCTCGGGGAGAGGTCTTATGGGTTCACCCTGATCTCGTCTCCGAGGTTACTCAACCGGAGGTACGCTCTGCCTCCAAAACTAAGAGCAGGAAGATCAAGTCTTGC
Organism: Iris pallida; assembly: GCA_029216955.1. Lineage (NCBI taxonomy): Eukaryota > Viridiplantae > Streptophyta > Magnoliopsida > Asparagales > Iridaceae > Iris > Iris pallida. Next base: position 154,253 of record JANAVB010042311.1, read on the forward strand.
CGCATGGTCTCTTCCTCTGCGGAAGAGGCACTTCCTGTACATACGCATTCACATCAGAACGCCCAACCTGACGAAGTTGCCGTCGAGGTGGTGCCTCCTCGCACCGTCCCTGCTGCCCAGGAAGAGGGCTCATCTAAGCCCCCAGCAGCCAATAAACAGAAGCATGTAGAGGCCCGTTTCGACAAGCCTTTGCGAAAGAAGAATGCTTCGGGGCTAGCCAAGCCCCATAACTTTGACATACTGGCACAACTTGCCAGTACTCCTGCCCGCCTATCTCTGTTTGAGCTTTTTCGTCTTTCCAAGGACACTCATGAAGCTCTCTGTGAAGCTCTGAAAGATGCTGAGTCCTTCATCAGTCAGGTCAAGCAGCCTGAAGATCTTCCGACTACATGTGCACACTGTCATTGTGCGGATGAAGTTATCCCCAACATAACCTTCACCTAACAAGATATGCTGCTCAAGCACAACCGACACAACAGGCCGTTGTATTATACAGGGTATATCGGTTCCGTCAAGGTGAAGCGGATTCAGATCGATCTAGGATCTTCCTTCAGCATCATCCCAAAGACGCTGCTCTCAACACTGGGGATCCCAATGTACCGACTGGCACCTTCCAACACAACAATCAGTGGCTCCAATGCTAGCAAAAGTGAGCCGCTGGCCAAAATATGGCTAAAGTGCCATATCGGTAACCTCAGAACCGAGGTGACTTGGTATGTCGTGGATGCCGACATCAACTACAATCTCCTATTGGGTCGTCCGTGGCTGCATGAGTATATGGTGGTACCATCCACACTCCACCAATTTATGAAATATGTGTCCACCAACGACATCATCCGAACGGAGTTTGCAGACATTGACCCTTTCAAGGGGGTTGAAGCCTACTTCACTGATTCCACCTTGTACAAGTCACCTGACGAGGAGGAAGCCAATGATGCTGACGATGAAGCAGAAACGGTAGCAGAGCCCGACATGGAGCCAGAGATGATTCTCGACGGTCCTTTAAAAATTTGACTCAAAGGGAAGACGCCTCAGACGTTGCCTCCCATGAACATCAAGCTACCTGGAAAAGCACCAACTGCTCTAGGTAGAACACCCACTGAAGCTCCCTTGAAGATACGGCTTAAGGGAAAGCCGCCTCAAACATCGGCTCCCCTTGTGGCAAAACTACAAGGGAAGGCACCAATCACCGAAGGCGCAGTTGAGGCACCTCTGAAGGTGCGTCTTAAGGGCAAGCCACCGCAATCATCTGTCTTATCCAAGCTGCCGGAGAAGGCCCACATAGCCCTCTCAGATCCCAAGGTCAAAGCTGCGATGGACTCTCCCAATCCAATCCCAGTACTCACAAATGAAGAGTTAGGGGAAAATATATCTGCTGATATAGAGGCACCCTCTCTGGACAATGTAATCCCGTGGGACAAAATCTCGTGTTTCAACAATAATAGAGTGTCTTTTAATTATTCTAGTCTTCTATATTGGAATGCCATGTATACATTAGATAACGCTCTACAGTCGTTGCAAACACAAATAACGACCGTCCATCATGTAAATCGAGCAGTCCCGTCTCAAGGGGTCTGTTTTGTAGTCCCACCGCGAAATCGAGACGAAAAATCCATCATCATCGGCAAAGTCGAGCGTCATCAAGACCTCCCGCCACTCGAGCAAGAACCAGATACCGGCAGAATACAAGCCTATCGGTACACGGACAAGGCAAAGTACCTCATCTAAAAGATGGGTTATGACCTAAAAAGCAACAAAGGCCTGAACTACGGCAAGGGTCGACGTATTCCTCTCCGGCTCCCAACACCTAAAGGAAAGTCGCAGTACTACTATCATCGAACTCGACGGAGGGTGGGCTATGTCACGCCGCCGTCAACTCCAGAGAGTTCGGAGGCAGAAGAAGTAGAACATTCTCGTTCATCCAAAGCATCAACTTGGGATTCCGATACCGGTATCGGATCAGTCTTCAAGAAAGTGCTATCAGCCAACATGACATCTGCACAATCTCAAGAAGATGAAGATGAAGACCAAACGCCAGAATTCTTCGAAGAAGAACCCTGGGCTCAACGCCTAGGTGAATAGTAGGAGTCTCGTTTTGAATTACGCGAACCCCCTACCGAAGACGAAGTCGAACAGATCGACCTCGGGGATGGATCTTCTTCTAAACCCATCTTCATCAGCAAAAGCCTAAAAGGAGAAGACCGGGAATCTTTAATCCAGCTGGCTAAAGAATATATCGATGTCTTTGCCTAGAGCTACGAAGATATGCCGGGACTTGATCCCCAGATTGCGATGCATAGGCTTAACATCTTACCTGATGCCAAGCCTATAAAATAACAACAGCGACGTTTTCGTCCTGACATCATGGACGCTATCGATCAGGAAGTAGATAAACTCCTGACCAGCGGGTTTATCCGTGAAGAACAACACCCGGATTGGGTGGCCAACGTCGTCCCTGTCACCAAGAAGAATGGAAAGATACGAGTCTGTATCAACTTCAGGGATCTCAATACTACTTGCCCGAAGGACGAATTCCCACTTCCAATTACCGACGTGATGATCGACAATACATGTGGCTTCGAACACATGTCTTTTATGGATGGATATTCGGGCTACAATCAGATCAAGATGTTCCCCGATGACGCAAACACACGTCATTCAGGACTCCGAAGGGGGTCTTCTGCTACACAGTGATGCCCTTCGGCTTGAAGAACGCTGGTGCAACATACCAACGAGCTATGAGCACCATCTTCTATCAGCATCTTCGTAAGACAGTCGAATGCTATGTTTATGACATTGCAGTCAAGAGCCGTCTCAAAGGAGATCACCTACATGACCTTAAAACAGTCTTCGATATCATACGAGCGCATCAACTCAAGATGAACCCCGCTAAGTCCTTCCTAGGGGTTTCTAGCAGAAAGTTCTTGGGCTTCATTATCACGGCGAAAGGCATTCATGTCGATCTCGAGAAGACCAAAGCCATCCTTGACATGGACCCTCCGAAGAACCTTCGAGAACTTCGAGGCCTGCAAGGGCGTCTGGCATACATCCGGAGGTTTATAGCAAACCTTTCCAGAAAATGTCAACCCTTCACCCAGCTCATGAAGAAGGGAGTCTCTTACGTCTGGACAGAGGAATGCCAAAAAGCTTTCGATGACATCAAGGCTTACTTGACGAGCCCGCCAGTCCTGGTGGTACCCGTCGCCGGCAAACCATTTCTCCTCTACGTCCGTGCCATGGATCATTCCTTCGGCGCTCTGCTCGCTCAGAACAGCGATACAGGCTATGAACAAGCTATCTACTACCTTAGTAGAACACTGATCGAGGCCGAACACCGTTACAACCCCGTTGAAAAAGAGTATTTGGCTTTGGTATTTGCCATCCAGAAGACTCGCCATTATGTCTCGGGCCAGACAATTCATGTCATCTCCCGAGTCAATCAACTCAGAGTTCTCATGACGAAGCCAGGGTCATTAAACTCCCGGCTAGCTACATGGGCAATCCTGCTAACGCCATACAATATGGTGTTCGTTCCACAAAAAGCCGTCAAGGATCAGGCTATGGCCGACTTTTTAGCTGCACACCCCATCCCAGAGTCCTCCAGACACTATGAAGACATCCCAGATGAGGTCCAAGAATCAAACGTCGCCGAAGAAAGCTCCGTCTGGCGGATATTTTTCGATGGTGCTTCAAGAACATGCCCCAAAGGCTAAATCATCGCAGGAGTGGGGGTAGTCTTAGTCTCCCCCGATCAGCTGGTCATCCAGCATGCCTACTCCTTTCGAAGCCGTGCTCCAACAATGTTGCCGAGTACAACGCTCTCATCATGGGACTCCAGCTGGCGCAACAGCTGGGGGTGGATCGTTTGGAAGCCTACGACGACTCAAAACTCGTCGTTAACCAGGTCAGAGGGCAATACGAAGTTCGCCATGAAGATCTGGTTCCTTACCATGAAGTTGCATTGAACATTATTTCAATTTTCACCAAGTTCTTCATCGAACATGTACCTCGTTTACAAATTTTGGAGGCTGACGCTCTAGCTGGCCTCGCAGCCTCATTGGCAGCACCCCTCGGGACTCAACACTACGTCACGGTAGTTGGTCGAGACTTGGTCTGTCCTAAAAACAACCTATGCTCACAAATGGCCCATGCCATGTCAACAAGTGCTGGTGTTAATGTCCGAGACTGGAGGTTCCCGTTCATCGACTTCGCTGTCTACGGGATTCTCCCAGAGGACCCGAAAGAAGCCGTCTCAGTCAAGATGCGTTCCCTTCGATTCTATTACGATACAGCTACTAAAATGTTGTACCGATGCTCCTACGATGGACTTCTCATTCGATATTTATCCAACGAAGAAGCAGCAGAAGCCCTTCGAGAAGCTCACGACGGGACCTACGGGGCCCATCAACCTGGCCCTAAGTTGCAGGATCGACTGCGACGCATGGGCTACTACTGGCCAACCATGGCAGCCGACGCTGTCGACTATGCTAAAAAGTGCCATGCGTGCCAGCTTCACGCTGACTTCATCCATACATCGTCAGAACCACTGCATCCTACAGTCGCCTCTTGGCCCTTCGAAGCTTGGGGCATGGACATCGTAGGACCGATCACCCCTCCTTCATCGAGAGGATACCGCTTCATCCTAGCCATCATCGATACTTCTCCAAATGGGCAGAAGTAGTTCCTCTGGCGGAAGTGAAGAGCTCTAGGGTGATCAGCTTCATCAAGCACCATGTCATCTACCGTTTCGGGGTACCTCGGAGGATTATCTACGATAACGGTCCTCAGTTCATCAGCCATGTTTTTAGCAGATTCTGTGATAAGAATCGCATTCAAAATGGGCATCAACCGCCTACAATCCGGCAGCAAACTGATTGGCCGAGGCATTCAACAAGACTATCGTCAGGCTACTAAAAAAGGTCGTGTTATCCAACAAACGTGACTGGGACGAAAAACTCGTCGAATGCCTTTGGGCCTACCGCACAACGGTACGGACCCCGACGGGCAACACACCATTCTCCCTGGTATACGGGAGCGAAGCGGTACTGCCTCTCGAGATCCAGATACCCTCACTCCATGTAGCGATCACAAATCAACTCACAGAAGAAGACAATCAACATCGCCGTCTGCAAGAATTGGAGGCACTTGACGAAAAATGTCTCCTAGCTCAACAACGCATCGAACTCTATCAAGCCCGTATATCACAGGCTTTCAACAAGAAGGTCAAGCAGAGGACTTTCCAAGTAGGCGACCTGGTTCTGACAGTCAGGAGACCGATGGTGTTGACTCACAAGACACCAGGAAAGTTCGAGCCCCAGTGAGAGGGACCTTTCATCATAGAGATGGTATACTCACCGGTGCTTACCGCCTCACCAAACCCAATAGGGACTTTTTCATGATGCCCATCAACGGCAAGTTCCTAAAGAAGTACTACTCTTGACATCCTTCAGACATGTACTTCTATCTTCACCCAACAAGGGAGTCTGTGGACCCGATCATCAGGGCTCACATACAATTTCCTTCCACAAAATCTTACGCTTCCGGAACCCAGCTGTTCCGTGGCATTCTCCAGTAGAAGGACAACCACGTCCACATTACCTCTGAGTTGTTCCCCTACACCCTACAAAGCAGAATCTTACGCTCCGTAAGACTACGCTACCCATCATGTTTACCACGTCCACATTACCTCTGAGTAAACATCCCGTACAGACAACCCCTGCATTGTCGTACATTGATCGCAGAACTTCCACGTCCACATTACCTCTGAGTAGTTCTGCGTATCCCCCAGAGTCATTCCTACCACGTCCATAACACCTCTGAGTAGGAAGATTCTATCATTTGAACCCCATATTTGCTACGTCTACATCACCTCTGAGCAAACATGTCGGTTCTCTCGAACTTATTATCTGTACCTAAAAACCAAGGTGCGCAAAAGATAATAGGTCCACACAAATCATCAAGTTCATGACAGCAAAAATGAACACACCACAAAAAACTCTGTATTCTTTATTCAAAAGTAAAGGATTACACCCCCAGCAAGAGTTGCAAATTACACAAAAAAGAAGAGACTACAATCCCTAAACATCCCCGGGGTTGGCCGAAAGCTCTTCAATCCGACGCTTCAAGTCTGCCGCCGGAGTCTCTACGGTCGCCAGGACCCGGCGTTCGGCTTCTTGACGCATCGTTTCTATGGCCTCAGGAGAAGGGTCATCCTCATGCTTCTCGTCCAACTGTTGCTGCTGCTGAGCCAGGGTAAGAGCCCGGCGGGTGAAAGCTGTTTCCTCCTCCTTAGATGCTATATGTTCATCCTGGACTCGCTCAGCATCTAATAAGAGTTGGGCCCGCTGGTCAAGGAGGCGAATCTTGGCATCAACCTCCGCTATACTAGCGTCCAACGCGGCTCGCAACTCCACCTTCTCCTGCGTGGACTGAGATAGCCTCTCCACCGCAGCCTCAATTTCAGCCACCTCGCGTTCCCAGACACCCACGGTGGCCTAATAAGAGTACTCAGTCTCAGCGATCAACTTCTTCTCTTTCGCGTCTATCAGGATGGAAAGATCATTTTGTCACGACCCGCACCCGCTTTTTGGACGCGAGCTCGTGAGCAAGCCAGCTACGTATCGAGCGGACTCCAGCCCAACTCGAGTACATATAAGCTGTCCAGTGCAGGGTATCATGTCTAATCTAAACTATATCTCAATCCACATGAATCATATAATACAAGAATGAACAATTATGGGTCATGGTCTGCAGCCCATTAGCATATTGTTCGATTAGACTCCAAGAATGATATGAGTCTATAAATAAGCAGAGTATATCATGATATGGAATATAAAGCACGAAAAGATAATAAAGAATATCACAAGCAAAATACCTGTATCATGCATCGCAATCCTCTACCATCCTGCTCTGCTAACTAACTCCATGTAGTCGCTAAACCTGAAGAGATCATCAGGTCCTCAGAGGACTAGCAAGATACATAATATACAAGCCAACATGAAACAGTACAAATATACAAAGAAGTAAGGAACAATCAAGGATATCCAACGAGACAACATGGACCAAGACACAAGATCTAAACACAAGGATCCTAAGACACTGGCATGCCATACTAGAAATGGCTAATAGGTCAAAGCTATAGAGTACAGTCAAGGCAAGTACTCACAATCTATAGTGTCTCAATCGCAGTCAAGGCAAGTACTCACAACCGAGACAATAGCCAATCCTAGTATAAAATCCTACAAACCGTAGTCAAGGTAAGTACTCACAATCTATAGAATGTCAAAGTCAAGTCCTACTCAAGTCATGTCAAGTCAAGTCAAGTTATAATCAAGTCGAGGGCATCGTGGTATAGGACAAGACGACTCTATCAAGCAATACGTATGAGACTATCACAGTGTAACAGGTAAAAATATCATAACCAAAAAAGAAACAAGAAACTAGAAACATGTAAAGTAAAACCATAACAGGATGAGTGTACAAGACATGGAATAAGCAATCACGAAAATAAGGAAAAGTACCGCAGCGAGATGATGAACATGCATAAAAATTATACTGTACAAGTTGGCAAGGTATACTTGCCTAGTGGCAGTGCGAAGAACCAATAAGATACCGTCAACCAGTAATCCGAATAAGTCCAAAATTCACAAATGTCTCCGAAAGCTGAAACAAACATTGACAACATTCTCAGAATAGTCAAATTAGCTAGGATTGCCTGTCCTTAAGTCCAATTCTGGACACAGGGCAAAACGGTAATTTCGGGCAAAAACGATGTCCGTCGTTGGACCCGCATTGCACCGAAAAGCGTACCAGAGTCAATGGTCTCTAAAGTCGTCAAATTATATGTCAACGGGTCCGATTTTTCGATACGAACCCAACCGTATGTCCAAAGTTGGATTTCGGCGGGCCGTGCACAAAATCGCCCGTTGAGTGGGACCGTGGGGCCCGTAAAACGATGTACGATTCAACTGTCTCAGAATTGGACCAAACTTGGCATATAGGACCAAAAAATGATACGATCCTGTTGGCACAAGTTTCGTCTCGATCTGACGAGCGTGCACAAAGTAATTAAGAAACTTGCACAGAGGCCGATACGGTGAATTTCGACGGATACGCATCAAATTCGTCGCGCACACGCGACCAATTTGAATTCTGTCAAAGCCCACACGACCACGAAGCCGTTACGCACCTTTTGATGCTTACGGTGCGCGACCACGTCGTCCGGTTTGGCGGGACGCACGTCGTATCGGGACAAATTCTAATTTTTAAACTGTTTTTGTTGCGGGTTTTTCTTAATTTTGGGAATCAATTATCTTTTTACATACACAAGAAACTAGGTGCAATAAAAAGGGATTTGAAGATCTATAAGTGATCTAAAATACTGTTCAAATGGTTTTTCGAAATTACTGATGGGTTAACAGGAATCGATCTCCAAACAGAGCTATTTGGGACTGGTTTGAGGCTGTTTTCGAAATGGTTCCTTGTCGACTTCGCGTCGAAATCTCGAACATGTTATCCTAAGATTCTCAGAACTATTTACTGGCATTAGACGGGGTATATGTTGACTACACATAAGAGTTAATACTTCTCGATACGGTCGAATATCCATTACAAAAAAAAGATCGGAAATAGGAGTACCTGCTGCTGTTTGTCGCCTGATGTGCCCGGCGCGAGCGCGCGTGTCTGCCATTTGCACGCGCTCCGGCGGCCGTGGCCGGCCTGCGACTGCGCACAGCACGAGGACGGGGAAAGGGTCGCCAGGTGTGGGTGGAGGCGAGGTTGTTAGGAGTTAGGGTTTAGTTCTCGCGATCCTCGAGCGCGTTTATGAGCGTTCTGTTCTCAACAGAACCGTGGGGGGTTTTGTTGATGTGGGGGCTGGGCTCGGGCTGGCAGGCCGGGCCCGGCTTTGTTGTGGTGGGCTGAGATGGTTTTTGGTTTTAACTAATTTATTTTTCTTTTTCTATTTTTTTTATTAACTAATGTATACATATATATATATATATTTATATATATACAGATACATGTATACATATAAATATATTTATATATATACTCATACACACATATTTTTATACATTTATATATTCATACATATACATATTTCCATAAACACACATATACCTATATATATACGTATACATATAATTATCTATATATATACATATATATCTAAATATATATATTTACATTACCATATTTACATACACATACGTATATAATATATTTATATATACAAATACACACATCACTTTTTATATATTCCTATATTTATACATATATATATATATATATATATATATATATATATATATATATATATATATTTTTTTTTCACCACACATTCCACTCCAACAATAAATTATTTTAAATATAATCACATTCATAATATAGAATTATTCATAGCAACCAAATAGTACCCTAATAATATATATATTCATAATATGGTTCCTTATTTATAGAATATATATACACACATATGTATACTTATCATTTATATAATAACTGATTTAATAAATATAAATCGCCAATTCCTAAAATATATATAAAAATATTTGCATTTACCAAACATGTCTACAAGGCCGTATTTGGTCCCACTATATGTCTACATAGGCTCAGATTTGACTTGGATCCCATCTGGACTGGTTCGGTAAAACCGGTTTCCCGAAAACTCAATAATATAATTAAATAATAAATAAGATCTTCGGTACGGGTTAAGTCGCAACTTGGCCTGGTTTTCCTAGTTAGCACATCCCTATGACTCGGCCTTCCCTACCAGGGCTAATACCCTAATCAAAACACGCCACTGCACTATCCTTGCCACGATTTCTAGTCACCTTGTACTCTAATTTCTAACCATGACTAAAATTATCTACCGTAATAATTAACTAAATAATTACTTATAAAATCTAAAAGTCACCATTTAAATCAAAATAAATAATAAAAAATAATTCCAAAAATTTTCAGGAAGGGGAGCTACAAATCTACCCACCTTAAAAATAATTTCGTCCTCGAAATTCTAATTCATAACTATGCCTTAAAAATCAAAATTGACTATTACCTTAATCTCCTTAATTTTAATTTCTCAAAAATATTTCTATGACCTTCTCTGGTCTTTGGTATTTACGAAATCTCGAGGACTTCTACCACCTTCGGTCACACTACTCCCTTGAAACACAGGTCACTAAAATCATATAATCTTCTAACTAGTGACTAATAATTCTACCAAAATATCTAGGACATATGATATCTATAATCCCTCATATCCATAAACAAACAAAACTCAATAATCATGCAATATTATACCATAATTTTAGAATTTTTGATGAATCCTAGACAGCACGATCATTCGTCACCCCGGAATAGGAGGGGACGAGAATCAATGGTACGGAAGGCAAGGAAGTATAATCGAGAGCAAATATGGAGTTTTCAAGGACGTAGAGAATTTCTAGGAGAATTTTCAAAGCAGAGTGGATTGAAATTTCTAAGGTTTAGTCAGATGTGCAGGCTCGTACCAGTACAGTTACGTAACCGGTACGATATGCTCTGACCTGCATGGGCTACCACAAAAACTTGTCACGACCCGCACCCGCTTTTCGGACGCGAGCTCGTGAGCAAGCCAGCTACGTATCAAGCGGACTCCAGCCCAACTCGAGTACGTATAAGCCGTCCAGGGCAGGGTATCATGTCTAATCTAAACTATATCTCAATCCACATGAATTATATAATACAAGAATGAACAATTATGGGTCATGGTCTGCAGCCCATTAGCATATTGTTCGATTAGACTCCAAGAACGATATGAGTCTATAAATAAGCAGAGTATATCATGATATGGAATATAAAGCACGAAAAGATAATAAAGAATATCACAAGCAAAATACCTGTATCATGCATCGCAATCCTCTACCATCCTGCTCTGCTAACTAACTCCATGCAGTCGCTAAACCTGAAGAGATCATCAGGTCCTCAGAGGACTAGCAAGATACATAATATACAAGCCAACATGTAACAGTACAAATATACAAAAAAGTAAGGAACAATCAAGGACATCCAACGAGACAACATGGACCAAGACACAAGATCTAAACACAAGGATCCTAAGACACTGGCATGCCATACTAGAAATGGCTAATAGGTCAAAGCTATAGACTGCAGTCAAGGCAAGTACTCACAATCTATTGTGTCTCAATCACAGTCAAGGCAAGTACTCACAACCGAGACAGTAGCCAATCCTAGTATAAAATCCTATAGACCGTAGTCAAGGTAAGTACTCACAATCTATAGAATGTCAAAGTCAAGTCCTACTCAAGTTATGTCAAGTCAAGTCAAGTTATAATCAAGTCAAGGGAATCGTGGTGTAGGACTAGACGACTCTATCAAGCAATACGTATGAGACTATCACAGTGTAACAGGTACAAAATATCATAACCGAAAAAGAAACAAGAAACTAGAAACATGTAAAGTAAAACCATAACAGGATGAGTGTACAAGACATGGAATACGCAATCACGAAAATAAGGAAAAGAACCGCAGCGAGATGATGAACATGCATAAAAATTATACTGTACAAGTTGGCAAGGTATACTTGCCTAGTGGCAGCACGAAGAACCAATAAGATACCGTCAACCAGTAATCCAAATAAGTCCAAAATTCACAAATGTCTCCGAAAGCTGAAACAGACATTGACAACATTCACAGAATAGTCAAATTAGCTAGGATTGCCTGTCCTTAAGTCCAATTCTGGACACAGGGAAAAACGGTAATTTCGGGCAAAAACGATGTTCGCCGTTGGACCTGCATTGCACTGAAAAGCGTACCAGAGTCAATGGTCTCTAAAGTCGTCAAATTATATGTCAACAGGTCCGGTTTTTCGATACGAACCCAACCGTATGTCCAAAGTTGGATTTCGGCGGGCCGTGCACAAAATTGTCCATTGAGTGGGCCCGCAAAACGACGTACGATTCAACTGTCTCAGAATTGGACCAAACTTGGCATACAGGACCAGAAAAATGATACGATCCTGTTGGCACAAGTTTTATCTCGATCTGACGAGCGTGCAGAGAGTAATTGAGAAACTTGCACAGAGGCCGATACGATGAATTTCGACGGATACGCATCAAATTCGTCGCGCACACGCGACCAATTTGAATTCTTTCAAAGCCCACACGACCACGAAGCTGTTACGCACCTTTCGATGCTTACGGTGCGCGACCACGTCGTCCGGTTTGGCGGGACGCACGTCATATCGGGACAAATTCTAATTTTTAAACTATTTTTGTTGCGGGTTTTTTCTTGATTTTGGAAATCAATTATCTTTTTACATACACAATGAAACCAGGTGCAATAAAAAGGGATTTGAAGATCTATAAGTGATCTAAAATACTGTTCAAATCGTTTTTTCGAAATTACTGATGGGTTGACAGGAATCGATCTCTAAACAGAGCTATTTGGGACTGGTTTGAGGCTATTTTCGAAATTGTTTCTTGTCGACTTTGCATCGAAATCCCGAACATGTTATCCTAAGATTCTCGAAACAATTTACTGGGATTAGACGGGGTATATGTTGACTACACATAGGAGTTAATACTTCTCGATTTGGTCGAATATCCATTACAAAAAAAAGATCGGAAATAGGAGTACCTACTATTGTTTGTCGCCTGATGTGCCCGACGTGAGCGCGCGTGTCTGCCATTTGCACGCGCTCCGGCGGCCGTGGCCGGCCTGCGATAGCGCGCAGCGCCAGGACGGGGAAAGGGTCGCCAGGTGTGGGTGGAGGCGAGGTTGTTAGGAGTTAGGGTTTAGTTCTCGCGATCCTCGAGCGCGTTTATGAGCGTTTTGTTCTCAACAGAACCGTGGGGGGTTTTGTTGATGTGGGGGCTGGGCTCGGGCTGGCAGGCCGGGCCTGGCTTTGTTGTGGTGGGCTGAGATGGTTTTTGGTTTTAACAAATTTGTTTTTCTTTTTCTATTTCTTTTTATTAACTAATGTATACATATATATATATATATATATATATATATATATATATATATATATATATATATATATATATATATTTATATATATACAGATACATGTATACGTATAAATATATTTATATATATACTCATACACACATATTTTTATACATTTATATATTTATACATATACATATTTCCATAAACACACATATACCTATATATATACGTATACATATAATTATCTATCTATATATATATATTTACGTTACCATATTTACATACACATACATATATAATATATTTATATATACAAATACACACATCACTTTTTATATATTCCTATATTTATACATATATATATATATTTTCACCACACATTCCACACCAACAATAAATTATTTTAAATATAATCACATTCATAATATAGAATTATTCATAGCAACCAAATAGTACCCTAATAATATATATATTCATAATATGGTGCCTTATTTATAGAATATATATATACACACACAGGTATACTTATCATTTATATAATAACTGATTTAATAAATATAAATCGCCAATTCCTAAAATATATATAAAAATATTTGCATTTACAAAACATGTCTACAAGGCCGTATTTGGTCCCACTACATGTCTACATGGGCTCAGATTTGACTTGGGTCTAATCTGGACTGGTTCGGTACAACCGGTTTCCCGAAAACTCAATAATATAATTAAATAATAAATAAGATCTTCGGTACGGGTTAAGTCGCAACTTGGCCTGGTTTTCCTAGTTAGGACATCCCTATGACTCGGCCTTTCCTACCAGGGCTAATACCCTAATCAAAACACGCCACTGCACTATCCTTGCCACGATTTCTAGTCCCCTTGTACTCTAATTTCTAACCACGACTAAAATTATCTACCATAATAATTAACTAAATAATTACTTATAAAATCTAAAAGTCACCATTTAAATCAAAATAAATAATAAAAAAATAATTCCAAAAATTTCCGGGAAGGGGAGCTACAAATCTACCCACCTTAAAAATAATTTCGTCCTCGAAATTCTAATTCATAACTATGCCTTAAAAATCAAAATCGACTATTACCTTAATCTCCTTAATTTTAATTTCTCAAAAATATTTCTATGACCTTCTCTGGTCATTGGTATTTACGAAATCTCGAGGACTTCTACCACCTTCGGTCACACTACTCCCTTGAAACACAGGTCACTAAAATCATATAATCTTCTAACTAGTGACTAATAATTCTACCAAAATATCTAGGACATATGGTATCTATAATCCCTCATATCCATAAACAAACAAAACTCAATAATCATGCAATATTATACCATAATTTTAGAATTTTTGATGAATCCTAGACAGCACGATCATTCGTCACCCCGGAATAGGAGGGGACGAGAATCAATGGTACGGAAGGCAAGGAAGTATAATCGAGAGCAAATATGGAGTTGTCAAGGATGTAGAGAATTTCTAGGAGAATTTTCAAAGCAGAGTGGATTGAGATTTCTAAGGTTTAGTCAGATGTGCAGGCTCGTACCAGTACAGTTACGTAACCGGTACGATATGCTTTGACCTGCATGGGCCACGACAAAAACTTGTCACGACCCGCACCCGCTTTTCGGACGCGAGCTCGTGAGCAAGCCAGCTACGTATCAAGCGGACTCCAGCCCAACTCGAGTACGTATAAGCCGTCCAGGGCAGGGTATCATGTCTAATCTAAACTATATCTCAATCCACATGAATCATATAATACAAGAATAAACAATTAAGGATCATGGTCTGCAGCCCATTAGCATATTGTTCGATTAGACTCCAAGAACGATATGAGTCTATAAATAAGCAGAGTATATCATGATATGGAATATAAAGCATAAAAAGATAATAAAGAATATCACAAGCAAAATATCTGTATCATGCATCGCAATCCTCTACCATCCTTCTCTGCTAACTAACTCCATGTAGTCGCTAAACCTGAAGAGATCATCAGGTCCTCAGAGAACTAGCAAGATACATAATATACAAGCCAACATGTAACAGTACAAATATACAAAGTAGTAAGGAACAATCAAGGACATCCAACGAGACAACATGGACCAAGACACAAGATCTAAACACAAGGATCCTAAGACACTGGCATGCCATACTAGAAATGGCTAATAGGTCAAAGCTATAGACTGCAGTCAAGGCAAGTTGTAAGCCTACTTTCCAAATTTTTAATTTTTTTTATTTTATTTGTTTATGATTAATTTTATGGTTATTGTGAGTCATGCCAAAGCTTGTAGGTGGGCTATGACCATATTAAGGTCATATGACCTCTAGATAGCTTATATATGTATTATTTAGCTATTTTATATTTTTTTATAATTTTTGGATATTTGTAGGTATTTAATATTTAAGGTTTTATTATTTTTAAGGACTTTCAGGATTTACTGTAAGGTCATACGGGGGTATTTCAGGACCAAATATTTTTATTTGGGCTTTAAATGACTAAAAATATTTTTTAGAATATTTTAGAATTTTTCTTGATTTTATAAAATTTTTGGGAATTTTTATATAATTAAAACCTATAGAATTTATATTTTATAGGCTTTGAGAATTTACTGTGAGGTCACATAATGATATTTTATGTTAAAAATATTTTATTTAGATTCTAGACATTTAAAAATATTTTCTAGAATTTTCTAGAATTTTTCTGGATTTTTTGCAGTTTATTTTGATTTATTTGGACTTAAAATAATTTTTAAATGATTTTCTGAATTAAATAAATAATTACCCCAAACATCTACCCTGGGGGGGCCCACCTGTCGGCGCTGCTACAGTAACCACCTCTCTCTCCTATATATATGCATTGTATGTTCACAAACCCTAATTAATTATAGCCTCCTCCTTTTGGAGTTTGATCCTGGTGATTCCCCGACTTCCCGAGGCGATTGCCGTCAACTCGGACCTCATTTTTGTGTGCCTTTTTTTTGTTGGAAGCGTATTGAGGTATAGTTTCTGAATATCTAATTTATTTTTGTAATTTCTGAACCTAAATTTCTGGAAAATTCGTAGAGTGTCGGTTGTCCGAAACTTGACACGTTTTGGTGTTTTCGAGATTTCGGGAGAATCAGAAATCAAAATCACGAACCATTTGAAGTTTCAGAAAGCTAACACAGAGCTCTAAGACATATATTTTTCCCAGAAATTATTTCGTTCATCTAGTATTTTATTTATTCTGTGAACTCAGAACTGATCGGTTGATCCTCGTTTTGGTCACGATTAGCCATAACGGCGGTATCTTTTGACCAAAGCGTGATTTTGTGGCACGGTCAATTCCAGCACACTCTTGGCGCTGAAATCTACCAAGATGCACTTTCAAAATCTATAGTTCATAGCATTTGACTAAAAAGTCAATGGTACGTCTCGATTTGCGTGTCATGGTTTCCAAAATTGAGAAACACGACTTTTGATGGCCAAACTTGCATGTTTAGATTATATTCAGATTATTATTAGGTTAAATTAGGTTTTAAAGTGAATTATTTTAGAATTAATTATTATTAGATTAGTAACCCAACTAGCCACTATTTAGAACTAGAACATTAAAATTGATTTGTGGTTTTCGTGCACGATTCGTGGTGCGATGTGTGTTATAGGTTGACAGCTTATAGATCGGTATCCTCTCATCCTTGGCTTGTGACTACGGTTTGTGCAAGGATTCAGGCAAGTACAGTACTGTATTTATGTTTTAGTTTATTATAATGTTTACTCTATAGATTTCTTGTTTGATATCCCGTTGAGTCATTGCTTGATATTCCATTGAGACACAATTGTGACATGATAGTTATCTTATCCTTCTTAGTATGTCATTGACCGTTTTTGATTGTTAGAGAGTCGGGACGGGAAATACTCGATAAATATGTGAACAAACCCAATTACCGTTACCGAATGATAGCTAAGTCATACACACCCATGTATGAGTTAGCCGTACCAATTACTGAATGATAGCCATCGTATGATGTGTCGTATTAGCCCAGCCGTTCACGTATTAAAAGGGTATTTCACACACACATAGTTGTTTCCATTGTTCCTTTATTTAGTTCCTGTCCTGCTAGATCATATCTTACTAGTTTATATCTTGCTAGTTCATATCCTGCTAGTTCATCTCTTGCTAGTTTTCTATATGCTCTTTGTCATCATTGTTTCTAGCTTGTTCTAACTTATTTTGGACTAACAACATTAATTGTAATATGGTTGTACTCTGCTCCTTTCCTGACTAGATCGTTGTTATAGGTGAGGTTGACGTGCCTACTCTTGCGCATGGACCATACGAGGGGGAGATAGAGACTCGAAGGCTAAACCATAAAAGACTAGTTAGTTGTGTGGTAGTTTTCTATAAATGTAAAAGCTTATATTCTTCTTCAAATGTAAAACTTCTATATTTTATAAAGTTGATTTAGTTGTTGTGAATGAGCAGTTAGTATTTATGAGCACTTTATTTATTGCGGGCTAGACATCGTACTACCGCCGATACCGCGGTGTAGGCTGGGTTTGGACACGTCTCATATCTAAAAAGCGGGTGCAGGTCGTGACAAGTTTTTATGGTGGCCCATGCAGGTCTGTTTTGGCAAAAGATTGCGAACTTGTGGTAGTACTTAAGTTAGTCGTACTACTGCAAGCCTGCGACTAGGATGCTCATTCACAATTAGTTTTGATTTGATTTTATGATAATGAATAGGACTAGGAGTCCCTTATCCAATTTGACCCTTGGATAGTTAAGATATTTAAATAGGCTATGTGATTTAGCTAATAATTTATTGAAGTCTCGGTATGGATAAATCGAAGAATTTTTCTAATAGAATATGTTATTTTGTTTTGACATATTGGTAGGTCCAAGGTGGATAGAATATACGTTTGGTAAGTTAGGACTACATAGAATTCAATTCCTAATTTAGATCATTTGTGCCATTTTATCTTCCTCCTTCTCTAAACCTCATTTTATTTTCAAAACTATTTTGTGATCTTTTTGTTTTCAAAACTGACACTTTTATTCAAGGACATATACTTACATTTTCTTATCATGATCGACTTGTTTGAATTTATGGAAGATTCTTAAAATTCTTATGGATATAGTTGAAATAATTTTCGATGACTTGCAATGGTAAGGCAGATGCGCACTGTCCCCATTTATTTAAATTATGGAGACTGCGGGTTCACTGCAGTGCAGCGCACTAGCGTGGCATGACCCGTAAGTTGAAATAATTTTATGTATGCGTAGGTTGTCAAATATTACTAAAACTATATCCTAGTTGTATTATTGATCTTTCGATTTATTATGTCAATATTGGGTAGAGTTGATAAAGTATTCGATAACATATTATACTTGAGTCATGAAACCAAGGGTTCACGGCAGCCAGATGTACACTGGCGAGGCATGGATTCTCGGTTAAATGACTTTGGATATACTTATGATTTTTGAATATCATTGCGACTATATCTTTTATTGGCATACGACTATTTTTTTTTCTTTCAAATTTATTTGATGTCTTATTTCTTGTTGCCACCCTCTCTACAACTAGTAGTTCTTTATTTCTTTCATATTTTTCTATTTTAGAATCGTCATATTTTAAACCTATTTTGATTTCCTTCCACTATATTTCTAAAACGTATTTATATTTTGATTCTATATGTTTGATTAATCTTGATCATTCATCACATTATTTTCTTGATTATATTTTTGTCGTACTTATTCATATCGATTGGTCATGACATATTTTGATGATATTCTTGGTTGTGCCTATTTGTATCTTTTGAAATTTCGAGGACGAAATTTTTCTAAGGTGGGTAGATTTGTAAGCCTACTTTCCAAATTTTTAATTTTTTTTTATTTGTTTATGATTAATTTTATGGTTATTGTGAGTCATGCCAAAGCTTGTAGGTGGGCTATGACCATATTAAGGTCATATGACCTCTAGATAGCTTATATATGTATTATTTAGCTATTTTATATTTTTCTACAATTTTTGGATATTTTAAGTATTTAATATTTAAGGTTTTATTATTTTTAAGGACTTTCAGGATTTACTGTAATGTCATACTGGGGTATTTCAGGACCAAATATTTTTATTTCGGCTCTAAATGACTAAAAATATTTTTTAGAATATTTTAGAATTTTTTTGGATTTTTAAGAATTTTTGGGAATTTTATATAATAAAACCTATAGAATTTATATTTTATAGGCTTTGGGAATTTACTGTGAGGTCACATGATGATATTTTGTGTTAAAAATATTATATTTAGATTCTAGACATTTAGAATTATTTCTAGAATTTTCTAGAATTTTTCTGGATTTTTCTGTAATTTATTTTGATTTATTTGGACTTAAAATGATTTTTAAATGATTTTCTGAATTAAATAAATAATTACCCCAAAAATCTACCCTGGGGGGGCCCACCTGTCGGCGCTGCTACAGTAACCGCCTCTCTCTCCTATATATATGCATTGTATGTTCACAAACCCTAATTAATTATAGCCTCCTTCTTTTGGAGTTTGATCCTGGTGATTCCCCGACTTTCCGAGGCGATTGCCGTCAACTCGGACCTCATTTTCGCGTGCCGTTTTTTTTTTGGAAGTGTATTGAGGTATAGTTTCTGAATATCTAATATATTTTTGTAATTTCAGAACCTAAATTTTTGGAAAATTCGTAGATTGTCGGTTGTCCGAAACTTGACACGTTTTGGTGTTTTCGAGATTCCGGGAGAATCAGAAATTGAAATCACGAACCGTTTGAAGTTTCGAAAATCTAACACAGATCTCTACGACATATATTTTTTCAAGAAATTATTTCGTTCATCTAGTATTTTATTTATTCTGTGAACTCAGAACTGATCGGTTGATCCTCGTTTTGGTCACGATTAGCCATAACGGCGGTATCTTTTGACCAAAGCGTTATTTTGCTGCACGGCCGATTCCAGCGCACTCTTGGCGCTGAAATCTACCAAGGTGCACTTTCAAAATCTAGAGTTCATAGCGTTTGACTAAAAAGTCAACGGTACATCTCGATTTGCGTGCCATGGTTTCCAAAATTGAAAAACACGACTTTTGATGGCCAAACTTGCATGTTTAGATTATATTCAAATTATTATTAGGTTAAATTAGGTTTTAAAGTGAATTATTTTAGAATTAATTATTATTAGATTAGTAACCCAAATAGCCACTATTTAGAACTAGAACATTAAAATTAATTTGTGGTTTTCGTGCACGGTTCGTGGTGCGATGTGTGTTATAGGTTGACAGCTTATAGATCGGCATACTTTCATCCTTGGCTTGTGACTACAGTTTGTGCAAGGATTCAGGCAAGTACAGTATTGCATTTATGTTTTAGTTCATTATAATGTTTACTCTATAGATTTCTCGTTTGATATCCCGTTGAGTCATTGCTTGATATTCCATTAAGACACAATTGTGACACGATAGTTATTGTATCCTTCTTAGTATGTCATTGACCTTTTTTTATTGTTAGAGAGTTGGGAGGGGAAATACTCGAGAAATACGTGAACAAACCCAATTACCGTTACCGAATGATAGCTAAGTCATACACACCCACGTATGAGTTAGCCGTACCAATTACTGAATGATAGCCATCGTATGATGTGCCGTATTAGCCCAGCCGTTCACGTACTAAAAGGGTATTTCACACACACATAGTTGTTTCCATTGTTCCTTTATTTAGTTCCTGTCCTGCTAGATCATATCTTACTAGTTTATATCTTGCTAGTTCATATCTGCTAGTTCATCTCTTGCTAGTTTTCTATATGCTCTTTGTCATCATTGTTTCTAGCTTGTTCTAACTTATTTTGGACTAACAACATTAATTGCAATATGGTTGTACTCTGCTCCTTTCCTGACTGGATCGTTGTTATAGGTGAGGTTGACGTGCCTACTCTTGTGCATGGACCATACGAGGGGGAGATAGAGACTCGAAGGCTAAACCATATAAGACTAGTTAGTTGTGTGGTAGTTTTCTATAAATGTAAAAGCTTATATTCTTCTTCAAATGTAAAACTTCTATATTTTGTAAAGTTGATTTAGTTGTTGTGAATGAGCAGTTAGTATTTATGAGCACTTTATTTATTGCGGGCTAGACAGCGTACTACCGCCGATACCACGGCGTAGGCTGGGCTTGGACACGTCTCGTATCCAAAAAGCGGGTACAGGTCGTGACACAAGTACTCACAATCTATAGTGTCTCAATCGCAGTCAAGTCAAGTACTCACAACCGAGACATTAGCCAATCCTAGTATAAAATCCTATAGACCGTAGTCAAGGTAAGTACTCACAATCTATAGAATGTCAAAGTCAAGTCCTACTCAAGTCATGTCAAGTCAAGTCAAGTTATAATCAAGTCGAAGGAATCGTGGTGTAGGACTAGACGACTCTATCAAGCAATACGTATGAGACTATCACAGTGTAACAGGTAGAAAATATCATAACCGAAAAAGAAACAAGAAACTAGAAACATGTAAAGTAAAACCATAACAGGATGAGTGTACAAGACATGGAATAAGCAATCACGAAAGTAAGAAAAAGAACCGCAGCGAGATGATGAACATGCATATAAATTATACTGTACAAGTTGGCAAGGTATACTTGCCTGGTGGCAGCGCGAAGAACCAATAAGATACCGTCAACCAGTAATCCAAATAAGTCCAAAATCCACAAATGTCTCCGAAAGCTGAAACAGACATTGAAAACATTCTCAGAATAGTCAAATTAGCTAGGATTGCCCGTCCTTAAGTCCAATTCTGGACACAGGGCAAAACGGTAATTTTGGGCAAAAATGATGTCCGCCGTTGGACCCGCTTTGTACCGAAAAGCATGCCAGAGTCAATGGTCTCTAAAGTCATCAAACTATATGTCAACAGGTCCAATTTTTCGATACGAACCCAACCGTATATCCAAAGTTGGATTTCGGCGGGCCGTGCACAAAATCGCCCATTGAGTGGGACCGTAGGGCCCACAAAACGACGTACGATTCAACTGTCTCAGAATTGGACCAAACTTGGCATACAAGACGAGAAAAATGATACGGTCCTGTTGGCGCAAGTTTCGTCTCGATCTGACGAGCGTGCACAAAGTAATTAAGAAACTTGCACAGAGGCCGATACGATGAATTTCGACGGATACGCATCAAATTCGTCGCGCACACGCGACCAATTTGAATTCCGTCAAAGCCCACACGACCACGAAGCTGTTACATACCTTTCGATGCTTACGGTGCACGACCACGTCGTCCAGTTTGGCCGAACGCACGTCGTATCGGGACAAATTCTAATTTTTAAACTGTTTTTGTTGCGGGTTTTTCTTGATTTTGGAAATCAATTATCTTTTTACATACACAATGAAACCAGGTGCAATAAAAAGGGATGTGAAGGTCTATAAGTGATCTAAAATACTGTTCAAATGGTTTTTTGAAATTACTGATGGATTGACAGGAATCGATCTCCAAACAGAGCTATTTGGGACTGGTTTGAGGCTGTTTTCGAAATGGTTTTTTGTCGACTTTGCGTCGAAATCCCGAACATGTTATCCTAAGATTCTCGGAACTATTTACTGGGATTAGACGGGTATATGTTGACTACACATAGGAGTTAATACTTCTCGATTTGGTCGAATATCCATTACAAAAAAGGTCGGAAATAGGAGTACCTGTTGCTGTTTGTCGCCTGATGTGTCCGACGCGAGCGCGCGTGTCCGCCGTTTGCGTGCGCTCCGACAGCCGTGGCCGGCCTGCGACTGCGCGCGGAGGTGTGGGTGGAGGCGAGGTTGTTAGGAGTTAGGGTTTAGTTCTCGCGATCCTCGAGCGCGTTTATGAGCGTTCTGTTCTCAACAGAACCGTGGGGGGTTTTGTTGATGTGGGGGCTGGGCTCGGGCTGGCAGGCCGGGCCTGGCTTTGTTGTGGTGGGCTGAGATGGTTTTTGGTTTTAACTAATTTGTTTTTCTTTTTCTATTTCTTTTTATTAACTAATGTATACATATATATATATATATTTATATATATACAGATACATGTATACATATAAATATATTTATATATATACTCATACACACATATTTTTATACATTTATATATTCATACATATACATATTTCCATAAACACACATATACCTATATATATACCTATATATATAGGTATACATATACCTATATATATACATATACATATAATTATCTATATATATACATATATATCTATATATATATATATTTACGTTACCATATTTACATACACATACGTATATAATATATTTATATATACAAATACACACATCACTTTTTATATATTCCTATATTTATACATATATATATTTTTACCACACATTCCACACCAACAATAAATTATTTTAAATATAATCACATTCATAATATAGAATTATTCATAGCAACCAAATAGTACCCTAATAATATATATATATTCATAATATGGTGCCTTATTTATAGAAAATATATATACACATATGTATACTTATCATTTATATAATAACTGATTTAATAAATATAAATCGCCAATTCCTAAAATATATATAAAAATATTTGCATTTACCAAACATGTCTACAAGGCCGTATTTGGTCCCACTACATGTCTACATGCGCTCGGATTTGACTTGGGTCCAATCTGGACTGGTTCGGTACAACCGGTTTCCCGAAAACTCAATAATATAATTAAATAATAAATAAGATCTTCGGTACGGGTTAAGTCGCAACTTGGCCTGGTTTTCCTAGTTAGGACATCCCTATGACTCGGCCTTCCCTACCAGGGCTAATACCCTAATCAAAACACGCCACTGTACTATCCTTGCCACGATTTCTAGTCACCTTGTACTCTAATTTTTAACCATGATTAAAATTATCTACCATAATAATTAACTAAATAATTACTTATAAAATCTAAAAGTCACCATTTGAATCAAAATAAATAATAAAAAAATAATTCCAAAAATTTTCGGGAAGGGGAGCTACACATTTCGCTGGATACACTGAAACTCGGAGAGCAGTTGGTCCAGCTCGGCCACCGAGGCCTCCAGAATCTCGGCCATATGATCATGGCCCTGGTGGAAATGTATCAGACTGATGTGAGGGAGTGCCAGGGTTTTTGCCGTCGCGAAACTCCCATTGGCATCCATCACTGCCGATACGCCTCTCTGCAGCATCTTATACACCGCCTCAATAATAAACTTCACATACTCATCTGCATCCGCCAGCACCTGCGGCGTCATAGCAGGAGTTGGAGGAGCTGCTCTAGACAGCGGACCGGAAGAGGGCCCGCCGGCTTCAACCTACGAGGCTGGAACCTCGGCATCAACAGACTCTTCCTCAACAGGGGCTTGACTACTAGCCCGAGGAGCCAAAAGAACGGAATGAGCCGAGAGAGGCGTCGATATCGTACCCCAAGTAGAAGGAGCAACAAAGGGTTCTAGCAAACCCTTACCCTTCTCAAGCTCGGAGGGACCACCGACGTCAGGGGCTACCGCATCGGTCCCCAGCATTCTATCAACAGGCCGCATGGGACATTCCCCCTCCGGCAGAGCAACAACATCAGCACTTGTTTTCTGACTCGGCTCCCTTGGAGTCAGGATCGGCGGACGAGTCTCATTTTCACCGTCAAACCCCTCCGCAGGGATAGAATCTGCCGCTACCTCCCGATCGGCAGCCACCACAGCCTCCGCTACTGAGTCTGGGGTAGGGCTCGGCAACACTGCAGCCGACCTCCCCTCATCATGACAAGGACGGGAATCAACCCTCTCCTCTGTTTCAATTACGTCTGTTGCCCCCGCAACAGACTCATGCATCTCGGAGGAACGTCATCTGAAGATGACGAAATCCACTCCACTTTTTCATCTGGAAGCCCCGTGTCTGCTGGACCCTCAACGTCCAAGGCCCCCACGGCGGCTTGCACCATCTCGAGAACTGCTGATCCTCAGCTTTCCTCCCAACATAGTCTGGAGATACTGGAATCTCCACAACAATGACATCGTCCGGGTTTTCCTCTCCGAAAGACATCACAATCGGCAGAATGCGCTCTTCAGACGAGCCCGCCACCTCCTTTGTCTGCTGGCACCAGATCTTGGAGTACGGAGTCTCCTTTTTAGCGGCTCCTACAAAAAAAGCATAGGTCATAAGATGTTGAACCTAACCAGACTATATGGGATATTCTTACCTACGCAGGTGCTGAGTCTGATGACAATGTCGGTGACAATGCCTTCTTCTGTCGCTTCGACGCAGAAGAGCCAGCCTCTGTATCAGTACGTCTCTTCGGCTGATCGCCCGAGGGCTCGGCCCGACCCCCCGTGGATACGACAGGGGTACCTCGATAACCCGCCTCTGGTGGACGGTACGACCGAGCCTTCGCCAACCGATTCCCAGTTGCCTCTGGGTGCCGACAATAAAACTGGTCCTCCGATCATATCCAGGAGATGCGGCATTCATGGCACAGTAAAATTTGGCGGCTGAGAAAAGAATCGACGGCCGCGGGTTCTGAACAGGCAGCGTAAAACGAGCTCCGGTACATCCGGCATTGTAGTAATGCCAACCTCGTGCACCATCCAACAAGCTTCCAGTATACCCCAGGTTAATACTAGGGTTATCCAACATCAACTGAGCATAGCCGAATTGTCGTGCAAAACGGCTCGGAAAATATGGTTCCAGGTAACACTGGTTCGTATTCCGGTACACCAGATGGGACGGCCGAATACTTTGCAACCAGCAACATCTCCATGGAGGCAGAGTGGTGGCATCTTCACCCGAATCCATTAAGCCTTCGTTGGCCTCAAAACCCAAAAAGATGGGACCAACTTTGGTGATCTCCTACCCCTGAAGGTGGGATAAAACTTTCCTGTAAACAGGAACACCGGTATGTAACCAACTCCTTTGGCGGAAATGGCGGAGGAATGCATCTCCGGCTCTGTGGTCTTCTTCCGAGCCCGAGCTCATCACGTTGGGATGGTGCAAAATTAACCATCCCATCAAGTAATGAAATGGCAATTCGGCGCAGGGAAAGTTGTCATTCCTACCTCGTTTATGAACCACATTTCCCGCAAATTCTCGTAAACCCCACAGCAGGTTACACTCCATTGTAGGGAATAGAGCCAGGCGACGACCAAAAACCAACTTTACAGCTGGCAGGATTAGATTCCGGGTCACTCTCTCCACAGAGCCTGACCCGCCTGAAAAAACGTAATCCCGGAGCCAAATCATCAGATAAGCAGCCAATACTGCTTTGGACGACATCCGATGAGTAAGATGCCAAAAGCAGCTATAGGAACGCTCATCCGACACCCGGTCCTTATTTTTCGAGGGATCCTTCTCATTTAGCCTGCTCATTTCAGAGAGCACCTCTCTACTGGAAAGCGCTGGCGGAGTTGTAAACCGAGAGGGATCTTCCTTGTCTTGCTTAAAGACATAATCTCTCCAAGCAGTTACATGAGGCTGTGACCCGCCCTTTTCTCTCTTCTGCATATAATAATGATGACACCCCACTTCCTTAAAGACGGCCATCATCTCCTCCGCTTTGTCCCCCAGGACTTGGAACTCCTCGTTGGTCAGGAAGTATTCCTCATAAGGTTCTGATCCCCAAGGGAGCTTTGACACCTCGTACATTTCATGAAGTGCGAGTCCCAGCTCCCCCACCGGAGTGAAGAAAGTCCCAGTCTGGGTGTTAAACATCTCCAAAAGCGCGAGAAACATATGCCTGTTGATCTCGACGCCTGCCTGGGTAGCATAGATTGCAGCAGTCAGCCCAATCTCTCAGATTTCGGTTCGAAACTGCGTTAGAACCCAGATCGTCAGCTTGTCCCACTTGGAAACATAGTGACACCAACCCTCTGCCCGAAATTCACCTTTCAAGTACGACCGCTCCAACAACAGCATTCGATTTGCAAAAGTCGAAGCGCCAAAAGCAAATGTGTTGATGGGAACGTCACTGTAAATGCTCCCAGGATGTAGAGTCCGCCAGGTGAAAGAAGGCCCAGTCCGCACCGCGGCCAAAGTATTCCTCTAATTGGAGGTAGAGTCGATCTTGATGATGCCTGCCACCGCTCCCCCTGAGATGGGGTTAGCTCCAAAGACATCCTCCTCTTGGAAGCAAGGCGACAGACAGCCGTCAAAGGCCATTGACGCTCAAGTTGCTTAACAGTCATATGCACCCCTTTTGTTGTAAAGAACCAATCTTCCTTGACCTTTAACACCTTTGCTTCAATAGAAGTAAGGCGGTCCCCAAACTGGAACTCAGGCTTCAAGAAAGTCATATTATCAGAAGTGGCAGATTTTAAAATGCCTTGCTCCATCATCCGTTGGAGGAACCCATGCTGTTGTTCCCAGATTTGAGTCATTCTTTCGGGAGGCTGATCCAGCATAATGGCAGCTTGGGCAGGGTTTATCACCTCCTCATTATAATCTACCCCCATCTGACAGAGGGCAGCGTCCAGAAGCACTTCATTCAAGAGCGGGACAGTCATCGACACTGGTGGTCAATAAAATAGGGCAAAGATTCAGAGATGTTAGAAACAACAAAAGAATCTGAGCCACGTTCTCATCAAAAGCACATAAGGCTCAAGCGCATTTGAAAAGAAGCTTTGGCGCATCATCAGGGTCTAAACCCATACGCGTCAGCAGTGGAGCTTCGGCGCATCATCAGGGTCTAAACCCATGTGCGTCAGCAGTGGAGCTTCGGCGCATCATCAGGGTTTAAACCCATGCGCGTCAGCAGTGGAGATTCGGCGCATCATCAGGGTTTAAACCCATGTGCGTCGGCAGAAAAAAAACCTCAGCACATCATCAGGACTCAAGGTCCATGCGCGTCGGCGTACGTGAGTTCTAAAAATGATGGTAAAGAATGATGAAACCCACGAATCATCGCCGGTCGAACGTCGACGGGCGGCCGGGGGACATCATCTACGGCAGCCTCTACGGGCTCTTTCCCTTTGCCTCGTCCCCGGCCAGCACCGCCACGAGGAGTCTTGGAAGCCATTTCTTACAAGAAGGAAGTTAGGGTTTTTTCAAAAGAAGAACTCTAAAAAAAGAGAGAAGAAAGCAAAGAGAGGAAGAACTCTCTCTCCATCTCACGCCTATTTATAGGCCCAGTCGCACGCGTGAACCGATGAAGTGTGACCTCAGCCGCCGCCTCGGGTTCTGTGAGGAGATAACTGCAAATAAATCCAAAAAGATCATCATTAATCTTCTTGGTTATCGAAGCGTTATCATTTGCATTTACTGAGAGGAGCATGTGCCCCATCACTGATGCGTAGAGCAATCATGCACGCGAACAGTCATGTGCCCCGTAGAAGACGCCACCATGCTTCTTATTCAAAGTATTCCAAAACTTGACAAAAAGTTTTGAAAACTTTGAAGTGGGTCTTGTAGAAGCATGGAATTTCAGGACCAGAAATCCTATGCGCCTAAACATCACATGCGCCAGGGAGCTCAGATGAAGTACTCGACACAGCAAAGCATAGACATTAAAAAAAGATTTTTATTTCATATAAAAGTCTATTACATGTCTTAAAAAGAGCTGTACAAAGGAGAATTTCTACAAAGAAAAGGTGCAGCAACCACCATGCGCTCTCAAACAGGCACATCTCGCCATGCGCTCTCAGCCAGGCGCATCCCTTCAGCAGCTCAGTTATGTGCATCCTCAGTTATGTGCATCCCAGTTATGTGTATCCCTTCAACGTCCCAGTGGCGCATCGTGAAGTCTCAGCATATGCGCCATCAAATGCTTCGACTAATGAAGCATTTATTGAGCAGAATGAGGGTGGCAATCAACCCTCTAGCTGGAGGAAGAGCTCCCCAAACCAAGGAAGAGGAGAGCACCGTAAATCAACCTGCGGCTAAAGGAGCAGCTTTCAGCCCAACCAGAATGGGCGACGCCCACTCTAGCAGGAGGAGGAGCTCTCCCAAAGCCCAAGGAAGATGATCGGGGCACCGCAATTCCGATCTGCGGCTCTTCCAGCATAACGGAGACGAGGATCGAGCATCCTGATCTTTGGATGCAACAGGCACCTTCTGCCTGCCTCAGAATCCCTCGACTCCGACTTTTGGATGTAACAGTCACCTTCAAGTGCATTAATGAAGACAATGCGTCGCATCTTCACCCTCGGGAGCATCTCATCAACAGAATGTGCTCGGGCAAACAAGTTTATTTTGGAAGGACGTGAGAGAACGAGAAGCAAACTCTCTCCATGCCACTATTTATAGGCCGAGCAAATCAAACCCATGCGCCAAGTGGCTGGCTCTCCGAATCCCGTGCAATGAATTTGCATTGAATGGTGATGAACCTGACGCTTCGAATTCAGCCACGTCAAAAACGGCTATTTAAAGCACTCGAAGAACGTAACAGTCGGGCCCATAAAGACGTGTCATGCAAAGTAGATGCGTCGGCCAGACCGTGCATCATACTGACGCACCCAGCTCCAAGCGCCTCATAAGGATGCGCCCCCATGCGTCCCCATGCGCCTAGTGGAACGCCGATCGATACGCCCACTCAACAGCCCATCACCTGTCAAAGAACATTAAATGCTGAAGTCTGACAGAGTTGGCAGCACGTCCCCCAAGGACTGAACAGTTGACAGCTTTTTCAGAAGACGAAGCGTCGTCGACGTCAGCACATTATTGCTCTCCTCCGGCGGTTACAAGCCACGTGGCCGCCCAACCATCTCACATGCGCCTCTGCAGCTATGCGCCTAAATCTCTGCATGCGCCTCAAAAGCCATGCGCCTCAAACTTTTCTTTGATCCCTAAAGACAGAAGTAAAGTCACTACTGAAGCCCCGCATGCGCCTCAAAAGCCATGTGCCCCGACTGGTTCGTGACTCCTAAAGGTTACGAGCCAAAGCCTCCTCATGCACCCAATCCCAGGCGCATCCTATCAGATCACTCCCCACCAAATCCGAGATCTTCGAGCCATGGACCTACGACACGCATCCTTTGACTTGATTCAGCCTATGAATGGGTGCTAATCACCCAAGATCTCCGCAACTGAAAGATACTCTCCATTGCTACGTGTCAGCTCGGCCGCAGCCCATGACAGCAACAAGAAGGGTTTAACTCCTCAATCAGAGTGCATCGCCCATGCGCCTCCATCAGCAACCACCACGTGGCATCCCCGCGTACGGGCGCATCCTACATATGCACATGAGCAGCCAGCCTGCAAAGCTATAAATAGAGGGATCACTTCCTTCTTATACACACATCTCACAACCACCGACATACATATACAGAGAGGCATATATAGACACTCAACGTCTTCTTTTTCTCCGCAAGCTCCAGCACCCAGAGCAACTCAGACCTTCAGAGAACCGAGAACCGTCGTCAGATCGTCAATGGAGTCAACACATTACCACTCACTCCATCGGCACAAGGGACCCAGATAAACAAAAGTGTACTCCTAGGACTACGTCTAAGTCCTACATTGTAACACTGTTCTGTTTGTATTGAAATTACATCAAAAGATTTTAATGGCAAACAATTAGGCCAGGGAATGAGGATTGGATTGGACGACTCCTAGAAGATTCTAGAAGACCAGATGCAAGTATTATTCTTATGTATTAGATAGTTTTCATAAGGTAGATGTTTATTACCTTTTTTAGTTTAGTTGCCGGATTTGTCTCCGGATTTTCTTGTATAAGTTGTACTACAGAACATTGTAGTATGTGATATTATTTTAGCACATGATTAGATGCTGTGATGTGATTTCATGATATTACTTGAGTTTTTAGATACCTAGTACAACTTACTATGTTGAGTCTATCAATGTAGGCTGGACGTGTCCGACTCGTATCCGATTATTCGAGTGCGGGTCGTGACACATTTTTAGTGGTGGCCGGTGTAGGCCAGTCCCATGGTGCTTAGGACTAGAGTACCATTGGGAGCCTATAATATGGGAATGTTCAATCATAGCTTAGGCCGATTGTATGGCTATACATATTTAGTATCTGTGTTTTTGAAGTATTATCATCTAAAATTCTCTAGGGACTAGGCCAATTACTGTTTTAAGAGTTTTGACCCCTCTTTTGGCAAACCTCTTATCAATGACTAATATTCTCAAGTCGTCCAAATTTCTTTGAAGGTTTTGTTAGACTACTTCAAATTTGACTTCTTTAATCAATTCAAATATTCTATTTATTATCTAGTTCCCCAAACTTTTCATTGACTATAAGGAATTATTTTCTCAAAAATAATTTTGGTATAGGTCAATACCCCTGAAGTAATCTCTAGAGACAAAATTATTTACAGTAGTTCCTTCACTCAACTTAAAGTCGTACTATTTCTACCAAGTCAGAGTCAAGTTTGATCTAATCCATAAGTTTTTTTCTCAATCCATTTGTAGAAGCATGGAAAAGAATAAAGAAAGATCCATGCGGCCGAGGAGCCCCATGCGGCTCAGAGAATTCATGCAGCTCAAGTATCCATGCGGCTCGAGCGTCCATGCGGCTCAAACAAGTTCTATGCGGCTCAGAGGGGAGCCACGTGGCCTGTAAACAGCTCTTCCGTTTGCCCTTTACTGCATTAAATGCTTTGACGGCTGACAGCTCTGACACATGACAGTCCTGACACAAAAATACAATTATGACTCCGTCATAATGACAGACTCCTAGGGAAATGAAGGAAATCTCTGACACAATCTCCCGAAATCCAGAAACCTTCATAAAGACTTGACACGTGGACAGTCGCATGTGGCTCACGAAGACTATCCCCATGCGGCTCACAAAGACTATCCCTATGCGGCTCACGAAGACTATCCTCATGCGGCTCACGAAGACTACCTCCATGCGGCTCACAAGGACTATCTCTATGCGGTTCACGAGGAAGGCACCCATCATGCGGTCACCTATACTCATGCGGCTTAGATCATTACCAAGCGTTCCAAATGTTTAGGGGGCCACTCTCAAGCAGCCTTGACACGTAGCCAGCCTTATGCGGCTCAATGAGGAGCAACCTTCCTGCGGCTCAGATTTCTGCAGTAACTCGCGGTTCAGACACGTGGCAATATAGCTAGACACGTGGCATCAAATCGATCGAAATTCCTCAACAAATCCCAATAAAATATTGGGATCAAATCAGATCATTTGCAATCAAGCAAATTAATGACACGTGTCGAGAAATCCGAGGTTAACAAATCAGGAGGATTTATGTCAATCATCATTAATTACCCACAAAAGATTTGATGCAATCATATTTATTGCTCAAATCTCGTATATTCAAGATGGACGGCCCAGATCCAGTGAACCTTGGCCGCCGACTTTTAAGAATGGGCAATCATTGCAAATCCTAATGATGCCCCCACTCTTATAAATAGCAAGCTGCCATTCCCTTGCGAAAGAGGATCGGAGAAAAAAAAAAGAGAGCTAGAGAGAGAATATACAGAGATCAAAAGGAGAGCATTTCTTCGTCAACACCAAGCAGTTCTTCTACAGAGCCAAGGCTGCACCCGATCGTCCAAGGAGTAAGGCAGAACTGCCGTCGCTTTCCCGAGCCTCTACCGTCACCTCCCAGAATCTAAAATAAACAATTGTACTTAGATTGCTGTACCTAGATTTTCGTCCCTAGGCTTTCTTTGTACAAGCGAGTTTGTATTGTGAGTCTAAGTTCAGTCCTCCGATAATTGTTCTGTTCTTTTACATAGAACTTCCATGTCCTCATTACATCTGAGTCGTTCTATGTACCCTCCTTCATTGAGCCCACTCCTGCCATGTCCTCATTACCTCTGAGTGGGAAGGCTCCGTCGAAGAAACCTTCATGCTTGCCATGTCCTCATTACCTCTGAGTAAGTATGATGATTCCCTTTTGACTTATTATCTGTACCCACAACCGGAGTACGCCAAGGATAATAGGTCCACAAATATTCTCCGCTGAGTCCACTCCTGCCATGTCCTCATTACCTCTGAGCAGGAAGACTCTACGGTAAAACCTTCGTACTTGCTATGTCCTTATTACCTCTGAGTAAGTATGTTGGTCCTCTCTCGTCTTATTATCCGTACCCTGAACCAGGGTACGCCAAGGGTAATAGGCCCACAAATGTCCTCTGTTGACCACAAATATCCTCCGTTGAGTCCACTCCTGCCATGTCCTCATTACCTCTGAGTAGGAAGACTCCACGGTAAAACCCTCATACTTGTCATGTCCTTATTACCTCTGAGTAAGTATGTTGGTTCCCCTTCATCCTATTATCCGTATCCTAAGTCGGGGTACGCCAAGGATAATAGGCCCACAAATGTCCTTTACTAAGTCTCTTAGTACAGGCCCACCATTCCTCATCATGTCCCGGGAGCCCAGCTGCTCCATGGCATTCTATCTTCCGATACCCCGAACACCCACGACCACCTTACCGTGGAACTGTTCTAAGGTATCCCCAATCGAACTTGTTATCCGTACCTAAAACCAAGGTATACCAGGGGTAACAGGTCCACAAACAAGTCCCCCATGTGGGGCAAATCCGAGATCTTCGAGCCATGGACCTACGACACGCATCCTTTGACTTGATTCAGCCTATGAATGGGTGCTAATCACCCAAGATCTCCGCATCTGAAAGATACTCTCCATTGCTACGTGTCAGCTCGGCCGCAGCCCATGACAGCAACAAGAAGGGTTTAACTCCTCAATCAGAGTGCATCGCCCATGCGCCTCCATCAGTAACCACCACGTGGCATCCCCGCGTACAGGCGCATCCTACATATGCACATGAGCAGCCAGCCTGCAAAGCTATAAATAGAGGGATCACTTCCTTCTTATACACACATCTCACAACCACCGACATACATATACAGAGAGGCATATATAGACACTCAACGTCTTCTTTCTCTCCGCAAGCTCCAGCACCCAGAGCAACTCAGACCTTCAGAGAACCGAGAACCGTCGTCAGATCGTCAATGGAGTCAACACATTACCACTCACTCCATCGGCACAAGGGACCCAGATAAACAAAAGTGTACTCCTAGGACTACGTCTAAGTCCTACATTGTAACACTGTTCTGTTTGTATTGAAATTACATCAAAAGATTTTAATGGCAAACAATTAGGCCAGGGAATGAGGATTGGATTGGACGACTCCTAGAAGATTCTAGAAGACCAGATACAAGTATTATTCTTATGTATTAGATAGTTTTCATAAGGTAGATGTTTATTACCTTTTTTAGTTTAGTTGCCGGATTTGTCTCCGGATTTTCTTGTATAAGTTGTACTACAGAACATTGTAGTATGTGATATTATTTTAGCACATGATTAGATGCTGTGATGTGATTTCATGATATTACTTGAGTTTTTAGATACCTAGTACAACTTACTATGTTGAGTCTATCAATGTAGGCTGGACGTGTCCGACTCGTATCCGATTATTCGAGTGCGGGTCGTGACACATTTTTAGTGGTGGCCGGTGTAGGCCAGTCCCATGGTGCTTAGGACTAGAGTACCATTGGGAGCCTATAATATGGGAATGTTCAATCATAGCTTAGGCCGATTGTATGGCTATACATATTTTGTATCTGTGTTTTTGAAGTATTATCATCTAAAATTCTCTAGGGACTAGGCCAATTACTATTTTAAGAGTTTTGACCCCTCTTTTGGCAAACCTCTTATCAATGACTAATATTCTCAAGTCGTCCAAATTTCTTTGAAGGTTTTGTTAGACAACTTCAAATTTGACTTCTTTAATCAATTCAAATATTCTATTTATTATCTAGTTCCCCAAACTTTTCATTGACTATAAGGAATTATTTTCTCAAAAATAATTTTGGTATAGGTCAATACCCCTTAAGTAATCTCTAGAGACAAAAATATTTACAGTAGTTCCTTCACTCAACTTAAAGTCGTACTATTTCTACCAAGTCAGAGTCAAGTTTGATCTAATCCATAAGTTTTTTTCTCAATCCATTTGTAGAAGCATGGAAAAGAATAAAGAAAGATCCATGCGGCCGAGGAGCCCCATGCGGCTCAGAGAATTCATGCAGCTCAAGTATCCATGCGGCTCGAGCGTCCATGCGGCTCAAACAAGTTCTATGCGGCTCAGAGGGGAGCCACGTGGCCTGTAAACAGCTCTTCCGTTTGCCCTTTACTGCATTAAATGCTTTGACGGCTGACAGCTCTGACACATGACAGCCCTGACACAAAAATACAATTATGACTCCGTCATAATGACAGACTCCTAGGGAAATGAAGGAAATCTCTGACACAATCTCCCGAAATCCAGAAACCTTCATAAAGACTTGACACGTGGACAGTCGCATGTGGCTCACGAAGACTATCCCCATGCGGCTCACAAAGACTATCCCTATGCGGCTCACGAAGACTATCCTCATGCGGCTCACGAAGACTACCTCCATGCGGCTCACAAGGACTATCTCTATGCGGTTCACGAGGAAGGCACCCATCATGCGGTCACCTATACTCATGCGGCTTAGATCATTACCAAGCGTTCCAAATGTTTAGGGGGCCACTCTCAAGCAGCCTTGACACGTAGCCAGCCTTATGCGGCTCAATGAGGAGCAACCTTCCTGCGGCTCAGATTTCTGCAGTAACTCGCGGTTCAGACACGTGGCAATATAGCTAGACACGTGGCATCAAATCGATCGAAATTCCTCAACAAATCCCAATAAAATATTGGGATCAAATCAGATCATTTGCAATCAAGCAAATTAATGACACGTGTCGAGAAATCCGAGGTTAACAAATCAGGAGGATTTATGTCAATCATCATTAATTACCCACAAAAGATTTGATGCAATCATATTTATTGCTCAAATCTCGTATATTCAAGATGGACGGCCCAGATCCAGTGATCCTTAGCCGCCGACTTTTAAGAATGGGCAATCATTGCAAATCCTAATGATGCCCCCACTCTTATAAATAGCAAGCTGCCATTCCCTTGCGAAAGAGGATCGGAGAAAAAAAAAAGAGAGCTAGAGAGAGAATATACAGAGATCAAAAGGAGAGCATTTCTTCGTCAACACCAAGCAGTTCTTCTACAGAGCCAAGGCTGCACCCGATCGTCCAAGGAGTAAGGCAGAGCTGCCGTCGCTTTCCCGAGCCTCTACCGTCACCTCCCAGAATCTAAAATAAACAATTGTACTTAGATTGCTGTACCTAGATTTTCGTCCCTAGGCTTTCTTTGTACAAGCGAGTTTGTATTGTGAGTCTAAGTTCAGTCCTCCGATAATTGTTCTGTTCTTTTACATAGAACTTCCATGTCCTCATTACATCTGAGTCGTTCTATGTACCCTCCTTCATTGAGCCCACTCCTGCCATGTCCTCATTACCTCTGAGTGGGAAGGCTCCGTCGAAGAAACCTTCATGCTTGCCATGTCCTCATTACCTCTGAGTAAGTATGATGATTCCCTTTCGACTTATTATCTGTACCCACAACCGGAGTACGCCAAGGATAATAGGTCCACAAATATTCTCCGCTGAGTCCACTCCTGCCATGTCCTCATTACCTCTGAGCAGGAAGACTCTACGGTAAAACCTTCGTACTTGCTATGTCCTCATTACCTCTGAGTAAGTATGTTGGTCCTCTCTCGTCTTATTATCCGTACCCTAAACCAGGGTACGCCAAGGGTAATAGGCCCACAAATGTCCTCTGTTGACCACAAATATCCTCCGTTGAGTCCACTCCTGCCATGTCCTCATTACCTCTGAGTAGGAAGACTCCACGGTAAAACCCTCATACTTGTCATGTCCTTATTACCTCTGAGTAAGTATGTTGGTTCCCCTTCATCCTATTATCCGTATCCTAAGTCGGGGTACGCCAAGGATAATAGGCCCACAAATGTCCTTTACTAAGTCTCTTAGTACAGGCCCACCATTCCTCATCATGCCCCGGGAGCCCAGCTGCTCCATGGCATTCTATCTCCCGATACCCCGAACACCCACGACCACCTTACCGTGGAACTGTTCTAAGGTATCCCCAATCGAACTTGTTATCCGTACCTAAAACCAAGGTATACCAGGGGTAACAGGTCCACAAACAAGTCCCCCATGTGGGGCAAACACCGCCATAATACCACAGGCACAACAAGCAATACAAATGAAGGGTAGAACGGAAAGTAATCTTTATTTGAAAGATGAAAAAGCATTACATATGGTGGGGACCATGTCCCTCTCAAAAAAGAAAAGAAAAGGAAAACAGGAACAAAACGAGAAAAAGGCCGACTATAGTTCGGCATTACACAACTCCAAGAGGCGGTTTCTCACCAAGGCAGTACCCCGCTCAAGCCTCTGTCTAGCCCTGCGCTCAGCCTCCTGGGACAACTGCTCCGCATCATTCAAGTACATATATGCATGCCAATCATTTTCCATCTTCTTCAAAGCAAGTTCCAGATAGGCAGAAGCTCTACTAAATTTGTCAGCCTCCTGAATAGCAACCCCTTTTTCAGTACGAGCAGCTTCGAGCTCGGACTCCAGGAAGGCCAGCTTTCTCTGGAGCTCGAGAATCTGCTCCCAGGTGTCAGTTACCCCACGGGAGGCAGTCGCTTCCCGAGTCGCGCAATCTTCAGTGCGACGGCTCCATTGATCGTACAACTGAGTCAGATCCCGGCGATCCTTCAATATGGCTGGCTTGAGCGATTCCCGAGCAATCCTTACCTTCTCTACTGCGGTTGTGAGGAAAGTACGCTCTTGATCTATTGCCACTGATAGATCAGCTTGTCGCAGTACGCGAAACTGGGCCACAAGACGATCGGCCTCTAACAACTTACGCTCCAGAAGCGCCGCTAGTCCCGCTCCACCGGGAAGTGTTCTAAGGATATTAATTTGGCCACCGGCATATTGACGAGCCATGGCAAAGGGAGTCCCCCTCTCCACAGCTGCCTCAATCCCTCTCTTCAGGTGGCGGTGAAAGCTGTCGACCACATCCTGGGACACTTCATCCAAAACTTCTGTAGAGGACGGCGTCAAAGGGAGTGTGGCGGGCAATACCGAAGGAGTAGCCTCAGAACTTATCGTCCCCGCCACCAGGGAAACGAATTCTGTGCAAAAAGATGCATGAATAGCAGCTAGCTCCTCTTCCGCCGCCCGAAGAGCCTGGATACTTGGCAGGGCAGAAAGGTTAACTCCCGAAACCATATTCGCAAAGGAGGGCACAGAAAGCGTCGTCCCTTGCCCCAGCTGTGCTATCACTAGGGCTCCCAAACTCGACCCAGCTGGAGGCCCCTCAGTGTAGGTTGGAAAAGAAGGAGGCACACATGCTTCCATCAGATCCCCTCCGGCAGAGTCTGCCCCGACAATGTCCGTCACCGACAATAAAGGGGTGGGACCTGCACGCCCGAAGCAATCATTAATCCATGAAGGACAGAATGATAGAGCAAATAGGCCTCCTCACAAGTTAAGAAGTTGGTTTATCTTACCATGGGAAGAGCACGGAGGCTGCAGCTCGTTCGCAGCTGGCATGGTCTCCCCACCCGCGGCTTCCAACTCAAATTCAACTGGTTTCTCCGCCCCAGCCACCCCCGAAAGGGAGCCAGCCAGGTCAGTGTCATCCTGTTGAAATTCAGCTGTCTCAGGGACAGGTGCAGTAGAGCCCCCGCCCCCATGGGTTGAGGTCTCAGCAAGGTGAGACTCTCCGGCCGCCTCCGGAAGAACCCCAGCAGAAGTGGTAGCGGTGCACATGTCATTGATCAAAGTGGACAAGGCCGGATCGACCTTAGCAATCAAGTCCCGAGAAGCAGACTCCTTTGACGCCTACAAAGAGCAAAAGGAAAAAATGATTAGGCCCTAGCTTAGAAAAAGAAGAAAAAGGCAGTTAAAATTCCAATCACCTCCGAAATAGCGATCATCAATAAACAGCCTGCGACGTCTTACTGCAGCCCGCTTCGTGGAGTAGGTCCTGCCATCGTCAATGGACAGACGCCCGCCTCGTTTGCGCGAAGCACCAGGCACAGCAGGTGGATGATCCTCCACCTCTTCGTTCGGCATAGTAGGAGGCTGGTCCCCACCTCCTCGTCCGAAGAGCACGACGAGTCATCGGAGTCCTGCTCATCATCCTCTTCGTCCGCCGCAGCGGACTCCGAGTCCGGCACAGGAACCCTATTCGCCCCTCTCTTTCTCTTCCTGGAACCCTCAGGCTTCTCTGCTAAGCCAGTCCCGACAATGAAGCTGGTGTTCACGTCAAAATTCACGGGAGATTTGCTCACCGCAACATAATAAAGGGCTGCCATGTACAAAATATCCCCTTGCGTATTAGCGTCGGGGACCGAGAAGCTAGCCCGGGTATGAACCGTATTGTAATAATGCCACGCCCGGATACTATTAAGGACACTGCCCTCGAAGCCCAGGCAAGCACTGGGGCAGTCAAGGAACAGCTGACTATACCCGAATTGACGAGAAAACCTGCTGGGAAAATAAGGCTCCAGGTATACGTTATTTCGGTAACGATATACTAGGTGCGCGGGGCGAATGTTGCGCAGCCAAAGAAGCATCTTCTCAGATAAGAGCTGGGGAGGTTCAATGCCATCAACGTGTACCCCCCTCACTTCTCTAGGGATAAATTGAGGAAGAGACACAAAGAAATCGGGCCCGTCAACTCTCGCCAACACCCTCCGACAAGCCGGCATGGTGTCGTACTCCCAAGACTGATGACGGTATCGGAAAAGGAAGGCGTCATCAACAGTAACATCATCCTCTGTTCCGGGCCTCATCAACGACCGGTAATGCATCAATAACCACCCCATGAGATAATGGTATGGTAGCTCTATCCGCTCAAAGTCCAGCGTCGTCTCGCGAGCAATGACTTTAGATAAAAAGGCACGGAGGCCGTGGTGTATGCTACACACCATAGCCGGAAGAAGGGCCAGTCTGACTTTGAAGACCAACTTCACAGCCGGAAGAATGAAGTGGCGGCTGATCCTTTCAATAGAACCTGCCCCTCCCGAGACTACGCAATTTCGTAGCCATACCATCAAGAACTCGGCCAAGATTGCTTTCTCAGACATCTGTCGGGTACCTAGTGGAAATAACTGAAGGTGTCAGTGTGACTCCTAAATCTATCGCGGGTGGACCTCGACCTTTTGGCATTCAACATCAGATCCTTTACCTCTGCCAGGGTTTGAGGACCTCGAGAAGAAACCCGGCCGGAAGGACGTAATTTGAAAAGATACGCGACCAAGGCCGTGGTGTGGGGGGCGTTCCCTTCTGAGCTATTATTCATCTTGATAGCAGTCTGGTGACAGATGCTATGGTGGCACAACAGTTCCCGGTACACAGCGACGAAACCCGAAAAATGTCGATCCAGATCATCGAATTCCTCGTTCGTCGGGGTGTATACTTCAAAGGCCTCGCCCCCCACGTCAGCTTAGAAATAGCATGCATTTCATGGAGAGCAAGTCCCAACTCCCCTCCGGGCGCGAAGAAAGTCCCCGTACATCGGTTATACATCTCCGAAAGGGCCATGAACAGCGGCTTGTTAATGGACAATCCGTAACAGGTGTCCCGGATGGCATAGTAAAGGTCAATCTTCCGAAGGAATTCCTCGTAGTTCCTCAGGATTCATGAGGAAAGATAGGCCCATGTAGGAATAGGGTTTATCCAATTCAGCAGCGACAACCTGCCCACAGGATAAGACCCCTTGCGAGCGAGCTGATTCAGGAAGGTATCAGCTCGAGTAAAAGTAAAGTTGGGACCAGACACGTTTATAAAAGTACCAGGAATCAGCCCTATCACACTCCGACTAACTGACTCCCTACTCGCACATGCTGACCTAATACTCATATTATAGTGGATGTTGCCCACGAACATCCCCAATTGGGTTGGAGTTAGGGATCCCGCCATTTTCCTGCTCAACGGCACCATATTAAACCTCGAGAGGGGAAAATGCCGTTCCATCTCGGGAACATGGATCTCCACCCTGTCCACAGTAAAGTCCCAGTTCTCAGAAACGTCCAGCATTCGGGAGTTCTTTATGGATAAAGCAT
Organism: Iris pallida; assembly: GCA_029216955.1. NCBI lineage: Eukaryota > Viridiplantae > Streptophyta > Magnoliopsida > Asparagales > Iridaceae > Iris > Iris pallida. The sequence goes on from JANAVB010042311.1 coordinate 195,153, forward strand.
CTCCAAAGAGAAAAGCTGGTTTCTGATATTCTCCGTCCAGTTTCTCCGAATTCATCATAGTGCAAAGAAAGTGGAAAGGCTAGTTGTTGATGGCAGCCATCCTCTCCAAAGGCTCATTGGTGGAAAGCTGATCCGTCACATGTCGAATTAGGCTGTCAAGCCGCACACCCACGGCAAATTGAGCTGAACCCACCAGAAGCTCTCTTGCCGGGTTGGTTGGAAGGTTCACTGGAAAAGGACAAAATTAAAAGATAGGTTAAAACGAAACCACTCAAAGTTTCTCAAAAAGAAGTTTCTATGAGCCTATGCGGCTCGGATCAACGAAGCCTTATATGCGGCCCAATTCAGCTGGGTTTCATGCGGCATGGCTTCAATAGAGCCTATGCGGCTCGGGTCAACACAGCCTCATGCGGCCCAATTCAGTTGGGAGTTCCATGTGACACTGATTCGATAGCTTATGCGGCTCGGATTAAAACTTATGCGGTTCTATCTCGCAGAAGAGTTTATGCGGCACGACTCAGCAAAATTCTATGTGGGCCAGTTTGTCGGGAACATATGCGGTTCCGTTCAAAGGAGGTTCCATGTTGTTCAAATCCAGAAGTACTCCCGCGGCTCAAATCTTTCTCATGCGGCTCAAACATAGGGCATGCCCTATGCGGCTCGGATATGAGAGGGTCATGCGGCCCATACAACATATGCGGCTCCATCATGGTCGAGCTTGGGCGGTTCAATGAAGACGAAGGATGAAGGCTTGTGCATATGTTATGCAACAGAGCCATGGGTCCTTGGGGTTCAAAGTATTCAAATCCATTTCTTACCCTTGAAAGCAGGGTGGACGTCAGGGTGTACTTCGGGCACGGCGGCCGACGAGGAAGCCGCTTTCTTGCACTTTGCAGCAGCAGAGGCGACCTTGGCAGACTTGGGGCCATTTTTGACGGTCGGAGAAGGGAGATAAGGAAAGAAAGTGGAGACGGCAAGAGTTGGGAACGAAAGAGAAAGTAAAGAAATCCCTCCTACTGAACTCGTCCCTATTTATAAACAAAAGCAGGACGTTTTGATTCTCGTGCAACACAAAAACCGACCCTTCGGTTATTGAGGCGAGCCGCCTAAAATGAAGGCCAAACTCCTGGGATCCTCCCCCGAAAAGTAGCCTTAAAACTGACAGCAGATCAACAACATTTAATACAAAAGATTGTCACACGTGGCAGGATGACGTGGCAAGGAATTCATACGGACCGGACAGCCTATGCGGCCCGAAAGTCCACGCGGCTGAGACATCCATGCGGCCGAGACATCCATGCGGCCGAGACATCCATGCGGCCAGGACATCATATGCGGCCAGAAGAATTTATACATGGCCATGCTTCTTATTCAAAGTATTTCAATTTTGCAAATTGAAAACTTTGAAGGGGGTCTTGTAGAAGCATGGAAAAGAATAAAGAAAGATCCATGCGGCCGAGGAGCCCCATGAGGCTCAGAGAATTCATGCGGCTCAAGTATCCATGCGGCTCGAGCATCCATGCGGCTCAAATAAGTTCTATGCGGCTCAGAGGGGAGCCATGTGGCCTGCAAACAACTCTTCCGTTTGCCCTTTACTGTATTAAATGCTTTGACGGCTGACAGCTCTGACACATGACAGCCCTGACACAAAAATACAATTATGACTCCGTCACAATGACAGACTCCTAGGGAAATAAAGAAAATCTCTGACACAATCTCCCAAAATCCAGAAACCTTCATAAAGACTTGACACGTGGACAGTCGCATGCGACTCACGAAGACTATCCCCATGCGGCTCACGAAGACTATCCTCATGCGGCTCACGAAGACTACCCCCATGCGGCTCACAAGGACTATCTCTATGCGGTTCACGAGGAAGGCACCCATCATGTGGTCACCTATACTCATGCGGCTCAGATCATTACCATGCGGTCCAAATGTTCAGGGGGCCACTCTCAAGCAGCCTTGACACGTTGCCAGCCTTATGCGGCTTAATGAGAAGCAACCTTCCTGCGGCTCAGATTTCTGCAGTAACTCGCGGTTCAGACACGTGGCATGATAGCTGGACACGTGGCATCAAATCGATCGAAATTCCTCAACAAATCCCAGTAAAATATTGGGATCAAATCAGATCATTTGTAATCAAGCAAATTAATGACACGTGTCGAGAAATTCGAGGTTAACAAATTAGGAGGATTTATGTCAATCATCATTAATTACCCACAAAAGATTTGATGCAATCACATTTATTGCACAAATCTCGTATATTCAAGATGGACGGCCCAGATCCCGTGATCCTTAGCCGCCGACTTTTAAGAATGGGCAATCATTGCAAACCCTAATGATGCCCCCCACTCTTATAAATAGCAAGGTGCCATTCCCTTGCGAAAGAGGATCGGAGATAAAAAAAGAGAGATCTAGGGAGAGAATATACAGAGATCAAAAGGAGAGCATTTCTTCGTCAACGCCAAGCAGTTCTTCTACAGAGCCAAGGCTGCACCCGATCGTCCAAGGAGTAAGGCAGAGCTGCCGTCGCTTTCCCGAGCCTCTACCGTCACCCCCCAGAATCTAAAATAAACAATTGTACTTAGATTGCTGTACCTAGGTTTTCGTCCCTAGGCTTTCTTTGTACAAGCGAGTTTGTATTGTGAGTCTAAGTTCAGTCCTCCGATAATTGTTCTGTTCTTTTACAATCAATGGCAAACACCATTGAATAGGGAAAGGTCGGAGAATAGGTTCTCCTCTTGATTTCAGACATTTCTCTCTATTGATAATTGACCTCTTGATTCTCAAAGACCTAATATCTAGAGGACAGATACTGCACTGATAAACTTCTTTGTCTTCTAAGGAATATATACTTACTTCACTTTCTATCATGATTAGGGTTTAGAACCCATTCGAATTTTCATAAACTCCTATGAAATTCCTAGGGAGACCTACTATGACGTGGCAGATGCACACTGCAATCATTTATCCGGATTACGGAGATCGCGGGTGTTCGACGTAACAAAAGGTTGAACGAACTTTTTTCTTTATTAAACGTATAAGGTATCCGTGTACAAAGAAGGAAGTCCTAAACAGGATATTCTAAGTACAGGAAGAAGAGGTTTCTGGAAAAGTGTGACGGTAGAGATCGAGCGCTGTAGTGGCTCCTTTACTCCATTGACGATCTGACGACGAATCAACCTTGCTATGGTTCTCTGGCACCATTGATGGGACTCTGGAGTCACCGATCAAGAGGTTGTCTGGATGAGAAGATCCCTTGAAGATGGTTGGTTGGTTTGTTCTTTGGTTGATAGGTGGATGAGGGTGGTCGACTATTCGTGGATAGAGATCGTTGCTTCTTTGAAAATTGTCGATTGTCAATGTTCCCTCCCTATTTTTTTCTCCTCTTTGGTGGATGAAGAACTCCTTCTATTTATAGAGAACCGAGCATATATGCGATAGGCATTAGGGTTCCTGAGATATGAAAGAATCTGCCGTCATTGTACGGTACGGGCTTCTACGGTGCTGATACATGGCGGACATCGAGATTTCCCTCAAACGAGATCTCTGGTGGTTATAAACATAATCGAAGGAGGTGACACTTGGCGTGTGCCGATTAGCTTGCTCGGATATAGCCGAGTAAATCTTGGGATTTGATCCTAGATTTGGAGTTTAATTGATACCCGTCTAAGATTTAAACCAATCTGATATGATATCAATCACGATTTAATCTCAACCTTCTCTGTAAGAGACGGTTTAAATAAACTAATTGGGGTAGGCCCATGCTTCCTATACCTCTGGTGAGGGCCAAGTGCTGCTGTGCTTCTGGGGTGACGGCTAGACCATACTTCTGGAGACGACAGAACCTCTGTGCTTTCAGGCCACGAGTGGACTTGGCTTCGAATGACGATGAGACTTCTGTACATATAGAGCAAATTATGAAGCTATATTTCGGGCTACCAGAGTCACTGTGCTGTAGGCGACAAGTAGGCTTGTGCTTTAGGTTGACGAGGTTACTGTGTTTTTGGAGCAACAGGTTGACATGCATTGGTTGCGATGGGAGTTCCCAAGTCTCTTGTAGAAAAGTGACTTAAGCTTCTGATCCGGAGCAGATGACTACACCGTAGGAATGGAGGTAGTATAAGCATATTACCATCCTATACCTCATGCGGAGGTAGGTAAGTAGCTGCACCTCTGAACAGTGAAGGCGTTGGCTGCGAAATGAAGGGTATCACCCTTGTGCGTCTGAGATCAGTACAGGAAGATAGCTGCGCCTCTGGAGTGAAGACACTAGCTTCATAAATAAAAGAAGGAGAGGGGCAGCCTACCACCATCTTATTTCTGAGGTTGGCACCGGCAGGTGGCTGCACCTCTGGCTTGAAGGCTCTGGCTTCTTCAAAGTATTGGGTTTCTGATATGCTTCTGAGAGGTTGAGCCCAAAAGAATATCAGAACATGCTTCAGTGGAGGTCAATCTTCCAGCGTGTGTATAGAAAAGAAGAAAGGCTGCACTTCGATGAAGACTGCATCCCTTGTAAATCCCTCCCGGCTTCTGTCGAATTTGTACTAGACCCTTTATAGAAGAACAGAATTAGTCCCTTATGTATAGTCCTGATGTGTCTGTACTAGACTTTGGTGGACATGACAATGAAGGGACTTCTCTCTATATCTTCTGTTTTGTCTTTTAAGTACTGAGCCTCAGCCTTTTGCATCTTCTGCGCTTTGGCGAAAGGATTTCTTCAGCTGATATTTTTCATGCTTCTTTAAGGCCCCCTTCAAAGTGTTCCAAACTTGAGTCAAGCTCGGGACACTTTGAACAGAAGCATGAACACGTGTGAGGACTGTACGTGCTGGGTGATGGCTGGTGTCACGCCTAACTCTTTGCATTAATTATCCTAACTCATCATTTTAGAGCATGGGCTCCTGATGGCTTCTTGATATTGGAGCCTCTTGCATCTTTGCAGGTATAACGAATCTCTTTAGCAGAGGAGGTTCAGAGTCACGTTCCTTTGGTCACTCACAGTACTGTCATCTATCATGGAGTGGAGCTTTAGCTTAACTTGTAAGCTTCCTTCTGACCGATGTCTGGCTCGTGGTTGGACCACACGAACAGCCTACATAAAGGAATGTCCCACTTCAAGAGAAGACTCAACTGCTTCAATAATGGCCTTGCTTGCCCGATGTTCGGCTCCTGATGCTCCTGGAGTTTGCTTGAGGCGGCCATCGATGGCAAATCTTTTTATCCAAAGAAGCCGTAGTAGGATTACTACTAGATCTCGAGATGTCCCGCATCCTGGATATCGTGGACGTCAATGGCGTCTTGGACCTCTGCTTCCTGGGTTTGGATTGCTTGCCATTCTGACCGAGGAATAGCAAGGCCTGCTGCTGTGGTTGCGCTCTCCGGCCAGCTGGGGAGATAGGGGAGTCTCGTGCTGGTCTTCTCCCTGGCTCGGGTCAGTAGCAGCTTCGGGCGGTGGCTTCCTTTTGACCAGGAAGTGATTGGCTCTGTCACCGCCTCGCCCATGCTATTGAGAGCTTATACCACATTTTCAGCTTTTGTTTGCTTCTGTGTATGTAACTACGAAGAGTCTGTAATAGGTCTTTGTAGCCATATGTTTTTATATGTATAAGCTTTCTTGTTCCCATTGCTTTTGTTTCCAGAATAAAGGGGGAATCTTTATATTGGATTTGCCTGACCAGAGGTAATATGGACGTGGTAGGCTTGATCTTTGCCGGGGTATAGAACAACAATCCAGCGGTAATATGGACATGAACTATTTTCTAGACCGCCAGGATAATCATAGAACAGATGTGAGAAGAACGACTACTCAGAGGTAATGTAGACGTGGTAGTCACATCTTTCAGGCGTAGAGGAGCAATCCAGAGGTAATGTGGACGTGAACTGCTTCATCTACTTGAGAGAATATATAGAAGGGAGAACGAGAGATTTCCTTGCCAGAAGTCATGGGCACCTTTTTCAGGTGGGGTACCTATGTTGGTTCTGTATTCAGACATAATACTTCTTTAGAAACTTGCCGTTGATGGGCGTCATTAGCAATTCCCCATTAGGCTTAGCTAGCCGATAAGCACCGTTGGAGTACACCATTTCTATGACGAACCGTCCTTCCCACTTGGGCTCGAACTTTCCAGCCGTCTTGTAGGTCATCACCATCGGTCTCCGTACTGCCAAGACGAGGTCGCCCACCTGGTAGCATCTTTCACGGACCTTTTTGTTGAAGGCCCCAAAGATACGAGCTTGGTAAAGCTCAATCCTTTGCTGCACGAGCAAGCGCTTTTCATCCAACGCTTCTAGCTCTTGTAACCGCCTGCGCTGATTGTCTTTGACGGTTAACTGATTAGTGATCATGTTAGCAGACAACATCTTCTTAAGGACTTGACCCATGCTGGTATTGGAGTCCCAAGTTGAGGAGTCAGAAGAGTGTGAGTGCCTCGTGACTTCTTCTTCTGAATCTTCTGAGGTGGTCGTAGGTGTAACATACCCCAACCCTCAATGAGTATATTGGTAGTAGTTTTCAGCTTTTTCCTTTGGAACGCAAATCCGTAAGGGAAGACGTCGGCCTTTGCCATAATTGAGCCCTTTGTTGCTATTTACATTATAGCCCATCTTCTGGATAAGTTTTTTGGCCTGCATCGTGTAGTAGTAGAACTGCATTTTGTCGCTGTCGAGGTCTGGGTCTTCAGGAGTTATTCGCTATGGATGCTCCCATCGACCGAATATGATGGATTCCTCTTCTTTTTTTCTGGCTGGAACTACGAAGTAGTCACCTCGGACAGGGACAACTCGGCTCACATGGTTGGCAGTTGTTACTTGCGTCTATAGTTTACATAGAGAATTGTCCAGGAAATATTTGGTGTTCCAGCATGCGCCAGAGTAGTTCGATGACAACTTTCTGTTGATAAAGTAGGATATCTTGTCCCGAGGGATTACATCATTGAAAGAGTGGGCGTCTATGTTGGCGCAAACGTAATCTTCTTGCTCTTCGTCAATGAGGGCCAGAGCTACCACCGGAGGAGATGGAGGATGCCTCCCTTTCAGCTTGACCATCAAGGGAATGGTGGTCGGATGCTCATGTGCCTTCATGGTCGCCCTTGGGGACCTCCGGGGTAACTTCATTCGTATAGGCTCCTGACCATCTTCCATCGTCACTAGAGGCGAAGGTGGAGCTTTGCCCTGAAGCTTAACAACAAGAGGCGCTGACACCTTACAAGGCCTCCCTTTCAGTCGAACCTTTAAAGGTTCTTCGACCACTGCTACGCTTTCTGAAGTTGTCTCTGCCTCGTCATTGGCATTATTGCTTTCGTCATCCTAGGAGACTGACTTGTACATATCAGCAGCCGTACACTAGGCTTCAAGTCCTCGGAAGGGGTCGATATTAGCGAGCTCCGTTTTGATAGTCCTGTCGCTGGCCACATATTTTATACACTAATGTATGGTGGAAGGGAAAATCATGTACTTATGGATCCATGGTCGCCCCAGCAGCATGTTGTAATTTATGTCTACATCAACGACATAGCATGTCACTTCAGTATGAAGGTCGTCGATCTGACATTTCAGGCAAATTTTGCCCAAGGGCTCGCTCTTTCTTGCGTTGAAGCCACTGATTGTTGTGTTCGAGGTTGTCAACCAATGCATCGGAACTGCTAAAGTTTGAAGCAGGCTTCTTGGGATAATGCTCAAAGAGGAACCTGGGTTGGTGTGGATGCGATCGACCTTAATGGCACCGACATACCACGTATAGTACAGGGGGCAGTTGTGCTGGTTATTCTTTAGCAGCATGTCTTGCTGGGTGAAAGTGATACTGGGAATCACTTCGACCAAGCTGTGGCAATGTGGGCAAGCAGCGGGATCCACTTTCGGTGGCCGAACCTAGGTGAGAAAGGACTCGGCGTTCTGTAAAACTTCACTGAGCGCATCTCGGGTCTCCTTACAGAGGCGGAGGAGCTCGAAAAGTGATAATCTAGCCAGAGTATTAGCCAGTTGCGCTAGAATATCGAAGTTGTAGGGCTTGATAGGCCTGATTGTCGGATCCTTTCTGAGAGGTTTGTCGAAGCGAACCTCCTTCTGGTTCTGCTTGTCCACGGTAGGGGCCTGGGATGGACCCGTCTCTGGTGCCCCAGGGATATGAGAGGGACCTACTCCTGATATATTTGGGACAGGGGGAGTATTTGGTGGAGACTCCTCCTGGTCTTGAGCCTGGCTCTCCTCTTGCCTCCGCACCGAGCGGGTGGTCACCAAAGCATCGTCGGTCGATGTTGAGACCATGCGGCATGCCTTGTTTTTCTTCCCTTTGGCAGAAAGGGTCGTAGATGTCATCATGTTGGGAACCAAGTCTGGATGTATCCACATGACTTCATCTTGAGGCGTAGAGAACGGGACGAGCACTTGAGCGTTGTCCCGTACTGGCGGAAGGTTGACTACTTCCATTGTTGCCTTTGGAATAGGGATGATGCCATCTTGTACCTCTGTGGCTGGAAAACTCCCGAACTGGAGAGTAACCATGTTGGCCGTGACGGTCTTCTCCTTGTAATCCAACGATATGACGTTGGCATTAATGAGGCATTAAATTTGCCCCTTCAATACATAGCAGTCTTGTGTTGAGTGATGGACGTACCGGTGATAATGGCAGTACTTGGGATGGTCCACCTTTCCTATTTTATCAGGACGCCTGGGTGTCGGGATGGACAGTTTGCCACTTTTCGTAAGCATCTCGAAGAGCTCCGGCATATCCTCATCATTGAAGGAGTAAGTCTCCCTCTGCCTCTACGCTTTCGCAGACTTAGGGTTCACAGCTGCTGAACCTTTGGAGATGTTGACGGTCATGGCTTGCTTACTTTTTTTGTCTTTAGGGTTGTTGCTGTACGAGCGTCTCCCTTATCTTTGGGCACAGAAAAGTGTAGCCCAGGAGCTGCGTGTTCTGGGCTTTCCTTTGTGCTGCATCCGCCTCTGTAATAAAAGGCGTCCACTCCGTGTAGGGAGTACTGTGCTACGATTTTATAGTGAGCATCATGTTCATGCGGCCGGAGTCCATAAGCATGGGCTCGGGCATGCCGGGTCGTAATCTGAGGGATGCCTGTTGGAAGCGCTCGATGTATGCGCGGACATGCTCTTTCTCCCTCTGGATAATTTCCATGAGGGTCGACATGGTCATATCCATGTCTCCTTCGTAGATCGTTCTACGAACCGAGTCTTCAGGTCTTCAAATGACGAGATGCAGTCGTCCGGAAGACTGCAGAACCATTCATGGGCTACCCCCTGCAGGGCTCCTATGAATATGTTGGACAAGAGGGCATCATTCATTGGCAGGTGCCCGTTAGTGAGGTAAAGTACCTTAAGTATTATTGGGGAGACCCCTTCATTTCATAAGGTGTAAGCGTCTGCGGATTGTATTTGGGAGGATAGACGACATTGTCCAACTCGGCAGGGTATGGCTGTCGGATCCCCATCTTACGGAGTGTTGCTTGTGAAGAACAAATAGGCAACTCTAGAGGGGGGTTGAATAGAGTTTATGACAATAATGTCCAATTAAAAAATTAAACTCTTTCACAAGAGAAAACAATCAGAGTAAATACGGAAATAGTAAAGAGCAAGAAAGCATACGCAAACACAGCTGATTTTAACCTGATTTCCTCGTGGAGGACTAGTCCAGGCCTGAAAACTCTAGCTCAGGATTAAATCCACTATTTGTGAAATAGTAGTTACACCCCATTCCTTTTCTTCAGAAGAGCACGTCAACTTCTTACAGAGATCGCAGTGGCAATGCTTGGAATTTTCCAAGCGACTTCTTGAACTCTTGCACAAACTCCTAACTGAAAAGTACTGAGCACTTTGAGGCTTAGGGAGCTTGTGGCTAGTAGATGAGAAGGGTATGGCTTGTATAAGGCTTTAGAGAGAAGAGAAGAGAAGAGAAGATTGGATTATTAAAAATGAAAGAATTCATGGCCTATTTATAGGATACCATACAGGCAGAATTCGGCCAGAATTCTGGTTGGAATATTCAAAAAATTTGCCGTTGGACAACTTGCATCCAGCCAACCCTAAAAATTAGGGTCCTGGAATTTAGGAGGCAGAGTTCGGCCCGAACTCTGTCTCCAGAGCACAGAATAGGTTAAATGAGCCAGTGGTCTATTTGAATGTTTAGTGGGGCTTTTGGTTTGAGGTATAGGTATAGTCTAAGTCTCAAAATGCTCAGCACAACTCAGTTTACATAAATCTACTCAAATAAAGTATAAAATACAGACTCAAATTTATGAAGCTTTGCAGGTGCGAGCTGTCGTCTGGCTTGTACCGAATTTAGTCTTCATGTGTCGTATTGAAATTTTACAAGTATCATGTTGTCAATTGTATCAATATATGGTTGACTGTGATTTTTTGTCAACAATCTCCCCCATATTGATAATTGACAAAATGATATTTGTATATTCAATATTCATACCTGGACACATTTAAAAAATAGCGTAGCTCCCCCGTAATAGGTACAGCTAGCAATAGCTCCCCCGTAAACATTGTCTGTAGTCTTGATAACAATATTCTTTTCCCAAAGCACAGATACACAAAAAAATATGATAATATAATATGAATATATTAAACAATCATAAAAATATGATAATATTAAAATATTTCTCCCCCTTTTGTCAGTTATCAAACAACCATAATAATGAATGGCAAGCACACCAAAAATAATAATGATAAACTGCATAAAACTGAGAAACTGCAGAATAAAATGTCTCCAAGAGTCACTTAATGAGTTCTAGTACAACCAAAGTGCAGAAACAAAAAAACAACTACATCAACTAAAAATGTAGAAAAGCATAAACTACGATCCTCAGCAGCAGCAGCAAAGTAAAATCCATATCCATCATCGAGCTCGTGAAGGTCCACCGTCGTCGGATGGATCAGTGAATGAACGACGAGGGTCCACGAAAGCCGCATCTGGATCCAGGTAGCGGATAATCCAAGGGTCATCGATACGATATCCATCGCGAGCAGGGTCCCGCTCCATGGGAATAGGCATAGAAGGATGCCGGGACATAGAGTACCGAATATCGTGCAGTGAGTTGCTAATGGCACTCATCTGCAAGGTAGTCCGGTAGTCAAGCTGAGTCCAGCGATCATCCTCTAAGGTGAATCGATCGCGAAGCATAGTCTGGAGTGACTCAAGAGTAGCAGGAGGAGGAGGAGGATCCTGTCCAAGAGGAGGGGCGTCGGGCTCATCGTGAGAGTGCTCAGACACAACAGGTGAGCCAACTACTGCCTGAAGCCACCGTGCCTTAGAGAGGAAGGTAGGGGCTGGTAGGAACTGGCACTCATGAAGAGGTACACGAAAAGCACGAAAGAGCATAGGAAGATAAAGAGCATAAACCAAGGACCTTGGTTTCTTTCTAGCATTAATCATCCAGTCCATCATGATACGTGGAAGATTAAAAGGAACATGAAAATGGAGGTGATACAAAGCAGAGATTTCAAAGTATGTAACCTCATCGGTCGATCCTGCTTTGGGCAGAATCGTGTTAAAGACGATCCAATGAAGTTCATAAAAGGAAGGATTGAGAAACTTGGCGAGAAGCTTACGAGGACGTGTGTTAGGGGTACACAAGTTGTCCTTAATGCTTTCTAGGGATGACCCATTGGAAAATAGAAACTTTCGAGCTTCAACAAGTTTTTCCCATGAGTTTGGCTCCGGGAGTTCAAGGTGTTCGGCCAAGTTAAAATCATCAAAAGAAATATCAATGCCCGCAACCCATGAGAATATATGTGTGTCATTGTGAGTAAGGTTACAGTAAAATATTTGTATGGCATTGAGATATATAACCGAATTGGTAGTGACAAGTTCATCAAGACAAAGATCATGAAAAAGTGAATCATATTGAAAAAATATATTAAAATTTATAGGATGACCCGCATACACCGGACGTGACCGAAAATCACTAAACCATTCATTGGAAGCATCAAGTGATACAAATATCCGATCATCATACGTGTTGGGGTCGAGTGGACGAGGTGGGTTGAATAACGGGTAAATGGGTTGTTGTTTGGGTTGTTCAACGGGTGGTTCAACACGAGGAGGAGCATTCGAAGAGGACGTACCCTCGGTTCGAAGTCTCTTCCCCCTATTGAACAACTTGGGAGCCATAAAATAATAAAAAAATTGAGGAATTGTAGATGGAGAGAAGTGTGGAAATATACCTCAATTTGATGATAAAAGATGAAGGAGAATGGTGAGAGAATCCTTCTCCTTAAGTTTTGAGAAGAATTATGCTCTAGGAAGGAAGAACTAGGGTTAGGGTTTGGAGAAAAAATAGTTTGGAGAAGTTAGGAAGGTGGCAATGGACGAGAGAGAAGAGGGGAACCCGATTTTTAGTGTAGGGGTTCGAATAGTCAGAGCAAATGTGGACCATTAGATCAAAATCTGATCAGCGGCTGAGGCTGCTTTCGGTTCTGGAACAACCAGACCGAATTCGGCCCGAACTCTGGGTAAGGCAGAGTTCGGTCCGAATTCTGGTTTATAGTACCAGAACAGAAATCAGGCTTGAGAAAAAATTTGATCAAGTAAGAAAGACAAAAATAATAAGTAGATAAAAAAATATAAAAAGTAGACCATGTAATAAACAAGGAAATATGTCCCAATTCAATATTTTGAAGCTGCCATGGGGTAGCTGCAGGGGCCGGATCCCAACTAGCGGTAGTCCTGAGGACTAGTGCACCGTGTTGCTTAGGCTTTTACGCCTTGTTGTCAGAAGGACCCTTTCGGCTTGTACCCATAGCAATTTCATCATGAAGAATCAAGACATAATCGATATTTACGCAGGTTGCTTTAATGAATAACAGCTTCATCTAAAATTCCTAGTTCACGACAAAGAAAGTTAAATCGCTCTTCGGATAGTGGTTTGGTGAAGAAATCTGCTAGCTGATGATCAGTGTCAATAAATTCTAAGTTAATAGTGCTATTTTGCTGATGATCACGCAAAAAGTGGTGACGTATTTCAATGTGCTTCGTGCGTGAGTGACATATGGGGTTCTTAGTAAGATTTATAGCACTAGTGTTGTCACAAAATATAGGAATGTGCATAAACGATAAGTTATAGTCCTCAAGGGTTTGCTTCATCCATAGAATTTGTGCACAACAACGACCAGCTGTAATATATTCAGCTTCTGTTGTGGATAGTGCGACAGAATTCTGCTTCTTGTTAAACCAAGAGACTAGAGCCTTTCCTAATAAATGACACGTGCCGCTCGTACTTTTACGGTCGACCTTGCATCCGACGAAATCAGCATCAGAGTAACCAATGAGGTCAAATGATGTTGACTTGGGATACCATAGGCCCACTGTAACCGTACACTTAAGGTATCGAAAGATACGCTTAACAGCAGTCATGTGTAATTCCTTAGGATTAACTTGATATCTAGCACACAGACAAACGATAAACATAATATCAGGACGACTAGCAGTTAAATAAAGTAGACTGCCTATCATACCTCGATACTTACGTTGATCCACAAGTTTGCCGCTATCATCTGGTTCTAGTTTAGTTGTAGTAGCCATTGGAGTACTGATTGGTTTGACGTTGTCAAGCTCGAATTTCTTCAGCATATCCTTTGTATACTTTGATTGACAGATGAAAGTTCCATTTGACGTTTGTTTGACTTGCAGTCCAAGAAAGTAATTGAGCTCCCCCATCATGCTTATCTCAAACTCGGTCTGCATACACTTGGCAAAATCTTGACAGAGGGTTTCATCAGTAGAACCAAATATAATATCATCCACGTAAATTTGTACTAAGAGAATAGTGTCTTTGAAAGATTTTTTAAAAAGTGTAGTGTCAACTTTCCCCATTGAAAAACCTTTTTCAAGCAAGAAATTGCTTAGCCGTTCATACCAAGCTCTAGGGGCTTGTTTGAGGCCATATAGCGCTTTCTTGAGCTTGAAAACATGGTCGAGAAATTTGTGATTCTCAAAACCAGGGGGTTGTTTTACAAAAACTTTCTCCTTAATAAATCCATTCAAGAAAGCACTTTTAACATCCATTTGAAACAATTTAAAATTTTGAAAGTTAGTAAATGCGCAAAGCATTCGTATGGATTCTAATCTCACAACAGGAGGATACGTCTCATCGTAGTCGATACCTTTCTCTTGATTGTATCCTTGAGCTACTAGACGAGCTTTGTTGCGTGTAACTGAACCATCTTCATTTACTTTGTTTCGAAAAATCCATTTATTATCAATAATTGAGTGATTTACCGGCCTAGGAACAAGTTCCCAAACTTGGCTCTTCTTGAATTGGTTGAGTTCTTCTTGCATGGCAGAAATTCAAAATTCATCATTACAAGCTTCTACAATGTTTTTCGGCTCAATTTGTGAAATGAAGGCAGTACTAGCAATGGAGTCTCTTATTGATGATCTAGTGCTTACTCCACGTGAAACATCGCCTATAACCAAATTTTTTGGATGTGACGGCTTGAAAGAAAATTTCTTTGGCAAGCCCTCCAGAGAATTGGTTTCAGTGGTTATGTTCATTGGAATAGAAGTTGATGGTTTAACGTCATCATCAAGAGTAGCTGCTGCACTGCTATCCTCATCAAAAGTCACATTTGTAGACTCTTCCACAATTAATAAGCGTTTGTTGAACACTCTATATCCCTTACTCTTGGCCTCATAGCCAAGAAATATACCATCGTCAGCTTTGGCATCAAATTTGCCTAAGTTGTCTTTGGTGTTAAGGATAAAACATCTACAACCAAAAACACAAAAATATGAAACGTTTGGAGTTCTTCCAAACCAAAGCTCATAGGGTGTTTTCTTCGTAATAGGACAAATTAGCACCCTATTTAAAATATGGCACGCTGTACTGACAGCTTCCGCCCAAAAATATTTTGGAAGAGAGAATTTATTTAACATGACTCTAGCCATATCGCCAAGAGTCCTATTCTTTCGCTCCACAACACCATTTTGTTGAGGAGTTCTTGGACAAGAAAACTCATGATTAAAACCATTTAAATCATAAAACTTTTCAAAATCAGTATTTTCGAATTCGCCTCCATGATCACTTCGGATTCGAGTAATCATGTAGCCTTTTTCGTTTTGAACCTTTTTAGCAAAAATTTTGAAAACGGAAATAGTATCACTTTTGTTTGTAAGAAAGAAAACCCAAGTAAATCTCGAAAAGTCATCTACTATAACAAAAGCGTAGAGTTTTCCACCAAGACTGGCTACTCTACTAGGACCAAATAAATCCATATGAAGTAATTGCAAGGGTCTAGTAGTACTTACAGAGTTTATGGAATGAAATGAGGACTTGGTTGCCTTATTCAACTCACATTTGGCACATACAGTATCCTTTTTGAATGTGATGTCGGGCAAGCCTCTAACTAGCTTCTTAGTCGATAGCCTGGATATAGTATCCATATTGGCATGACCAAGACGCTGGTGCCACAGTAATCTTTCATCCTTGTGAGCACAGAGACATCTTCCTACACTGTTAGTTTCTCTAGATAGATAGAAAATATAAATATTATCCTCTCTTATCCCTTCAAAAGCAATGTCTCCTGTTGACCTATCATAAATAAAGCATATATTTTGTCCAAAGTTAATATCATACCCATGATCAACAAGATGACTTATGCTGAGCAGGTTATGCTTTAACTCGGTCACTAGGAAGACATCCTTTATTATAGGAGAAGGAGGATGACCTATAGTACCATTACCAATGATATACCCTTTAAGGTTGTTGCCGAAGGATACATACACTTCCCTCTTCATCGATAGTGATGCGAAAAGATTTGCGTCTCCCGTCATATGTCGCGAGCATCCACTATCGTGAATCCACTTACTATTAGTTGAGGAGGGATGGTCCACCTACATCAAGAGTAGATGTGACCTTTGGTACCCAAGTTCTTAAGGGTCCTGAAAAGTTAGTTTTCGACAACCATGCATATATGTTTCTATCTACTAATCTCCTAACTCTATATTGTGGTAAAATGTGTCCATGTAATCCACAATAAGTACAAATAGCATTCCTATTTATGTTAGGAGCATGTTGATGATGTCTATATGTAGAGTGATGTGGAGTAGCATGGTGATGATGTCTATATGTAGAGTGATGTGGAGTAGCATGGTGATGATGTCTATATGTAGAGTGATGTGGAGTATGATGATGATGTCTATATCCATAAGTAGTATGATGGTGATTTTGTTTTTGTGCATCATAGTGATGATTGTATCTATGTGTAGTATGGGGATTCTGTGTCATATGATAATTATTTCTACGTGCATGTGGTTTGTGTGCTTTATGAAAGTGGGTGTACATATAAGCATGATTTCGTGCTGCAGGTGGATGACGTGGTTGAGTAGTGTCATGCTTTGTGAGTGTCTCATGTGATTGGGTTTGAGGTTGAGCAACCTGTTTTCCCAATCTAGTCTCTAATTTCTTAGAGACAACCTGCAGTTCATTAATCTTAGTATTCAAACCATAAATCTTAGTGATAGAGATCTTGTGTCTATTCTTTTCTTCAGCGATCTCAGTATTGAGTGCTGTGATCTCTTGTGTTTGCTTTTCTATACGTGCTTCGGCATCATGTAGGCTTAATTTAAGCTTAGACACCTCATTTGTGACTTCCGTGGGTGAAGTATCTCTACTATTATCAAGCAATGAAGAGAGTCTTTGAATCTCGACTTCATAACTTTTGATCTTTTCCTTGGCGTGTTTATATTTACCAATGACTTTCTTGTGGTCATTGAGTAAATCATTGAATGCATCGCCAAGTTCATCAAACGTGAAATCATCGAGAGTTTCGCTTGTTACCTTGTCGGATGTCGCCATTAGGCAAACATTGGCGGTGTCTTGAGGAGAGTCCTTTTCTTCCTCGGAGTCACTAGCTTCGCTTTCATGCCAAATGCTTGTGTTGGCATATTTCTTTGAGAAAGCTTTCTTGTATGGTTTCTCATATCGGTTGCTCTTCTTTGTGAATGGACAGTCTTTTCGGACGTGTCCAGTCTTCTTGCAACCGTAGCATGTTGTCTCTTCTTCGTCATCTTCTTGTGGTTCCTTCTTTTTTCGATCGAAGCGAAGGAATTTCTTGAAGTTGCGGACAAGGAGAGCTTGATCTTCACCTTCCGAGTTGTCGTCATCCCTCTTCAGGATCAGCCCTTCGTCGGTGAGCTTTAAGGGCAATCTCCTTTGCCTTAGGAGCAGGCTCTTCGAAGTCTTTGAGATCAAGCTCATGAGTCATCAGCTTTCCCATCAAAGTCTCCATGGACATAGTCGTGAGATCATTTCCTTCTATGATGGCTGTCACCTTAGGGTTCCAAATCTTTGGTAGCCCCCTAAGTATCTTGCAGATCTTCTCGTGATTTGTATATTGTTTGCCGAGAGAAGACAAGGGGTTGATGATGTCGAGGAATCTTGTAATCATTTGTGTGATCGTCTCATTTGGCTTCATCTTGAAAGCCTCATATTCTTGAGTGAGACGACTTATTTTTGACTCCTTCACTTGATTGGTTCCTTCATCCGTCACTTCTAGAAGTCTCCATACTTCGTGAGAGGTGGTGCATGTTGAGACCCTGTTGAACTCATTCCTGTCTATAGCACATAATAAAGCATTAATAGCTCTTGCGTCTAGACTTGTCTGTTTCTTCTCCTCGTCAGAATATTTGTCATGGGTTTTCTCAACGAGATCACCATTGACAACTATCCTGGCGGGCTTTTTGTAACCATCGGTGACAATGGTCCACAGGTCGAAGTCTAGCGACTTGAGATAAAAACTCATCCTTGTTTTCCAATAGGTGTATTTAGTTCCATCAAATAAGGGAGGCCTATGAGTGGACTGCCCTTCACCGTGATTGGAAATCATGGATTGTGTGGTTGCCATGGATCAGCTCTAGGATGTTAGTCCTTGTTGAGAGAACAGAGCTCTGATACCAATTGAAGAACAAATAGGCAACTCTAAAGGGGGGTGAATAGAGTTTATGACAATAATGTCCAATTAAAAAATTAAACTCTTTCACAACAGAAAACAATCAGAGTAAATGCGGAAATAGTAAAGAGCAAGAAAGCATACGCAAACACAGCCGATTTTAAAATGGTTTTCCTCGTGGAGGACTAGTCCAGGCCTGAGAACTCTAGCTCAGGATTAAATCCACTATTTGTGAAATAGTAGTAACACCCCGTGCCTTTTCTTCAGAAGAGCACGTCAACTTCTTACAGAGATCGCAGTGGCGATGCTTGGAATTTTCCAAGCGACTTCTTGAACTCTTGCACAAACTCCTAACTGAAAAGTACTGAGCACTTTGAGGCTTAAGGAGCTTGTGGCTAGTAGATGAGATGGGTATGGCTTGTATAAGGCTTTAGAGAGAAGTGGAGAGAAGATTGGATGATTCAAAATGAAAGAATTCATGGCCTATTTATAGGATACCATACAGGCAGAATTCGGCCAGAATTCTGGTTGGAATATTCAAAAATTTTGCCGTTGGACAACTTGCATCCAGCCAACCCTAAAATTTAGGGTCCTGGAATTTAGGAGGCAGAGTTCGGCCCGAACTCTGTGTGGAGGCAGAGTTCGGCCCGAACTCTGTCTCTAGAGCACAGAATAGGTCAAATGAGCCAGTAGTCTATTTGAATGTTTAGTGGGGCTTTTGGTTTGAGGTATAGGTATAGTCTAAGTCTCAAAATGCTCAGCACAGCTCAGTTTACATAAATCTAGACTCAAATAAAGTATAAAATACAGACTCAAATTTATAAAGCTTTGCAGGTGCGAGCTGTCATCTGGCTTGTACCGAATTCAGTCTTTATGTGTCGTATTGAAATATTACAAGTATCATGTTGTCAATTGTATCAATATATGGTTGACTGTGATTTTGTGTCAAAAGCTTGCTTCTCTTTGGCATCATGACGAGCATACAGCTCCTTAAAGGCCTGCTGTATCTCGGCCGGCATTACGAAGCCTGAAGCCGATGGAGTAGACGAGGATGGTCCTGCCTGATTGGTAGTAGGCAACCTGCTGGATTCGTTATTGGTTGGCGGATCACGCACAGTGTGTTAACACACAAAAAAGAAGAAGAAACGTTGTATTTTTTATTGGCACAAGGCAGCACAAATCGAGTACTCCTGAGAGATCATGCACTGAGGATCCCCGAGTACAAATAGAATTCTGGGGAATGGGACGATGGAGATCGAGCGGCAGTTGCTCTTTTACTCCGTTGACACTCCGATTTACAAAAGTGGAAGAAAACCTAAGAAAATTGCTACCTCTCGGCTCACTGGCAAGAAGGGAAGCAATTTGTCTCTTCAAATGCTCTCCGTTATGTCTGTTTTTATAGAGGGTGACGCCCTCTATTTATAGTCATTTTGTACTGAAACGACTGTTATGTGCCCACAGGTAGAAAATACACTGATTTCACTGTGGGCGCATAACACCTCTTTGGGCGCATAGCGTGTAGGCTAATGGACACTGGATGATCATGGATAGATAGTGGGGGTGACGTGGAGTTGACGTAGCCGCATGCTTCGGTGCACGATTGCTAGTGGAGACTGACGTAGCCGCATGCTTCGGTGCACGACTGATCGTGGATGTTGACTGAGTCGTAGGGATCTGCTTCCTTGGGCACATAGTGTGGGAGTAAGTTTATGCGCCCACACTTGGGTGCATGTTTGATCTACAATGTGCGTGCGTAGCCCCTCTTCGATCATGTGGGCGCATAGCGCCTCTTCGATCATGTGGGCGCATAGCCTCCCTTTGGTTATGTGGGCGCATAGCCCCCTTTGGTCATGTGGGCGCATAGTATTCTTTCTTATGTGGGGTTCATAATCTTGTATTTTTTATGCTTCTACAAGACCCCATTCAAAGTTTTTGAGACTCGAACAAGTGTCGAAATACTTTGAAAGAAGCATGGAAACAACTGTCTTCACTAGCTTCATGGGCGCATGATGGGTATGACTCCTTTGGGCGCATAGATGTTTGCCAGGCTGTCAAAATGTGGCTGTTTAGATATTCATTAGAAATCTGAAGCAACAGACTCGTTTTGGAACGGAATTTGAAAAGGTCCGCTCTTTATGCGATGTCTAAGCATAGTCTGCATCAGCAAATAGCAGGCGCATAATCTGCAAAAGACCGAGTCTCTACGTAGGCACATAGACCATTGTTTGCCATTGATTGTAAAAGTACAGAACAATTATCGGAGGACTGAACTTAGACTCACAATACAAACTCGCTCGTACAAAGAAAGCCTAGGGACGAAAACCTAGGTACAGCAGTCTAAGTACGATTGTTTATTTTAGATTCTGGGGGGTGACGATAGAGGCTCGGGAAAGCGACGGCCGCTCTGCCTTACTCCTTGGACGATCGGTACGCAGCCTTGACTCGGGGAAGATCTGCTTGGTCGTTGACGAAGAAATGCCTTCTTGCTCTCTCTCTGATTGCTCTCCTGGCTTCTCTCTCTCTGTGTATATTCTCTCTCTGACTATGGGGGAAGTCTCTCTGTGTATACGTATTCTTCTCTCGTTTTTTTTGTATATCTCCCTATATGCTACAAGGGAATGGCACCTTGCTATTTATAATAGCAGGATATGATCACTAGGGTTGCCAATGATTAGCTCTTGGAGATGGCGGCGGCCTGGGGATTGATCAATCCAGGCCGTTCATTTCTGATTGTGACGAATCAGAACCATTAAGGGTAGATTACACCAAATCCCCATTAGCAATTAATGCTGATTGGCATAAATCTTCCTTATAATGATTCTCTAATATCTGCGAATAAATCAAATTTATTCTCCTGCCACGTGCCCCAGATCATTGGGATTTGACCCGATCTTGGATTGCCATAAATCTGAGAGTTGATCGGCTGAGGACACGTGTCCTGAGAGCCAATAGTGAGACTGGAGCCGCATGCAGATTGGGCCGCATGAGATTTGGGCCGCATGAAATTTGGGCCGCATAAGACTTGGGACACGTATCAGGACTGTCTGGGCAGTGGCCCCCTCCTTCAGACTTCTGAACCATATGATGAGCCGCATGAACCGCATAAGGGTGTGTCTGCTTGAGCCGCATGGGCATGATCTTCTTGAGCCGCATAGGGATGATTCCACTCGAGCCGCATGGGACAGCTTCACTCTGAACCGCATGGGAAGTTTTCACTTCGAGCCGCATAAGCACACCCACGTGGCAGGGCCACGTGGCATTTTGTTGCTCTCGGGGGATCGTGTCAGAGATTTCTTTCTCTTCCCTAGAGATTCATCATCATGACAGAGTCATAATTACCTGCTTTGGTGTCAGGTCTGTCAACTTTTCAGAGGGGTCAGCCGTCAAAGCAATTAATGCAGCATGGGTCGGAGGGGAGCACTGTCACGCCACATGTCTTCTGAGCCGCATGGAATGCCTCCGGCCGCATAGCTCCTTATGCCGCATGACTCCCTGAGCCGCATGCGTTTTCTGAGCCGCATGGGTCTTTCTTGACCGCATGAGTCAATTTCTTTAGTATTTTCCATGCTTCTACAGGACCCCCTTCAAAGTTTTCAATTTGTAAAATTGAAATACTTTGAACAAGAAGCATGGCCGTATTAGCCACATATGCAATCCCGACCGCATAGATGTCCTGGCTGCTTGGATGTGTTATTCGCATGACTGTTTCAGCCGCAGGGGGTGTGTTAGCCGCGGACCTCTTTTACCTTGGTCCGAAGATGCGCCCATGGTCAAATAAACATCCTTAGGGATCTTCCTGATGATGCAGGAATGGCTTCGTTTCTGGAGGCAAAATTGCTGGAGGCTGATCAGCTGGTGTCCGAGCTTCGAGTATTGCGGCAGGCTGATCTGCCTGCTGTTATAAACGAGGAGCGAAATTCCCTTATTGCTGTTATAGAGAGGACCAGAGCGGCTCGAGATAAGACCAGACCGGCCGCACTGAAGGATCTCAGCGACTTAGCTGATCGGTATGATCAATTGAGTTATGCGACCGAAAACGTTGTGGCTCGGGAGGAGTCTGTCTCTCGTGAGATTACCGAGACGCGGGAGCTGATCCTTGCGTTTCAGAAGAAGTTGACTTTCCTGGAGTCTGAACTCGAGACTGCCCGCAATGACAGGGGGCTAATTGTTCAGGAAGCTGACAGGGTTACTCAAGCTTCGACTGACCTGGAGGCTGTTTTGAAGAAATTGGAAGATGACTGTCAGGCGCTCCTGGATTTGGACAATGAGGAGCGGTTACTCCAGGAGGCCGAGCGTCGCGCTTGGCAACGGATTGAGCGGGAGACCACCTCAGTGAGAGACCGCCTCCTAGAATTGAGTAACACTGAAATGTAGTCGGCCTTTTCTTTTCCCTTCTTTTTCTTTCTCTTCTCTTTTTTTTTTTGAAAGGGACGTGGTCCCGAAATATGTAGTACTTCTTTTCTTCCTTCAAATAAAGAGTATTTTCCATTCTACCCTTCATTTGTATTGCCTGTTGTGCCTGTGATATTGTGGTGATGTTCTCCCCCGCATAGGGGATATATTTGTGGACCTGTTACCCATGGCGTACCTTGGTTTTAGGTAGAGATAACAAGTTTCGGTCAGGATACCTGAAGCAGCCATAGCAAAGTGGTCATGGGTGCTCTTGGTATTGAGAAAAGAATTGCCGTAGAGCAGCTGGGCTCCTGGGGCATGATGAGGTGATAGGTTTGTGTTAAGAAATTTAGCTGAGGATATTTGTGGGCCTATTACCCTTGGCATACCCTGGTTTAGGATACGGGTAATAGGATGAAAGAGAACTGACATACTTGCTCAGAGGTAACGAGGACATGGTAAGTAGGACTGTTTTTTGAACGTAGAGTCTTCCTACTCAGAGGTAATGAGTACATGGCAGGAGCGAACTCGACGGAGGGTATTGGTGGTCAACAGAGGACATTTGTGGTCAACAGAGGACATTTGTGGTCAACAGAGGATATTTGTGGACCCATTACCCTTGGCGTACTCCGGTTGTGGGTACAGGTAATAGGTCGAAAGGGGATCATCATACTTACTCAGAGGTAATGAGGACATGGCAAGTATGAAGGTTTCTTCGACGGAGCCTTCCCATTCAGAGGTAATGAGGACATGACAGGAGTGGGCTCAATGAAGGGGGGTACGTAGAATAACTCAGAGGTAATGAGGACATGGAAATTCTATGTAGGGGTGATTTGTTTTTGGCGGAAATGGGACGACTCAGAGGTGATGAGGACATGGTCGTCTTGGAAATTTGTGGATCCGTTACCTTTGTTGTGCACTGGGAGTGTAGGTATTAGATCATGAGGGAGGATCTCTTGTAGGAAGAAAGTTCAGCGGTATGATTATACATGACTTTCTTTCAAAAGAGTGACCGGGATGTAAGTTCAGGGGTACCGATGGGCACATAACTCGACAATCCATGAATGTTGGAATCAAAGTGTAAGTTCAGAGATACCAACAGGTACATGACTTGGGAATTTGGGATATGAGTTCAGCGGTACAAGAGGGTACGTGACTCGATAAGTTGGAAAATTAGGGGGTTGAGTTCAGTGGTACCAGCGGGCACATAACTCGACAATCCATGAATGTTGGAATCAAAGTGTAAGTTCAGAGGTACCAGCAGGTACATGACTTGGGAATTTGGGATATCTTTATGGAAGAAGGGCATGAGTTCAGCGGTACACGCGGGTACATGACTCGAAAATCTGTGAATGTTGGAATCAAAGTGTAAGTTCAGAGGTACCAGCAGGTACATGACTTGGGAATTTGGGATATGAGTTCAGCGGTACAAGAGGGTACGTGACTCGATAAGTTGGAAAATTAGGGGGTTGAGTTCAGTGGTACCAGCGGGCACATGACTCAAAACTCTGGAAAATGTTGTTTAAACATAGTATTTCTTCAGGAACTTGCCGTTGACGGGCAACATGAGCAAGTCTCCGTTCTGCTTGGCGAGGCGGTATGCACCATTGGAGAACACGGCCTCGATGATAAATGGGCCTTCCCATTTTGGCTGGAACTTGCCGGTGGTCTTGTGAGTCATGACCATTGGCCTCCTGACTGCCAAAACAAGATCGCCCACTTGGAATGTTCTGACTTTGACCTTTTTGTTGAAGGCTCCTGAGATGCGTGCTTGGTATAATTTGATCCTTTGCTGAGCTAGGAGGCATTTTTCATCTAAGGCCTCTAACTCTTGTAGTCGACGTCGGTAGTTATCATCCGTTGTCAATTGATAAGTGAGGGCGACTCGGAGTGAGGGAATCTGAGTCTCTAATGGGAGAACTGCCTCACTCCCGTACACCAGAGAGAATGGTGTATTCCCGGTGGCTGTTCGAACCGTGGTGCGATAAGCCCATAAGCACTCGCCGAGCTTCTCGTTCCAGTCGCGTTTGTTGGAGGAGACAAACTTCTTGAGGAGTTTGACGATTGTTTTGTTGAATGCCTCTGCTAACCCGTTTGCTGCCGGGTTGTATGGTGTCGAAGCGACATTCTGAATGCGGTGTTTGTCGCAGAATTGGTAGAATGCGTGGCTTACAAACTGCGGACCATTATCATGGATGATCCTTCGGGGCAGTCCAAAGCGGTAGATGACGTGGTGTTTCAGGAAGCTGATCACGTTCGAAGTCTTGACTTCGGCGAGTGGGACAGCTTCTGCCCACTTTGAGAAGTAATCAGTGATCGCAAGTATGAAGCGATGTCCTCGGGAGGAAGGTGGGGTGATTGGACCAATGATATCCATTTCCCATGCTTCGAATGGCCAGGACGCCACTGTCGGATGTAGAAATTCGGATGGTTGGTGAATGAAGTCTGCGTGGACTTGGCAGGCCTTGCATTTTCTGGCATAATCTATCGCATCAGCCACCATCGTGGGCCAGTAGTAGCCCATCCGGCGAAGGCGATCTTGTAGTTTTGGGCCGGGCTGATGGGCCCCGCAGACACCGTCATGAGCCTCTCGTACGGCTTCTTTGGCTTCTGCGTTCGTAGTAATCCGTCGTAGGAGCGACGATACAGCATTTTTGTCTCTGTATCGTAGAAGAATCTGAGAGAACGCCGTCTGATAGAAGTAGCCTCCTTCGGGTTCTCGGGCAGGATGTCGTAGACCACGAAGTCTATGAATGGTTGTCTCCAGTCTGGCGCTTCGTCGATCATCTGAGCAGAATAACTCGCCATGGCTTGAACGTTGTTCTTGGGGTAGACCAGCTCATGGCCGATTACATCGACCGAATGATGAGAGTGGTTTGGCACTGCTAGGGAAGCAGCCAGGCCTGCTAGGGCATCAGCTTCGATATTTTGGAGTCTGGGGACGTGTTCGATGAAGAATCCCTCGAATGATGAGATAATGTTGATCGCTATTTGGTGGTAGGGGATCATGTCTTCATGGCGGACTTCGTACGTCCCCCGAATCTGGTTGACGATTAATTGCGAATCGCCGTATGCTTTAAGGTATTCTACCCCCAGTTCTCTTGCGAGTTGGAGGCCAATGACCAAAGCGTTGTACTCGGCCACATTGTTAGAGCAGGGTTCCGTGAGAGAGTAGGCGCGATTGATCACTAGCCCGGTAGGAGAGACCAATACTACCCCGACTCCGACGACGATGTTTCCCTTGGGTCCGGTTCTTGAAGCGCCATCGAAGAACATCCGCCATATGTTATCATGGGTGGTTGTATTTGAATCGGCGACCTCATCTGGGATTTCTTCGTATATTCTGGATGATTCCGATCCTGGATGGGCCGCCAAAAAGTCTGCCAGGGCTTGACCTTTGACAGCCTTCTGCGGGACGAAGATCATATGATAGGGGGACAGCAATATCGCCCATGTAGCGAGGCGGGAGCTGAGTGCCCCTGGTTTGGTCATGAGGACCCTGAGAGGGTTGATTCGTGAGATCACATGTATGGTTTGCCCCGTGACATAGTGCCGCGTATTTTGAATGGCGAATACCAGGGCGAGGCATTCTTTCTCCACAGTGGTGTATCGGTGTTCGGGCCCGACCGCTTCCTAATCTGCAGGGGGTGACACCTGGCCAGACAAGCACGGGTCCCGCAATCAACGTAGATTCAAATTCAGTGGCACCGAACCCGGGCAACAATCCTCCCGAGATAACGGCCCCTACCGCGACAGATGAGACCCGAGAAGTAAGAAGAGAGGTTCAGGAGCTCCGAGCAATGTTCCATGCCCGAGAAAACTCTCAAGACCTCAGGATACGGCAACCATATCCTGCTGAATGGAGGGATGTTCCCTTTCCACCAAGATATAAGCCGTTCAATATCAACCCATATGATGGCAAGACTTCAGCAAGTCGGTACATCACTTACTTTGAGGTCACTACCGACCATCTGTCCCATGATGACGCTATCCTCACGCGGTTATTCATTGGGGCATTGGAAGGAGTCGTCTTCGATTGGTACCGCAACCTGCCGGACAATTGCATCCATTCCTTCGCTGGCTTCAAACGCCTGTTCTTGGAGAGGTTCTATGAGGTAGGGCAGGACGTCACGATGTCTACCCTCATGGACGTCATTCAAGGAGAGAAAGAGCTGACGAGGAATTACATTGAGCGGTTTCGTCAAACCGCAATGAAGTTACCATCTGGCAACCCGGACTCTTCCTTGATCGAAATTTGCCAAAAGAGACTACTCGCAACAATCAGTCTCTGGATGGGCGAGAGTCAATTCAAGGACTGGAAGGCTTTTATCATTAGTGGTACAAGTGCCGAAGAACGATTAAAGAAGGCTCGCCAACTGGGATTACATATCTCAGAGGGAGAGAACAAGGGCAAGCGTCCCAGCACCACCAACGACAATAGGGGTAGCCCCTCCAACAACCGGGACAACAGAGGCAAGCAGGCTATGGTGGCCGATACAGCCCAGAAGCCTGAGTCGCAACCTGCGGACAAACAATGGCCTCAAATCACTTACTCTTTTGAAGACGGTCACGTCAAGCCTATCTTGGACATGCTCATACAAGGAGATAGGATTCAGCTTCCTCCACCAAGACGGGAGCCTCGGCCGGCTGATCTGGAGAACCCACAGTTCTGCCATTACCACCGCTACGTCCACCATGCTACGCACGACTGCTACCAACTGAAACGATATATCCAAAACCTCATCGATTCGAACGCTCTGGCCATCGATTTCGAGGAGGTAACCGTGGCAGCCAACATGGTGTCCGTACAATTCGGCAGCTTTCCTCCAACAGAGACCCAGGACGGGGTTATACCCATCCCTCTGGCAACAATGGAGATTGCTAATCTCCCGCCTGCTCCTTGTCTGGCCAGGTGTCATCCCCTGCAGATTAGGAAGCGCCGCTTTGATCTCGTCTACAGACTTGACCAAGGCGTGCAATATGGCCTCCAAAGTGTCGATGCGCTGGCGATCACCGGAACCGCCTTGATTGCTGTCTGTCATGAACACCGTCTTTACATGAGGAGTGACGGAAGGAGTGGTGGAGGATGTACCCTCCGAGTCGTACCCGTGCATCGAGAAATCATCAGGATATGTGGGGATGTTCTCTTCAGGTTCGGACTCGGAAGGAACACTACCCCCAGCTTCGGAGCTTGCTTCGTCTAGGATGTCCTTGGGGACGTCGGTATCTGTTGTATCCGTCGGAGGATTTGCTTCCTCCAGTCCGTATTCCTGGAATGTCGGATTGTCGTGGATGTTTGGAGGAGTGCTACCCCCAGTTCCGACGACCCCCAATATTGCAGACGACGAACTTCCTACTGTAGCAGTTTTCATCTTCGAACGGGTGTGTTGAAATACTCCAGTGGAGGATAACCCTTTAGACGACGGTTTCTTAGCTGCAGTAGTTGACACCTTTGGGCTGGAGATGCTTGTCTTCTTCCCTCTTCCCTTGGCGGGAACTTTCTGCACGGACTTGCAGGAGACAACAGGAGGTGCCTCGTCTTCTGAGCTCGGGTGATGTAGTCTTTGGAAGACGGATGGCCGGTCTTCTGTCACCGCCGCGTTGCTGCAACAGCAATTGACGATGATCTGGGTGCATTGATGTCCGTGTGAGGGCTCTTTACACTCCGAAGCTCCTTATCTTTCCTTGCGTTTGTGGAGGATAACCTCACGCAGGTCAGAGGAACCACTTTGTCTGTTTGCCGCCGGGGGCTGGACTTGAGTGGTTTTATACAACTTCCCATCAGAGGCCCGTGTGATAATCAGCGGGACGCCCCGATAGACAGAGGTTGGGGCAGCCGTCTGGACTAGATGAGCCCGCGCTGCCCTAGACTTCCTCCTTTTAGCACCTGTGGGTGCGTAATAGGAGGAGTCTAAGTCGAATACCACAGAGTCTGGATTATCATCCAGAGAATGACCAGAGTCAGGACCGCATGAGAGCCAGTCGAAGACTGGTCGAGAGAAGCGTGGGACGGACGCTATGCGGCTAGCATTGGGTACCGTGCAGGCTGTCTGCATGCGGCTGTCTTTTGTTGTAGGATGAGTCTTTATGCGGCTAGGAGTCACGACCGTGCAGGCTGACCGCATGCGGTTGGCATCTGTGGCCGCATGGGTTTTCTGCAAGCGATTGACTTTAATAGCCGCATGAGTCTCATCCGTGCGGTTGGCAACTGTAGCCGCATAAGTTATGCGGCTGACAGATGTGGCCGCATGAGTTTTCCTTATGCGGTCGACGGTTGTAGCCGCATGGGCTTTCTCCCTGCGGCTAATACTCTTCTGCGGCTCGGATCGCGTAGAGTTCCTCTTTGCCCCTGCAAGTCCAGCATCATAGTGTTTTCTTCTGCCGGACTTGGGGACAGCAGAGTTGTTTACGGTCTGAAGTGGGGCCGCAGGGGAGTCTTTCTCGCCATCTTGAGCAATAGAGAGCACCCCATCAAGGGCTTGCGGAGGAGCAAATGATTTTGGCCTCCACTCTTTGCTAGCCTTTATGGTGCGGGTGCGCTTCTGGACCGGGCCAGTGCTACCTTCAGAGAGCATCTCTTCGAACGCCTGTTGGTCGAAGCGTACGACCATCTTCTGTTGTGTAGAGCCAAGTTTGGCTGCGTCCGATTGCGTCACCAACTCCTCAGCCGTGGAGAAGTTAGTCCCCAGCAGAGTCGCCATCGTGTTTGCCATTGATTGTAAAAGTACAGAACAATTATCGGAGGACTGAACTTAGACTCACAATACAAACTCGCTCGTACAAAGAAAGCCTAGGGACGAAAACCTAGGTACAGCAGTCTAAGTACGATTGTTTATTTTAGATTCTGGGGGGGTGACGATAGAGGCTCGGGAAAGCGACGGCCGCTCTGCCTTACTCCTTGCACGATCGGTACGCAGCCTTGACTCGGGGAAGATCTGCTTGGTCGTTGACGAAGAAATGCCTTCTTGCTCTCTCTCTGATTGCTCTCCTGGCTTCTCTCTCTCTGTGTATATTCTCTCTCTGACTATGGGGGAAGTCTCTCTGTGTATACGTATTCTTCTCTCGTTTTTTTTTGTATATCTCCCTATATGCTACAAGGGAATGGCACCTTGCTATTTATAATAGCGGGATATGATCACTAGGGTTGCCAATGATTAGCTCTTGGAGATGGCGGCGGCCTGGGGATTGATCAATCCAGGCCGTTCATTTCTGATTGTAACGAATCAGAACCATTAAGGGTAGATTACACCAAATCCCCATTAGCAATTAATGCTGATTGGCATAAATCTTCCTTATAATGATTCTCTAATATCTGCGAATAAATCAAATTTATTCTCCTGCCACGTGCCCCAGATCATTGGGATTTGACCCGATCTTGGATTGCCATAAATCTGGGAGATTGATCGACTGAGGACACGTGTCCTAAGAGCCAATGGTGAGACTGGAGCCGCATGCAGATTGGGCCACATGAGATATGGGCCGCATGAAATTTGGGCCGCATAAGACTTGGGACACGTGTCAGGACTGTCTGGGCAGTGGCCCCTCCTTCAGACTTCTGAACCATATGATGAGCCGCATGAACTGCATAAGGGTGTGTCTGCTTGAGCCGCATGGGCATGATCTTCTTGAGCCGCATAGGGATAATTCCACTCGAGCCGCATGGGACAGCTTCACTCTGAACCGCATGGGAAGTCTTCACTTCGAGCCGCATAAGCACACCCACGTGGCAGGGCCACGTGGCATTTTGTTGCTCTCGGGGGATCGTGTCAGAGATTTCTTTCTCTTCCCTAGAGATTCATCATCGTGACAGAGTCATAATTACCTGCTTTGGTGTCAGGTCTGTCAACTTTTCAGAGGGGTCAGCCGTCAAAGCAATTAATGCAGCATGGGTCGGAGAGGAGCACTGTCACGCCACATGTCTTCTGAGCCGCATGGAATGCCTCCGGCCGCATAGCTCCTTATGCCGCATGACTCCCTGAGCCGCATGCGTTTTCTGAGCCCCATGGGTCTTTCTTGACCGCATGAGTCAATTTCTTTAGTATTTCCCATGCTTCTACAACCATATGGGCGCATAGATCGTGTGGGCGCATTGGCCATGTGGGCACGTAAGTCCACATTCGTGCCTATAAATAGGCCTTGAAGAGTGAGAAAGTTCATTCTCTCTTCTTTTTCTTTAGAAATTTTCAAATAGTTTTTTCTTTTACTCTCTTTCGAGCAATCATGCCTCCCAAGGCTTCTTCGACTCCCAAGAAGTCTGCGAAGGGAAAGAAGGCTGCAGCAGCTAGTTCTCCTCCTTCGGCAGCGTCTCATCTGGTTCAAGACCCCATCCTGGGTGAGGCAATGTCTCAAAAAAATGAAGTCTCGAGCGTTAATTTGTGATGCTCGGACTTTTCTCTGCTTGGGCGCATAACCATCGATATGCGCCCAAAGCAAACACTTCTTTTGTGAGCAGTCTTATGCGCCCGCAGAAGCATGCGCCCACAAACTTTGTTGTGTCATGTGCCCACACAGAACACGTGCTTTGAAGATGCTTATGCGCCCACAGGCTCTTTGGGCGCATAACATCTGGGCGCATAGCATTTCTTCAGCACTTAGCTCTTTTTTTCTGTAGATTCTAAGTCTGACTTTTTCTGCCTTTGCAGTTGGCATGGTTGTCCGAGCTCTTGGTGGGATTTCTCTCATCTCTGCCCGCCATGCTCTGGATTCAAGCCTTGTCACCGTAGTGGTCAAAAATGCTCAGGTGAAGATCAGCCATGACAAGCCTTCGGTGCGGGTGATCGCTATGCTTGAACAGGACAAAATGTTCTTGAAGCAGATGATGAATAATGAGAAGTTCACGCTCGGAGGGGCACGGAGCTTCAAAAGACCATACTTCTTGTTTGGTGACAGCGTAGGATTTGCGGACGAAGAGATGATATATCTAGAAGACCCTCAGGTGGTCAGGTTAAATAACCAAAGGATATGGTTACCATCGATGAAGCGCCAATGCCCTATATCGGCGTTTACTGATCTAGCTGTGCGGAGGCAAATAAAATGGTACCTGACCCCTGAACTGCATGGGGTCATTTTTGGCAGGATCCAATTTAACTCTGGAGATCGAAAGAATGACACTTTCAAGTGTGTCAAGGGCTCCACATCCTACTCCACGAGGGGGCTACATCCTGGGGCCATAATAAACGATATCCCGACTAATCTTCACCCTTATGCTGCTGAGACTCTCTCCAACCTGATGTTGTCAAAGAAGGAGTCATATCCGGGAGGAAAGCTACAGATGGAAGGTTAGAGATACACTGTCCCGTTCTGGAGTGATCTTACTGAATGGGTGCTCTCGACTTACGAGGCTACCCTAAAAGCTATCGGCCGTTTTATGCCGTTAGAGCCGCCCAATATGACATAAAGGTTAATTGGCCTATGTTTATCTCATTGGTGGAGTTGTACAACACCTTCTTTACTCCGGATAAGGAGATGGGTCTGAAACTTCACGAGATGCAGGCGATATCAAAACTTCCCTTGGTGACCGAGCCATACTAAGAATACGTCCCCTGTGATGAGGAGATCTTGGATTTGGAGAGAGAGAACACCGAGATTATGGAGGTGTACAGAGAGTTACTCTGTCACCTCTTCATTTGTCACCAGGTCACAAAGAAGGGTAAGACTAACGGGTCCCTTCCCCATACGAGAGCTTGGACCAACTACATCTTCATTAGAGAAGAAGAAGACGGCCTAGTCTTTATCGACTCGCAAGCCCTCGACGATATCTGAGATAGAGCAACTGATGCAGATCACTGGGCAGTAGACACTGAAGATAGTGATGATCCCGAAGGAAACTTCCTGGTTTATCATTTCTTCAGGCAGGTTGAGTTTAAGCTGTTGGAAAAGGCTGTGCTAGCCGCCTTTCTAATGATATGGCTCCGCGATTGTGTAGTCCATGGTGGTTCAGGGTCTATTGAAAGGATAAGCCGGGGTATGATACTTTCGTCTGTAAAGCTGGCGTTCGGATACCAGCTTGCCCTGCTATCTGCGATGGTCTACGCCATCCAACGAGGCTTACGACACTTTGTTGTTAACGCGGTGACGCCTGATGGTAGAAAGGACTTTATTAGGACTGAATTTCCCTTTCATTACCTGATAGGATGGCTGGTGCTGCACTGTCCCAGATTAATGAATGCCGGGCAGATGGAAGACTCTTTGGCGGGAGATGCCTTTCTTCGGATATTCAAAGATGCAGACTGGAACGTCGTAGGGGTGCCTGTTTGTAGGAAGGCTGTGAGTTTCTTACAGAATTATGAATTCTTTAGAGTGTCGCCTCCGTCTGGTAATGGCCGTGCAGTAGACACTTTAGTATGTGAGGGAGCACTCACTACTAGCCTTCCTATTGGGGCGTTCCATTGGCTCCGTCCATCAGGCCTTCCCATCTGGTGCTCAGGAATAGGAACCACACTTTCCTGGAACCTTATCTGCCGAGTCACTTTACACGGCAGTTCGGCTACAGCCAGCTTCTTTTGAGCAACCCCAGCCCTCATCTACAGTCGATAAGAAGCCTGATCGACGGGGCACGTGCATGGGGTTACTACAACGCCAGATGTATGGAGGCAATTTTTACGTTGCCAAAAGATAAGCCTGAAACCCATATGCTCTTTGTTGCTGCCAAGTTCTACATTCAAGTCAATACCCTTTATCCTCGGTATGACCATGAGTAGAGTTTAATATCAGGGACTAGGCTTACCCCCACTCTTGCCGATATAGGACGAGTACGCGCAATGGGGGGTCACAGAAAGGAAGGTGCCGCACCCTCAGCTGAGCCGGCTGCAGCGCTACGGCAGAGAGTCGCTCTTGAGGATCCGATTGTTGCAGTACCT
This sequence comes from Iris pallida, assembly GCA_029216955.1. Lineage (NCBI taxonomy): Eukaryota > Viridiplantae > Streptophyta > Magnoliopsida > Asparagales > Iridaceae > Iris > Iris pallida. Next base: position 228,317 of record JANAVB010042311.1, read on the forward strand.
CAGAGAGAGGATACTGAAGATCCTCGTCCTGATATTCCTCACATGAGGAAAGCTTCCACTAAGCTGGTTCAACGGTCAAAAAGGAAGAAGTTTGTTGTCTCCAGAGGGAGAAAGAAGATTACAGATGTGAGCGTCGACTCGCCTCCTCCCAGAAGATCTTCTGGTCAGATTCAGACGAGTGAAACGGCGTCACAAACCATTATTATCTCAGAGGTAGACCCCTTTCTGGATTCTGTAGCCGTTTTGGTAGAACCAGTATCCGTGCTATCTACAAATAACGCTCTCTCATCCTTGTGTTTGTCCTTTGTACAGGACGTTTAAGTTACGACCGCGACATGTGCTTCTTCGTCTGAAGAGGTGGACATAACAACGATGTCCCATACTTGTCCTCAACCGATGGATGAAGGTGGGTCTTCTTTAGTTGTAAGGTTTGAGAAAAGGGATGATCAGGGCGAAGGCCCAGACCATGATGCCAATCAGAAAGCCAGTCCCTCCTATGACATTTCTTTGGGGGATATGTCTGCGATAGTAGCTATGATGAAAGATTTGGATGAAAATCATGTCCAATCATCTCAGCCTCCTCTAGGTATGTCATTCTTGCACTTTTCTTCGGATGAGATTTTTCGACTTCAATTTTGCGTGCAACTTGTGAGGCTGACTTCCGTCGTATATTCCCTTGTAGACAACGAGAGGGAACAAGGCACAAAGGTTGCTCCAGATATTAGGGCTATACAGGAAGCTGCCCTTGGTTCTTCCAGTAAACCAGTATCGGTTACTGAAGAAGTCTTTGATCGGCCCGTTGAGACAGCCATTATTGAATCTACTTCGGATCCAGCTGGGACCGTGGAAGGCAAGCAGCCTGTGCTGCTTTGGCTGATGTTGACAGTAAGCAACCTGGGCCTGCTCTCATTTCCCCAGCTCCAGTTGATACTGAGCCGGCAGGAGGTATAAAATTATAACTCCTTCATACTTTTTAAGTAAGTTTTTTGTTACTAATATGTATATTGCTTTATTTGTCAGGTTCGGCTTCCTCCCAAGTAGCTCTCCCTGGGACAGAAGATCAACATCAAGCTTCATCTCCAACGACCTCTTCTGAAGATGAAGAGATGGCTCAGGAAGTCATAAGAGCTTTCTACTCCTTTTTGAAAGTAAAGCTTCTTGGAGTTTTGAACCGAAATGCCACCTTTGGGCCTGTGAAGGCTATTGCTGAATGCCAGATGACAGTCCTTGAAAGCATTACTGGCTATGAAAAGCGAGCTAATGCTTTAAGGAAGGTCATAGCTGACCTGGAAAATCAAGTGGCCAAACTCCGAGAGGTCAGTCAGCGAAGCCCAACATCATTGTTTCTTGAGGAGGACGTGGCTCTGATTGCGGCTTTTGAGGATGAGGAAGCTACTTTCCAGGCATGGAAGGAGGCGCTAGCTAAAGAGATCATTGAACTGGCGGATCAGTATGAACAGTTTGATGCTGCAGGTAGGACTCGTATTGCCTCAAAGAATAAGCTGGTCATCCAGATCGCTGAAAAGTATAATCATATTATGCAGCTTCGTAAAGAGATTGCCTAGTTTGAGGCCGACTTGCGAACAGTTGCGTCTGAGCATGAAGATTACGTGGTTCAGGCTACTGCGACTGCCACAACTTCAGGCCAATTGAAGGCTCAGCTGGTGAAGTTGGAAGAGGAGCATATGAAACTAATTCCTTTCGAGGATGAAGCTGCTCGACAGGAAGAAGTACGTCATCGTGCCACTGTCAAATCTCAAGCTGAAATCAAGGCTCTGAGGGTAGCATCAATCGATTGTGTATCCTTTAAGTCTTTTGTTTGTAATTGGCTCTTTTAAATGTCAAGACTCTTGTATCTTTTTCTTTTCTCTGTCTTTTGATAAACATTTTTAATAAAGAATCTTTTGGCTTTCAAAATTCATGAATGAAGATTGTGAAATATCAGAACTAGAGGTAATGTGGACGTAGTAAGGATATTTCTGGTGGGTATTCCGTTGGAGAATTTGATGTGGACTTATTATTTATTTTATATTCAAGGTTCTTGAATATAGATAATAAGTTGAAAGAAGATGCTAATAGAGGTAATATGGACGTAATAGCAGAGAATGTTCGATATCTGACCAGAGATACAAATAGCCCTTGTAGTCACAAACGGTAACTTTCTTCGGCAGTCAACTCACTGGCTAAGGCTATTCGAAGAGAGAAAATATAGATTTCTAGGGGAAGAACTGCTTCACTCCCATAAACCAAAGAGAATGGCGTACTGCCTGTTGGAGTCCGGACCGTTGTACGTGTCACGCCCCAGAACCAGAATACTGGAGAGCGGAGGACAGACACAGCCAGCTACGTACATTGAAGTGAATCCCACCTCGTAATACGGTCATGGCTGTCTAGATGCATGAGGGTTTACTATAAGCCAACAGTCACTTATGGTCAAGAACAAGCCTAATGTCTCAATCTCAAGCAAGCAAGTAATGTACAAGATGGTAGATCATCAGACATACAAAGTAAGGCGTCCCAAACATTATATATTCAGATGATCATAAGGCTAGTCATACAAAATGCGAAGACTAGCAAGAGTTTAAGTCATACATGATCAATCCTAGGATTTGTCAATCATGTTACAGCCCTTAGGTAGACAGAAATGTAAATTTAACACGAGCTAACACTTGCTCGGCGGCTTAACGCCTCAAAAGAATAATTTACAATAAAGTGGGAGAGCAAAATAAAACCCACTCGTTGCCAAGGTTGCATCTAGTGTACACTATCTGGCTGGAAGGCTGGAAGATCCTCGGGTGCTACTCCGAAATCTGGCCATACAAAACCAGCTGGGTCAGACCCCAGAAAGAGCAAGTGCCACAAGGGAGGCTTCACTTAAGAACTAAAACCAGCATATTAGCACATGATACATAAAGGATAATAAAAAACATGAGTTAAAGAAATCAGGATGATAAACGATAGGGTAACTAAGGAACTATTTTGGTAACCAAGTTACAACCCGTAAACTAGACAAGGACCGGGATTGTAACCCTTCACCTGAACAGAACTTAGTCCCTGGCCGATTATCGATAAGGTAAAGCATAACAGTAATGTGCTGAAATAACCATGTACTGGTCTTGCTTAGATAAGACTAGACTGGACTCCATTCATCATTCACGGCCAAAGAATGAGTACGGCTTGATACTTTAACTAACTAGGGTTATCACAAGCCTAGTTACTAGCAAGATGCAATGAGATGTTCCAGCAGTCACAAGCCCTGCAATCTTAATCCAGGTTATCCGGTCATAAGTTGAGAGAGTTGGATTAGGTGACTTGGGGGTGCAACACATGACAGTATGCTGGAAATGTGCCCTACTCGACAGCAGGCTACAAGTCCAATTAGAGGGCCCAAATAACACGACTGCCTGAAGCTGGAAAATCTCTTCATTAACTATTTGATCAATCTAGTCATTATCCTAGTCAGATTCAATATGAATCCCTGACCGTGGTAACCAGGAATTCATGTCCTAGACATGATGTAAGACGAGACATGTAGCTTATACAAGCAAAAACACCCACGGTGTCAAGACAAGAGCTATTTAGCAAGTCAAGATAGTCGTCACAACAGTATTCAAGATTATTATGTTACGTTTACTTATCAAGAGTGAGCCACGACGGGCCACTATCATGTATTATTATGCCAAGGTTGCTTGTTAAGAGTGCGCCACAACGGGCCACTATCATATCATGCTACTTGTTACTTGTTAAGAGTGCACCTTAACAGGTCACTATCGTGTTCTACCCTTACATTATCATGAATGAGAGAAACTTGCATAAAATAGCTAGTAACATATTCTTGAAGCCAAGGAAGAGATCTACAACTTTCATGTTGGGAGTTGGGAGAAATTCTGGCCACAATTCAGCCAAATAGGACATAAAACAGCCAAAAACAGCCAAAATAGGCACTATACGGCATTCTGCGGCACTATGCAGCCTTTTACGGCACTATGCAGCCTTCTGCGGCACTAACTAGGGTTATCACATGCCTAGTTACTTGCAAGATGCAATCAGATGTTCCAGCAGCCTCAAGCCCTGCAGTCTTAATCCAGGTTATCCGGTCACAAGTTGAGAGAGTTGGATTAGGTGACTTGGGGGTGAAACACATGACAGTGTGCTGAAAATGTGCCCTACTCGACGGCAGGCTACAAGTCCAATTAGAGCGCCCAGATAACGGAACTGCCTGAAGCTGGGAAATCTCTTCATGAACTATTTGATCAATCTAGTCATTATCCTAGTCAGATTCAGTATGAATCCTTGACCATGGTAACCAGGAATTCATGTCCTAGACATGATGTAAGACGAGACAAGTAGCTTATACTAGCACAAACACTCACGATGTCAAGACAAGAGTTACTTAGCAAGTCAAGATAGTCGTCACAACAGCATATCAAGATTATCATGTTAGGTTTACTTATCAAGAGTGCGCCACGATGGACCACTATCATGTATTATCATGCCAAGGTTGCTTGTTAAGAGTAGGTTCGAGGACCACTATCAGTTTGAGGATGTTGCTCTGCGGTGTCTCCGAGAGCAGGTTCGAGCAGGATTGCTGGAGGGAGAGTTTTCTCTTGCAGAGGATGGTGCCTTGAGGCACGGTTCCAGACTATGTGTGCCCAACGGAGAGCTCAGGGAGCAGGTTATGCAGGAGGCCCGCAGATCTCAGTACTCTATACACCCGGGTGCCAACAAGATGTACCGAGATCTGAGGGAGCATGTTTGGTGGTCAGGAATGAAGCAGGAGGTGGCTCGCTTCGTGGCTAGGTGTTTGGTATGTCAGCAGGTCAAGGCAGAGAGGCAGAGGCCCGGTGGATTGTTCCAGCCGCTGCCCATTCCCGAGTGGAAATGGGAGCATATCACTATGGACTTCGTATCAGGATTGCCATGTACAACAGGAGGAAAAGACGCGATTTGGGTCATCGTTGACAGGTTGACCAAATCGGCCCACTTCTTGCCATTCAAGGTGGGTACGTCTACAGAGAGGCTGGCGGAGATGTATATGCGGCAGATAGTCAGGATTCATGGGGTTCCGGTCAACATCGTCTCAGATCGGGATAGTCGCTTTACTTTCCATTTCTGGAGGAGTCTGCAGACCAGCTTGGGCACTCAGCTCAAGTTTAGTACTGCATACCACCCCCAGACGGACGGACAGTCGGAGCGGACTATTCAGACACTTTAGGATATGCTACGGACGTGCGTCCTGGACTTTGGAGGTTTCTGGGAGGATTATCTTCATTTGGTGGAGTTTGCTTAAAATAATAGTTTCCAGGCCAGCATTGAGATGTCACCTTTCGAGGCTCTGTACGGGCATAGGTGCCGTACACCCTTATCTTGGGATGATATTGGTGAGCGAGCTTTACTGGGGACAGAGATGGTTGTTGACGCAGCCGAGAAGGTGAAGCTCATCAGGGACAGACTTCGCGTGGCGCAGGACAGACATCGGCATTGGGCCGATAGCCACCGGAGGCCCTTGGAGTTTGAGGTACAGATTAGAGTAGGATTAGATTTAGGTTTGTTTGTTTGTGATTTTTGATCATGTTTGTTTATTATAATTAATTGAGACCTTGCTTGTGATTAGGTCGGAGACCAGGCTTTCTTGAGGATATCTCCGACTCGTGGTACGATACGTTTTGGTGGAGGTGGGAAGCTTAGCCTGCGCTTCATCGGCCCTTTCGTTATCAGCGGAAGAGTCGGTGACATTGCATACAGGCTAGACTTGTCGCCTGTGCTAGTGGGGGTCCACAACGTATTCCATGTATCACAGTTGAGACGGTACGTGGCTGACCCAAGACATGTGCTCGATCATTCAGAGATTGAGGTTGGACCTTCTCTCAGCTATCCAGAGCAGCCAGTGGAGATACTGGATCGACGGGAGAAGGTTCTGAGGAACCAGGTGATACCCTTGGTACGCGTCGCATGGAGGCATCATTCTCCAGGAGAGTCTACCTGGGAGCGGGAGGATGAGATGCGCGAGTGATACCCTTATCTTTTTGGACCGTGAGGTATACTTTATATCCTTCTCATCAGTTGTATTTCGTCTTTCAATTTCGAGGACAAAATTCTTTTAAGGAGGGTAGATTTGTCACTACCACATTTCTAGTTTGTGGGTATTTTTGACATTTTTGGGGTAATTTGAATTTATTAGAATTTATTTGAATTTATGGGAATTTTTAGAAATTATTTTGGAATTGTTTGAATGAGGGTTGACTGGGTTGACTTTGACTAGCTTTGACTTTGTGACCTAACCCTAGTTGAGTTTGACTTGGCTAGATATGAGACCCTAGGTTAAGTTAAGTTAACCATACTTTAGTTAGTGAAATCAATTAGGAATATTGAGATTTGAATAGAAGGATTTTGACCACAAGTCATGACTTGTGATTTCTAAGTCGTTTGTTTTATGACTAAGCCCAAAGCCCATTAGCCAAGTGCCCAAACCCTAGCCCTAACATTTTGTCCAGCCACTTAACCCATCCTAGGGATCCCCCCTTATAAATAATCTCTTAGAAATTAGGGCTAGCCTCTAAGGAAGAACAAGCTTTAGAAAGAGGTAATGTCCCAACTTCAAAAATCCCTAGAAAATCCATTTTAGTTCCTTTTTCCCCCAAACAAATTGCAATAGGTTTTAATTTTAGTATTCTTGCTGTTGTTACATTTTATTCTCAGATTCAAATCACTTTGGAGGAGTTTCACCATCAAGAGGAACATCTCTCTTTAGAGCTTTTTGGGGATTTTGATACATAGAGGTTGTAATGCCCCGCTCCGCACGGCGCATTACGCTGAAGCGTTGACTCAACGAGTCACGTTGATGCAAGGAAATGTATCGATGCAAAACGATACGAAAGTTAAGTTGTCCCGAGCAACGCATCGAACTAAGTCGATGCGAAGAGTTGCCTTGCCCCGAAAGAATGCATCGAGTTGAATTGATGTGAAGCGCCGCGTTGCCCCGAAGGATGAGTGCGTTGAATCGGCTCGAAGATTCTAAGAAATCGAATCGACCAAGGCGCAAGTCCGAATCGTTGCAAGTATTGATTTTAGTTGGTTTCGTGTGCAGGTTATACTTTGACGGGAAAATATTAGAGGTCGATCTTTTGCGATATTTAGTAAGGGGTCCGCGAAATCAAATCGTCGCCTTGCGACGGGCCGAGACTTGGGCACGCTAAGGCAAATCGGACGTATAACTCAATGAAGCACGAAGTGCTCGAATGGCTAAGTCAGGAGAGTGGCCATGCAACGAAGTTAAGAAATCGAGCCGCATCGGCTCGGCGAAACGACAAAGGCATATCGACACAAGGTGGGAGGATTGACTTCTTTTTACTCCTTCATTCGATAAGTCAAATATATCATTGTATGCTAAAGTTAACCTATCGACGCCACGGGCGTGGTCCGATCGGAGATAAATCATAGTGTGAGTCAAACCACTAAGTTAGAACAATTAAAATGAAACGTGCATCAATATGCACGAGTCGCTATGGGACATTGGATATTGCATAGGCGAGCGCCTCGGTCCGCAAGCCGTAAGAACATGGGATAACTGTACTCGGCGAGTGCCTTAGTGCACGAACCATACCGTACCTTTGCTGCACGAGTTAGACAGCTAGAACATTGGAATACAATAGGCGAGCGCCCTAGCGCGCAAGCCCCGAACATTGAATGCTAAGTTATAGAACATGGATATACGGTCGAAACGTGCCTACGTGCATGGGATAATAAAAGATGGCTTCGTCGCGAGGGAATACAGTTGTGGCATGAATGTGGCGGAACTGTCGGATATGACATGGTGCCTCGAAAGGTGTTCAAGACCTTCGGGTCGTTCGGTTGACGAGCATTGAGTTGAGGTACGATGCCATTGAATCATTGAAACGAAGTATGAAATGTAAGAACACAGAAAGCTAACGAAAGATATGCGAGATGATAAGTCTGAGTCTCGGACTCAAGACTATGTTTGGTTGTTTGAAGTTAATTGCTTGAATGATAAGGGCGTTGCATGGTCGAATGGAATGGACGAGTGATAAAATATGATATCGCCCGTGCACGGGTGTTTCCCCCAAACGGTTAAATGCCGGAGCGCCCCGGAACCGCTTTGGCCTAGGAGGGAATCGAATAATCTTTGTAGGCACACATCCTTAAACAAGATGGGAAAAACCGCAAATGATGGTATGCTAGCGGGAACGTTTCGGTTGTTGGGATGTAACCCAACCCGTGAAACGCCGGGCAGCCCGACCAAATATAGAGAAAAGAAGGAGAGAAAATAAAGGAACTCCTTTAGTCTATTCCGGCGCGGATACGCCAACGGCCCTCATATAGTTAAGGAACGATGGGTTGAAAGTGTAGGCGCATATGCGTCCCGCATAGAGATCCTGCTTAGAGTTGCACATATAACATGACAGGGAAGGAATACGGCGTATTCACCTCGCGTCGGTGCAAGGGCGAGTGCGTCGACTGGATAAGTCGTGCCATGAATCAAACACGAGATTGCTTGTTTGCTTGCCTATTCAATTCGATAACATGTTGCGATGATAAATGCTTTACGCTTTCGAAGATGCCATAAAATTGACCCTAAGGAGGACATAGCAAGATCATAAGCTAAGGTGCATGATTCAACGTAAATATTAAAATGTCGGTTTGGAAAGTAGATCTTTGCTTCAGTACATGCGAGGACGAACGTACTGATCCCCTACCAGCTTCATGCAGGGTGCAGGGAATGGATTGCTCGCGGCGAAGCGTTGCTTGAACGTGTTGAGGCTTGGAATGCCAAAGCGCATTGAAGCGTGCTATCGCATTGACGCTCGGACTACGCAGCTGGATTGATGCGGCCGAGATATAGAAGGCATGATCTATGGAACGGTGAAATCCTTTGTAGGCAAGAGAGAACCTGAGTGTTGTAGCCAATCTGGCATATATTGTTAGGCTATCGAAAGCCATTGTAATCTCAGTTTCAGATATCAATAAAGAGAATTGTTTTGTATACTCTGTTTCCTTTCGTTGTTAATATCGAATCAAAAGATAACCATTGGAGAACTTGTCATCTTGCCTTGCACGAGCGCAACTCCAGGCTCGTGCGGCATCACGCCCCCTGCGAGGACGATGATTCGGGTGATTCCGGGTCGGGGCGTGACAAATTGGTATCAGAGCTCTAGGCTCAATTTCCTCTGGACGCTCACTTCATTACAATTCGAAAAGTTTCCCACCACCACTTGATATCACTCTTGACTCTACTCGATGCCGCACTGGATGTTCCATATAATAAGTTTAATACAAATCATGTAATTTTGCCGCATGTGTTTTGGAAATTACACGATGTTTGCTAAGAATGTCGCGAAGGGTATATTGCATTGAATTCAACGAGCCGTAAAAATGTTAGTTGCTACAAGCGCAAAAAATTGTGAAATACGATTTGGAATGTTGTTGTTGCAATATAACATGTTGAAAGAGAAATAAAATGATGCACGAAGTGCAGCGAGTTAATGGTGAATATGCGTTGAAATGAAAGTGAGAAGTGATAAGCCAATACCGAATGTGTTAAACGGATTGTGCATTGACTTGGAAAGTCGGGAATAAATCGTTGCACGATGTGCAACGCGTATTGGAAAGTAAGATCATTGCACGTGGTGCAACACATATCAAATTAATCGTTGCACGAAGTGCAAAGAAAATTGGAAATAAATCGTTGTACAAAGTGAAATGAAAGTGTCGAAAATAAATTGTAGCACGATGTGCAACGCGTATCGAAAGTAAAATTTGTTGCACGAGGTGGGACGCATATCAGATAAATTATTGCACGAGATGTAACGTTAGAAAAGAATTGAAATCATAAATCGATAGAACGAATCATTCGGTTGCACACCAAACTTAAGTTGGCAAGCGAGAACATTGACCGAATCGTGTCGGGTTTTGATAGAATCAAAGTTACGGTTGTGATCAAGCACGATCACTGCAAAAATTGTGAGTCGGAAGGGATTGTCGGTTTATACTCAGTAGAACGCGAGGGAAATGGCTTGAGTTCCGAGTGGTATATGCCATACCACCTAGGCGATGAATGACTCGATTCCGAGTGGTATATGGTATAACACTTGTGCGATAAATTGCATCGACGCGTTGTGAGAATTGCGGAAGGTTTGTCCGCAACGGACGGGAGAGTACCGAGACTCGATTGAAAATTTGTATAACGGTATGTTGATGCAAGTGTTCTTCGAAAATCGGTTGGGACGATAAGGCGAGACTCGTATCAATGAACGTTACGTCGGACAAAAGTTATAAGTTGGTCGGACGACCGAGACTAGCGAAACGATTATGCCTTGATGCAATAATCGGATCGATGGGAAGGTAAAACTCGAGCTTATGAATGAGTCGCACGACTTGCGATCTCGGTAGAAATGTTGGGCGAGACGAATAGAATCGCACGACTTGCGATCTCGAAGAAATGTTCGGCTAGGCAAATCGAATCGCACGACTTGCGATTCCGATAGAAATGTTGGGCGATGTGAATTGTAATCGAATCGCACGATGTGCGACTTCGATGAAGAGTTGGTTGACGTGAGAAATCGTGCCTAAGAAATAGTTGGTTACGTTACGACGACACTCATTTGAGTACGACTGATAGCACGTGAAACTTAGAGGGTGAGATTGTATGACTTGAGGGTTCGATGTTGGATAATCGGTAACTCAGTTACGCGATCAAGGTATAGCGGGATGCGGTGAATCGGAGAACGAGTAGATGCGTATGGAAAAGTTTATTGCGAACTTGGATGTATGCGATGCGAGTTAAGTTGACGTTGAAACAGATTCGAAGTCGACCCTCTTGCTCTCGAAATTGATATGAACTATCAAGATCGACACGCAAGGAAACGTAAGCACGATGTGAGAATACAAAATGGAGTGCACCTTGCGCTATCAAAATTTTTGTAAGTAACGATACGAGAATGAACGAACTTGGTTGATCGTAAATTTTGTGATTGATCAAAGACGAGACTATAAGTCATCGACGATTGTTCGATGCGTATAGCATCTCGTGTGTCGACACGCAAATAAGATAGACTCGAACTTGATGCGAGTAGATGCGTCGTGAATAGCAGAATCATCGACGGTAGTGCATGACTTGACTCGGAGGATAGTTGCGCATCAGTTGCGCCGATAGAAATGGTTTTGTCCGAAATTGGGTAGTCGCACAGAATCGTCGGAACGTGATTTGGCTCCGAAATAAGATATAGCATGGTTCGTAGTAAACTGTCCTTCGTTAATGATCCACAATTATCGAGCATAGCTTCGGGGAAGCTGACCCTAGAAGACTTGACCGCCAAATTAAATTGAATGCTGCAGACCGTAAGATGACCCATGCGATATCGCATATGGGATTGCACTGATAACAAGTATAACACGGTGCATGTTGACGATAAGTCTAGGCGATCGAGAATTGTTGGAACAGCTTTCGATTGAGAATGATATAGTTAGATTTTGAGTATTCGTCGGATGAATACTTGAATGGCTATGTTGGTCGACGATCGAACTTGAAATTTACCAACGAACTTGGTAATTCGGATAGGCGATTGTGAGAAATATGCTATGCACGAGAGAGAACGATAAGGGAATGACTTACGAGTCATGTCGTTAGATTCGGATTCACCTTATAATTGAGCTTGCATGAATCAAAATTATGTTCGATGTTGCGAGACGGATAAGTTGGGAATTTGGCTAGTGAATTTCCTACTCGATAGGAATCGAACGTAAGGCGTATCATAAAGATCTTCGTGTCAAGGCGATCGTTGCCTTAAGCACCGTCGCCTTGATGTAAACTTTCGTGTCGGATAAATTGTGGCCTTTGTGCAATATCAATTTAAAGCTGCGTCGGGAGAAGTTAAGCACGGTGCTAGGTAAGTCACCTAGCGGGCGTAGTCCCGAATGTTGATAAGGAAATCGTATTGAGATAAGTTGAATAGCCAGACTTCAGAAATAGTTGGGTGGCGACTTCGAACGCAAGGCGTTGCGAAGGATCGTTGCGATCGGATGCGCGACGGCTTGACGCGACGCATAGAGTTGGTAGTCCATATGAAACATACGAAATGAGAAAGGCTATTTTGAATCGCGTCGCGTGCAGTGACTTTATTGAATGAATCACGTGTGTATCAATATGCATTTGCAATGAAATTGCGAGAACAAGTGCCAAGGATAAGTCCGATCGAGAGTACGAGAGGGCAAGCATAGGATTGAAATTTACCTGTCAGCTTTGTTCCAATTTGATACCACTAGAATTGGTCAAAATACATATATCTTCGGGACGCCTTGAATATAGGTATGGATCCAAATCGAGTTGTATACAAAAATTCAAATCGAGCTGCAGGAATGACTTTGAAATGTTAATGAAAAGCTTGCGTGAAACTGAACAACATTGGTGGGACGAGATCGTGAAACGATCTATAAAACACTTAGTCGGAGTGTTGGTTTTGGTTCGAGGGCGAACCTTGTTTTGAGTGGTATATTCTGTAATGCCCCGCTCCGTACGGCGCATTACGCTGAAGCGTTGACTCAACGAGTCACGTTGATGCAAGGAAATGTATCGATGCAAAACGATATGAAAGTTAAGTTGTCCCGAGCAACGCATCGAACTAAGTCGATGTGAAGAGTTGCCTTGTCCCGAAAGAATGCATCGAGTTGAATTGATGTGAAGCGCCGCGTTGCCCCGAAGGATGCGTGCGTTGAATCGGCTCGAAGATTCTAAGAAATCGAATCGACCAAGGCGCAAGTCCGAATCGTTGCAAGTATTGATTTTAGTTGGTTTCGTGTGCAGGTTATACTTTGACGGAAAAATATTAGAGGTCGATCTTTTGCAATATTTAGTAAGGGGTCCGCGAAATCAAATCGTCGCCTTACGATGGGCCGAGACTTGGGCACGCTAAGGAAAATCGGACGTATAACTTAATGAAGCACGAAGTGCTCGAATGGCTAAGTCAGGAGAGTGGTCGTGCAACGAAGATAAGAAATCGAGCCGCATCGGCTCGGCGAAACGACAAAGGCATATCGACACAAGGTGGGAGGATTGACTTCTTTTTACTCCTTCATTCGATAAGTCAAATATATTATTGTATGCTAAAGTTAACCTATCGACACCATGGGCGTGGTCCGATCGGAGATAAACCATAGTGTGAGTCGAACCACTAAGTTATAAAAATTAAAATGAAACGTACATCAATATGCACGAGTCACTATGGGACATTGGATATCGCATAGGTGAGCGCCACGGTGCGCAAGCCGTAAGAACATGGGATAACTGAACTCGGCGAGTGCCTTAGAGCACGAACCATACCGTGCCTTTGTTGCACGAGTTAGACGGCTAGAACATTGGAAGACAATAGGCGAGCGCCCTAGCGCGCAAGCCCCGAACATTGAATGCTAAGTTATAGAACATGGATATACGATCGAAACGTGCCTACGTGCACGGGATAATAAAAGATGGCTTCGTCGCGAGGGAATACAGTTGTGGCATAAATGTGGCGGAACTGTCGGATATGACATGGTGCCTCGAAAGGTGTTCAAGACCTTTGGGTCGTTCGGTTGACGAGCATTGAGTTTAGGCACGATGCCATTGAATCATTGAAACGAAGTATGAAATGTAAGAACACAGAAAGCTAACGAAAGATATGCGAGATGATAAGTCTGAGTCTCGGACTCAAGACTATGTTTGGTTGTTTGAAGTTAATTGCTTGAATGATAAGGGCGTTGCATGGTCGAATGGAATGGACGAGTGATAAAATGTGATATCGCCCGTGCACGGGTGTTTCCCCAAACGGTTAAATGCCGGAGCGCCCCGGAACCGCTTTGGCCTAGGAGGGAATCGAATAATCTTTGTAGGCGCACATCCTTAAACAAGATGGGAAAAGCCGCAAATGATGGTATGCTAGCGGGAACGTTTCGGTTGTTGGGATGTGACCCAACCCGTGAAACGCCGGGCAGCCCGACCAAATATAGAGAAAAGAAGGAGAGAAAAGAAAGGAACTCCTTTTGTCCATTCCGGCGCGGATACGCCAACGGCCCTCATATAGTTAAGGAACGATGGGTTGAAAGTGTAGGCGTATTGTGTCCCGCATAGAGATCCTGCTTAGAGTTGCACATATAACATGATAGGGAAGGAATGCGGCGTATTCACCTCGCGTCGGTGCAAGGGCGAGTGCGTCGACTGGGTAAGTCGTGCCACGAATCAAACATGAGATTGCTTGTTTGCTTGCCTATTCAATTCGATAACATGTTGCGATGATAAATGCTTTACGCTTTCGAAGATGCCATGAAATTGACCCTAAGGAGAACATAGCAAGATCATAAGCTAAGTTACATGATTCAACGTAAATATTAAAATGTCGATTTGGAAAGTAGATATTTGCTTCAGTACATACGAGGACGAACGTACTGATCCCCCACCAGCTTTATGCAGGGTGCAGGGAATGGATTGCCCGCGGCGAAGCATTGCTTGAACGTGTTGAGGCTTGGAATACCGAAGCGCATTGAAGCGTGCTATCGCATTGACGCTCGGACTACGCAGCTGGATTGATGCGGCCGAGATATAGAAGGCATGATGTATGGAACGGTGAAATCCTTTGTGGGCAAGAGAGAACCTGAGTGTTGTAGCCAATCTGGCATATATTGTTAGGCTATCGAAAGCCATTGTAATCTCAGTTTCAGATATCAATAAAGAGAATTGTTTTGTATACTTTGTTTCCTTTCGTTGTTAATATCGAATCAAAAGATAACCATTTGAGAACTTGTCATCTTGCCTTGCACGAGCGCAACTCCAGGCTCGTGCGGCATCACGCCCCCTGCGAGGACGATGATTCGGGTGATTCTGGGTCGGGGCGTGACAGAGGTAACTTCCTATTTTCACTATAAAATTCTGGTTTTATTGCATATCTAGGGAGCCCTAGGCCTAACCTAACTGTAGGAATAGGAAACCCTAGAATTTGGGTCCATTTCGTGTCCAATTTGGATACGTATCAGTGTCCCTATGCTAGTGTTTGTGAAAATGCCGCAAAGAAAGTTTTTGTGTTTTTTTCAAAATCTAATTGAATAGGAATTTAGTTTTGTTGTCGTTTACACATTTCCTTTGGTCTGGGGGTGTCCCTGTGTCGCATTATGTCGGATTTGACACGTGCACACGCGGGTGCGCGCGCACGCGCAGGGCTATACGCGTGTCCTGTTGTGCGGGGGCTCCATAGGACACGATACTCGATCACTTGTCACGAGATTTGACACACCCCTTGGGGCACTCACTGACACGCCACTGTCAAATTTTAGGGGCCCATGTGGCGTGTCGAGGGAGTTATCCATGTTGCACTGGTCGGGGCTGACAGTGCAGTCGAGAATTTATTGGCACTGATACGGGCTTCGTGTCACTAACTGACACGACTTGGACACGGGTTAGCTAGCCTATTGGGTAGCCCTATAGGTGGTCTACCTAGGTTAGTGTGCACGAGTCCTGGGTTGGACTGTGTCGTGTGCACGACACGCGTGCACACGTGCACGATGCAGTGCACTGAAACAGTGCATGTGTGCACTGTTTCGAGTATTGTATCATCTAGACACGATTGTGTCCACTTTGGTGGACACGAACATGTTGTATGACACATATATAATGTATATTTTAATTATCAACCTTTTATTTTGTATTTTAATATGTTTTCATTAGGTTTTTAGCAATTTACCAAATTCTGAAATTGGGTGTTAGTATCCTGAAATTCCAGTTTTTGAGAGTGGACTTTGTCACCTATTTTAACCTATTTATTACTGCTAAAATGTTGGTTTAAGTCCCTAAAATGTTGGTTTAAGTCCCTAAAATGTTGATCTAACTGTGGTTGAGATTTGGGGTTGTTTGGAGGTGAATTGGTTCATAAAACTGGGAATGAAAGGGGGTAGGCTGAACTGGGTTCAGTTGCTTTCCTGTGCATTGATTTCTTTTCCTTTCAGTCCAGGTTTGACACATATTTTGCTCATCCCTCACTCATCACTCACTCACAGTTACACACATACACACACATCTACACACACATTGCTCTCTCTCTCACACACTCACACAGTTTACACAAACTCACCCTCGCTCTTTAAAACACACACACACACACTATTTCACTCTCTAGCACTCACTGTTATTCCCTCACACATCTCACATCACTCACCACATTGTTTTTACACACACACACACACACAAGCAATTACACACACATGGTTCCTTGACACACACATACACACTCATGTCTTCTCTTTCTCTCTCTCTCTCTATATATATATATCCTATTTTTCTATGTAAATGTATACTAATAGGTAATGTATATATATAATGTAATGTGTGTATATATATATATATATAATATAGTTGTGTAATATTTGGGTATCTAGTATAGATACCTACATTGGATGTATAGGTTATACAAGTATATATATATGTCTCATATATATACACTTGTGTATTTACTATATATATATATATATATATATATATATATATATATATATATATATATATATATATATATATATATATATATATATATATATATACATGTGTTATGTGTAGGCCTAGATGTAAACTAGGATGTGTGATGTTTGGTTTGACTTGTGTAATATGGGTTGTATGGACTTAGTATACTAGCATAGCCAGTTTAGCCTAGTTTAGACTGGTTTGGACTAGTTAGGCCTAGTATAGACTAATGTAGACTAGTATAGACTAGTTTGACCTAGTTTGACCATAGTTGACCTAGTTTGACTTCTAGGGTTGACCAGAGTTGACCAAGAGTTAACTTTGGCCTAGATTGATCTAGATTCATGTAGAATGCATTGTAGTACTTCATTTTACCATTCTGGACTTGTTGTGACTTGTGCTGTTCCAAATAGGAGCCAGACACTACTCCTCGGACAGTACTTTTCAGTTGGACACTCAGATACCAGGCGAGTACATTCTCTGATCATTTCATATCCTGCTTAGAATTATTTCTTGTATTAAATTACTTTACTTGTTACTGTCACGTTGGTCACACGGATTGGTACTATATGGATCCCTTCTTGAGATGTTATCCTTAGGGAGCATCGGGTACTACATGTTCTGTGCGTTTCACTTACATGGCGTATCACTATGCTTCATTGGTTCTTTGATCACTTGTGACATATACTCTTATGATCACAGAGTCTCCTAGAATCTCTTATCCCATTCACTGGGTATCCTAGAATCTCCTAGAATCTCCATTTATGGGACATCCATGTATCACCCTTCGGGGGCCTTTGCATGGAATCATAACATAACCTGGTTGGATCCTTGTGTATTGATTGGGGGTACGGGGGAGTAGAAGTAGACATGTGAATAATACCCAAGTAGTATCTTATCATAATCTTTCCATAGTGTCTTATCAGAATCTCCTATGCCATTTACATGTCTATATTGTACTCTGACTCACTAGCCACTGTTAGTCTCTATCTATAGTAGATATTTCTATTACAGCTCTCTCTCTGTTTACATACTGCATTTCTTTCAGTACCTGTATCTTACTTTACTGTATGATTATATTTTCTAACCTGCTATGAACTGTTGAGATGTACTGTGCTCGCTCCTGTCCTGACTGGACCTGTTGAAAATATTACAGAGGACGAAGAGGAGGCCTGTGTGGATACCTTCTACGGGGCAGCCCTAGACGACACTTGCGAGCTGGACTCTCAGGAGGACCCAGCTCTAGCTGAGGACATCACCCCCATTGCCTAGACTAGTTTAGTTAGGCTTATCTTACTTTATGTTGTCTTGAGATTGTTTAGCTAGACTTTACTTCTGTTCAGAGATTTGGAGTTGTATATATTCTTTCATTTACTGTAGTTGAGTTTGTACTCTGGATATTGCTGGGATGTTATCTCAGACTACTTTATCATCTTCTTTTTTTCCTTGAGTTCTATATCATATCGTGCTATCCCTTCCTTAGTTGTGATTGAGTTCATTTACTGCTATGTTACCCCCATTAGGGGTGTATGTAGCACCTGTCACGCCCCGATCCCGGAGGATCGAAAACAAGCCACTGGGCGTGATGCCGTACAAGTCTATATTGCACTTGTACAAGGCAAAACCATTACAGTTCCTGGTAATTCTCAGAAAACATCGACAAGGCAGCAGAACCAAGCAGATAAATTGAAGTCACACAATTTATGAAGAAATATATCTCTTTATTGATAATCAAAATGGATTACAAGACTTGCAGCAGGATACAGAGTTTACAATTGTTTACAAGGCTCTTGAATAGCCAACTGAATGTATACACTTGCCCTTTAGGCTACAAATGAATATAACGACTTCTTTACAATGACTTGCCAATTTGGCTACAATCTCACTGGTACATCTGAGTTCCACTGTTCCATACATTATGTCCCGTATAGCAGAAGACATCGTCTTGCAAGAAGAGCTTCTGCACACCCATCCGATTCATAAATGCCAAGCACTGATTCACAGGATTTCCCCCAAGCAAACACCTGTAATAATGCCCACAACGTGGGTCAGTACATCATCAATGTACTGGCGAGCGGTGCTGGCCCAACTCACCTAAGAAGACAACACTAAGTAATCATGTTACAGAACATTATTAACAGTGGTCTTTCTTGTTGCCTTAGGGTCAATTTCATGTTATAGCCGACAAGAAGTAAAGCATGCAAATCTCATAGCCAACATAATTAAAAGCATACAGTTATCACCCTTTGGTGATTCTTACCCACGGTCGTGTAGCCATCCCTGTACATTTATAATACTTACTCTGCCTGCACAAGACATTGTTAGAAACAATATCATGATTCAATATGAATATCACCGTTCAGGTGATTCTTACCAACAACCGACATCCTTCCCTGTATTTGAGTAATAACTTACTCTGCCTGCATAAGACATCATTAGCACCTGACCTATCTATATGAAGGTCACTGGCGACACGCCATCCTGGACCGTCTTACAGGTATACAGCGCCCTTGCCAGTGCAGGTAGCTAGCCCCACTGCAAGTCCTGTATACCGTGCTACTACTTCAGCACTGCCACTACTTCGGCATTGGTTTCCCCTAGGACGAACCGGGTTCCATGGCCCAGGAATACCGTTCGAGAAACCACCTTGTCGACAAGTTGTCCATGACCATGCAACTATATGCAACTTATCTAAGAAGAAAACATATAATGCATGATAAGGAAAACTAAGCAAAACCATCATTCTCATTCGTATTGCCATCTTGCCATCTAGCCATCTTGCCTTGAGCCAATGCTCACATTATCATCTGTCCAATCCAGGGTCTTGGCGTAATCAACATTCTACATCGACGACAGGATAATAGAATGTTGTTACCCAATCCTTGCCACATCTTTGATACCAAACATCTTTCCAACCAAACTCAGTGTACTCACCGCCCAATTCCTGGGACTTAGCATCTGTTTAGCATTCATTCATTTGAATGCAATTCAAGCATACTCACTGCCCAGTTCTTGGGTCTTAGCATCTGTTTTACCATCTATTCATTGAGCCAACGCTCGATATACTCACCGCCCAAGTATTTGGGACTTTGCCATCACCTGTCATGCAATTCATCGTAACAGCGTACAAGCATACATTTCACTTAGCCACAATAGTTTACGTTCATGTGATTATTATCTTTCATTATCTTTCCAAATTTCATGCAAGGTGTTATTGAACAAACTCAACTAGAAACATAGCATACTCATCCTTATTTTAAGCGTGAAGCTAAAGGATCTTTGAAGGGTTCAACACTACTCACATTCATAGGACGATTCCCGCCATGATCGCATAGTCTTCCAAGCGATCCTTCGCATAATCCCAAGTCCAACAAGGCTTCATCGAATCAACCATCCATCATAAGGCATCTTGCGGGTCGGGGCACTACAATATATACCACCCAGAAAAAGTTTCGTCCTCGAAACTTAAAACAAAACTCATCCCCAAAATTTCAACCAACTCTTCATGAAACTTCTCAACGATCAACTTTGCACCATCTAATATTTCTCCGCAATCTCTCGATTGATTTCAAGTAATGTACCGTCTCGTTACAGCATCTCAATTGATTCAAAATAGTTACCATCTTTGATCTTTCCTTCGACACTCGTGCAAATCCTTAGCACATGATAATCCTTCCCGTGGCTTCGTTTGAATTCAGCATACCACTTAGTTGGAATCATACACATATTTTAGGCGTCCCCGAAATACATGCACTTCAGCCAAGTTCAGTGATAGAGAAAGCGAACGAGCTACGGTGTAATCTTCCTTTTCGAACATCAGTAATTCTTTTTGAGCATCTCGTATAATCCCACTTTGTTTATTCAATATCCCGACCAACCAATAACGCAACAGATGTTGCCAATTCCAACTCGAGAAATTTTTCCTCAACCGATCCAAAATTTCTAAAATATTTCGACTTAGATGTATCAAGTATTCCTTTCAAGTTCATTGTCATCCATGCCATCAAAGTTGATAAATCCCATAGCAACATTTTATTTCGATACCCCGATTCTCATCGGTCAAATCTTGTACTCATCATCGTTCGCATCCATACACATTGTTTGCAACTCATAAATTCTCTCGATCCTGATTCATCCATCAAATTGTACCATCGTCCCATTCTAGTAATATTTCTCATTGTACTCAAATGTTTCTTTGTATTGATCAAGCCAACAATATTATCCTCTCGCATAGGCAACTATCATATCCCAGCAACATTAATTCTGAGGGTCATTCATATTCACATTCGCCGATCTCGGCTACATGCACTATCCAATTCCGTCATTACACTTATCCTCAATCTTGATCCGGTCAATGAAATTATTCCAACTATCTCAAAGCACTACCAACAATTTTCGCAGCTCAATATTAATCAACCAATCCAACCAGTTCTAACAATTCCCAACATTTCAACCAAGGCAACTTAATTTCCGAAACCAACATGATCCGTCATCCCATCCAACATTATAACATCGAAATTTCCCAAATATCTATTCCATTCCAAGCCTACCTTCCAACACATCTTATTCATTCCAACTATACTCACGCAACACCAATAGGGATATCCTACGGTTTTCCAATAGTCAACTTAGCATACAATCAAGTCTCTACGGTCAGCTAATCTAAGCTAAACCAGACATTCAGCTAACCCATATGAGATGAGTAGCTATCAGGGACATACTTATCTCTTATCTTAGAGGCAACCAATTCTCAACATAGGGCAACTCTATGGTCTGACCAACTTAGGGACATGGGACGCCATCCCAATCTTATGAACTTATACCCAACACGGACAACTGAAGAACATAGCCAACCAATCTGAGACTTAAGCAAGCAACCAACAATCTAGGCAACTAGCCAACAATCTAGGCAACCAACCGACACTCTAGACAACAACAATCTAGGCAACCAGCCGACATTCTAGGGTCAAGTCTTCCTACCCGTACTCATACTCGAGTCATACCCAACGAAGTCTCATTCTAGACTTACCCGCAACCGACCAAATCTATCCGACAATTCTATCCAACAATTCTATGGGTCAATCTCGAAGCTATCATATAAAACTCCTCAATAGAATATTCAACTTTCAATTTCCATTTGCATAGACATAGCATCACTTGTTCAATCCGACTTGCATCCTCATATCGTACTCATATGTCTATTCAATCGGGTCAACTATTCTGAATCATCATCCGACATTGTTATCTCAATACTTTATCACTTATGATCTCTTTCCTACGGTCTCTTCGCGACATAATCGTTTCCCACATTCTTAGATCATCGATACGGTCCGTACTCTTTTAACCAACAAAAATCAGGCAACTATAATCATATTTCTTCCGAGGCATCATTTATAAATTTTCTAACACCAACACGGACATCTCTTAGCAATTCACGTTAACCATCAATATTTATTTTGTATCATCTCCTTGTGATTCCATAAGAAGATTTACTATTCATGCACCGATCCAATCTCTATGGCACCAATCATCTCGCATCATATATCGGTCATCTTAGTGGACATGACATAACTCATCGGCTAAGTCATAATCCAACAATTCTATATTCCACCAAACTTGTTATTCAAGCGACAACATCATCTACCGACATGGTCTATTACATATCGCTGCACCTCGATACTTATTTGTGTTCCAGCCATTCGACTCTCGTAAGGAGCATCTACTCTTTCGTACGTCAAGGGACAAGTACCCATTCTTTATGCCTCAAAATAGTCAAGGGTCATAACTTGTTAATTCGGGACATCAATTTTCTTCAAGCACACTGCACCACGTGCCAAGATCATCCATTCTTCAAGTCCATTCTCTAACTTTTCGGTCGTCGATGCAACTCTCTGCATCTTCTAAATCATTCGCAACATCCCGATAAGCGTCTAACATTACCATCAGTTCTATCGATATCCAACATGCAATTTCTTTAACTCAATTCCAACATCGTTCAATATTCGGTCCATAGCTACTCCCGCAAAAATCATTCGATAGCAACACCACACTATCGTTACCAAGCCTACAATCCTTCTACCCAACTGATTCAAGTACTCGCCTGAATCTAAAATTCTCTTCATTCCCGACCAAGGCATCATTTCATATTCTCAATTCTCTTATTACCCAACATAATGCTAACCGACAAGGTCTTGCGATGGTTCATCTGAACACATCAAAATCTCACAATGGGTCATCCAACTTAACAATCAAGGAACACGCCTAGCCAACATGTATCAATCGTAAGCTCAGCTACGATTCGATACCACCCACTACCTTATAGGTAAAGCAATCACAAAATCATAGACACATCAAGGGTCAAGGGACATCTTATCACGACAAGGGTATATGTAATATACCACCCAAAGCTCAAGCCATTCCAAACACAATATTCTCTCTCATCGAACCAACGTCCAACATGGACTATCCATCCTGCAGTGGTTATGCTGACCACAAATATCGACTCAAGATTCTGTCGATTCCCATTCACTGAAATCCATGCACATTCTGTTCCAACATACCATGCCATCACCCACTGTCGATTGCTGTATAACAATCGATTCAAAGAATCCCACACATAAGACATCCAGCATACATCACAAACTTACGCATCGCATCATTGTTATTCTTTTTGGTATCTTTTAGAAATTCAACTAAGCACACATAACACAGCCCACATATTTAGACTTATTGTATGGAACACCCAGTGAGAGGTTAGAATGATCAACGGACTTTCAGTTAAGGGAACAACATAGAATAGTTTGGAAGCAACACAGAACAATCGCAGAAGCACTATGAATCATCATAGAGGCAACTTTGATTTCATCGCGGAAGCAACTTTGAGTATTCGCGGAAGCAACTTTGATTCACCGCGGAAGCAACTTTGAATAATCTCGGAAGCAATCTTTGAATCATCGCGGAAGCAGCTTAGAATCATCTTAGTAGCAACATTGATTCGAAACAAATCGAATAGGAATCCAAGGACGTAAAGCCGTGCTCTGATACCATTATGTCACGCCCCGATCCCGGAGGATCGAAAACAAGCCACTGGGCGTGATGCCGTACAAGTCTAGATTGCACTTGTACAAGGCAAAACCATTACAGTTCCTGGTAATTCTCAGAAAACATCGACAAGGCAGCAGAACCAAGCAGATAAATTGAAGTCACACAATTTATGAAGAAATATATCTCTTTATTGATAATCAAAATGGATTACAAGACTTGCAGCAGGATACAGAGTTTACAATTGTTTACAAGGCTCTTGAATAGCCAACTGAATGTATACACTTGCCCTTTAGGCTACAAATGAATATAACGACTTCTTTACAATGACTTGCCAATTTGGCTACAATCTCACTGGTACATCTGAGTTCCACTGTTCCATACATTATGTCCCGTATAGCAGAAGACATCGTCTTGCAAGAAGAGCTTCTGCACACCCATCCGATTCATAAATGCCAAGCACTGATTCACAGGATTTCCCCCAAGCAAACACCTGTAATAATGCACACAACGTGGGTCAGTACATCATCAATGTACTGGCGAGCGGTGCTGGCCCAACTCACCTAAGAAGACAATACTAAGTAATCATGTTACAGAACATTATTAACAGTGGTCTTTCTTGTTGCCTTAGGGTCAATTTCATGTTATAGCCGACAAGAAGTAAAGCATGCAAATCTCATAGCCAACATAATTAAAAGCATACAGTTATCACCCTTTGGTGATTCTTACCCACGGTCGTGTAGCCATCCCTGTACATTTATAATACTTACTCTGCCTGCACAAGACATTGTTAGAAACAATATCATGATTCAATATGAATATCACCGTTCAGGTGATTCTTACCAACAACCGACATCCTTCCCTGTATTTGAGTAATAACTTACTCTGCTTGCATAAGACATCATTAGCACCTGACCTATCTATATGAAGGTCACTGGCGACACGCCATCCTGGACCGTCTTACAGGTATACAGCGCCCTTGCCAGTGCAGGTAGCTAGCCCCACTGCAAGTCCTGTATACCGTGCTACTACTTCAGCACTGCCACTACTTCGGCATTGGTTTCCCCTAGGACGAACCGGGTTCCATGGCCCAGGAATACCGTTCGAGAAACCACCTTGTCGACAAGTTGTCCATGACCATGCAACTATATGCAACTTATCTAAGAAGAAAACATATAATGCATGATAAGGAAAACTAAGCAAAACCATCATTCTCATTCGTATTGCCATCTTGCCATCTAGCCATCTTGCCTTGAGCCAATGCTCACATTATCATCTGTCCAATCCAGGGTCTTGGCGTAATCAACATTCTACATCGACGACAGGATAATAGAATGTTGTTACCCAATCCTTGCCACATCTTTGATACCAAACATCTTTCCAACCAAACTCAGTGTACTCACCGCCCAATTCCTGGGACTTAGCATCTGTTTAGCATTCATTCATTTGAATGCAATTCAAGCATACTCACTGCCCAGTTCTTGGGTCTTAGCATCTGTTTTACCATCTATTCATTGAGCCAACGCTCGATATACTCACCGCCCAAGTATTTGGGACTTTGCCATCACCTGTCATGCAATTCATCGTAACAGCGTACAAGCATACATTTCACTTAGCCACAACAGTTTACGTTCATGTGATTATTATCTTTCATTATCTTTCCAAATTTCATGCAAGGTGTTATTGAACAAACTCAACTAGAAACATAGCATACTCATCCTTATTTTAAGCGTGAAGCTAAAGGATCTTTGAAGGGTTCAACACTACTCACATTCATAGGACGATTCCCGCCACGATCGCATAGTCTTCCAAGCGATCCTTCGCATAATCCCAAGTCCAACAAGGCTTCATCGAATCAACCATCCATCATAAGGCATCTTGCGGGTCGGGGCACTACAGCACCCAGTTTTCCAAATGAGGGATATTTTGAAATTTTATGTTTATAATTATTTTAATAATGATATTTAATTCATGATATGATTTTTGGTGATTTTAAATCATTTTAAAATTATTTAAATCAATGACTTGTGGTTTTGACGTTTTGCTAGTGAAACCCTAGAGACTGTTTGACCTAGAGCCTAACCATGTGATTATGATATTTTAATGTCATTTCTGGCCTAAGGATATTTTTGCATTTGACCTCTTTGAATTATTTTGATATTATTTTATTATTTATGATATTGTTTTGGGATTATTTGAGTCGGGTTCGAATTTCATCTCAATTCGACTTGTAACGGGGACCCGGGGTAACTTAGACTCTAGTTGGACCCATGCATTAGTTAGCCATGGCCCACATTTTAATTAGTCATGTTAGAAAGATTAGTCATAATCCTAATTATTAGGTTAACCATTTAGAGTTTTTATTTTGACCCTTTTACCCCCAAACCCTAACCAAAATTGTTTTAAACACTTGTAACTAAGGGAGGGGCAAACTTGTAATATTCAATGAGGGGGGGATAACCATTGTGGCCGGCCCTAATAGGACTCCCATCTCATTTCCTTTCTTTGAGAAGTCTTCTTCCCCAAGTGCTCTCAAGCTCTCCCAAGGAAGAAGCATTTCTCCTTGGATTTTCTCTCCTTTAGGTAATATTTCCTTCTCTTTTATTTCTCCATTTTGCATTTAGGAAAGTTTTAACCATAGGAATGTCCCCCATTGTTGTGTCCTCTTGTGTCCATTATGTGTCCTTTAGGGATTTCTATTGTATTATTGTTGTGTCTTGTATTCATGAGGAAAACCCCCAAACTTGGACACACTTTATCTTTAAAATATTGATTAAATGAATTAATTCATATTAAATCTCAGATTTGAATATGTAGAGATGTGTTCTTGAGTACTTTACATTTCATTCATGTATCTCTTATAGATGTGTTCATGTAACATATATAGATTTGTGTATGTATATATATATATATATATATATATATATATATATATATATATATATATATATATATATAGGGTGAGGGAGGTGAGGTGCCACCCTATGGAGGGTGTCTACTTGTCACCCCCCACATGCTATCATCATGCACCCATGTGCTTGATGATAGCATGGGGGGGTGACAAGTAGACACCCTCCCGTGAGGTGGCACCCTACCTCTCTTATTCTCTATATATAGAGGATGAGGGAGGTGAGGTACCACCCTATAGAGGGTGTCTACTTGTCACCCCCCACATGCTATCATCATGCACCCATGTGCTTGATGATAGCATGGGAGGGAGACAAGTAGACACCCTCCCGTGAGGTGGCACCCTACCTCCCTTATTCTCTATATATAGAGGATGAGGGAGGTGAGGTGCCACCCTATGGAGGGTGTCTACTTGTCACCCCCCACATGCTATCATCAAGCACGTGGGTGCATGATGATAAATGGTTCATGATGATTATATATATTGTAATGAGAGTGTATCTATATTTATATATGTAATAAATGGTTCATGATGATTATATAATCAAGTTTGTGAGTGTGGTTCATCATATTATTATTGTCATTATTGTTGTGGATAATTAGGATATATATTGTGTATTCTTTTGGCTCAAACTATCTAAATTCGTTATGATTTTTATCCACGTTTTTAATTTCAGTCCTAACTTAGAAATGTCATAATTTCTAGCTCAAATCTCGGTTTAATCTCCCATTTTTTTTAAAAGAAGCGTATTGAAGTTAGCTTTCCAAAAAATGTAATAAGAGGCCTAATTCTTTCTGTAACTTTCTGGAGAATTATTTGAGTCTCAGCTGTACGAAAGACAAATGCATTCTCGGTGTTTTTGCGATTCCGGGAGTTTCCGGAAACGAAAACGGGATCCGTTTGAAGTTTCGGAAAGACAACACATAGATCTATAACATACTTTAATCCTAGATTTTAATTCATGCTGAGATGGTACAGTATTGATTATTAGTATGAGTTACTATTCGACATATGCATTTTGTGCACCCTTGTGTGTAATATAATGTTCTATTTGATTTTAACCCATGTTAATGTATATACATTATGTAATTAAATAGAGAATGCAAGCATGAGTAAATGTTTAAATAAATGATGTATGAGGTGTAAGTATCCTATCTAATGTAAGCATGTATAAGTATGGCTTGTAATGAATATGTAGGTTCCATAGTATGTAATGTATGGTGCATATAGTAGTGCAAGTGAATAAATGAATAATTAATGAATGCAAGCATGAATGTAATGTAATAATGGATGTAATGTATGCAATATACAAGTTAATGAGATGTAATGTTCTATGTTAACACAAATCCTAAATTACCTCATGTATCCCTTAAACTATGTTGACACTATCACACTTGACACTTTGTTCACTTACACTTTAACACTCTTTGATATGTATACACTATGTATGCCCATTTAACCCTCACTTGCCCCTTTGTCATATTCACATACACACACATAGCCTCTTAAATAAGTATTTATGAATATAGTTAACTTAGCTATGTATGTATATTATATATATGTTAGCATATTGTGTTGTAATATATACGTTTATATAACCATTTGAAATGCCATGATTATATACCTAATGTTGAATACCAATATATGCATGTGTATATATGTGTAGACATATATAGCTTAAAGTAATAGATTACCTAGTGTATATCCAATGTGAATTCTTGCCTATTTGAGTATTGAATAATTGCATGTTATATAGAGTTGGGTGTATGTTGGCTTGTATAGCCTTGTATTGATGTGTGCTTGCTAGGATAGTCTTGGTTAGGCCTAGTAAGACTTGCTGGGTTAGGACATGACCTAGTTTGACCTAGTTTGACTAGTGCAGTTGACCAGAGTTGACTTTGGCCTAGTTTGACCTAGATTCATGTAGAATGCATTATAGTGCTTTATATTACCCTTCTGGACATGTTGTGACTTGTGCTGTTCTAAGTAGGTGCCAGACACCTCTCCTCGGACAGTATCTTTACCTTGGACATTCAGATATCAGGCGAATACATTCTCTGATCATTTTATATCATGTTTAGGATTATATTTCCTGCTTTAGACTATCTTACTTGATGCTGACACGTTGGAACACGGATTGGTACTATATGGATCCCTTCATGAGATGTTATCCCTCTCGGGAGCATCAGATACTTTTGTCATGTGTGTTTCACTTACATCACGTATCATATGCTTCTATCATGATGAATCTTCGGGAATCAGCTAGTGACTCATGTACCCTCATGATCACCGAGCCTTCACGAATCAATTCATGAATCACCCTTTATGGGCAACGTAGTATAATCATGAATCTTAACGTAACTTGAATGGATCCTTGTGTATTGATTGGGGTACGGGGGAGTATGAATGGTCATGTGAATAAATATCCAAAGTAGTATAGTCATGAATCACTCTTAGTGTAGTCATGAATCAGTCCTAAGTCGTTCACATGTTCGTCTGTACTCTAAATCACTAGCACTGTCTCTCTTTATATATATCATAGATATTTACTTACAGTCTCTCTTTTACATTATGCTATTTCTTCAGATCCTATATTTTATTCTCTAGCATGATTACATTTCCTTTCCTGTTATGACTTGTTGAGATGTATTGTGCTCGCTCCAGTCCTGACTGGACCTGTTGATAAATTTTACAGATAGCCTGGAGGTTGCCTGCTAGCCTAGAGGAGACAGTAGATGTTGTATAGATAGCTAGGGTTTTGCTTATAGTTTATTCTCAGTTGTCTTGAGATGTATTTATGGATTACTGTATTTGAGTTTTGAGATGTATTCTGAGTTTATGTATCTTAGACACTTAGACTTCTATCTGTTGTATCTCTTGGATTTCATGTTTTATCTATCTTCCATTATGCTCTACCTTAGATGTGATTGAGTTTACATTCTGCTATGTCACCCACATTCGGGGAGTATAAACTGTTTAGTCTTATACTGTTAGATGCATTGAGACCTAGGATAGCGTTATACCACCAATACTGCGGCGTAGGCTGGGCGTTGTTACGTTCTCGTGCCCTAACTCTAGGGTGCGGGTCGTGACACATTTTTAGTGGTGGCCCATGCAGGTCGAGATTCGCATTAGTGCGATTTCATAGTAGCGCAACGACTTAGTTGTACTACTACGAGCCTGCTATAGGATATATAAATTAAGATGTTAGGATGAGAGGATACTCAATCACTGTTAGGATTCCTTGAGAGATTCCTGGGATGACCTTTGAGAATCTCATTTTGAATTCCGATTTAAACTCATTTTCCTTATTTTGATTCACCTTTTTCTTTGATTTGAATTTGATTCTGTGGATTCATTGTAGAACTTTGAATCCTGGTATTAGTTGATGATTTTGATAAAATTTTGTAGTTGTTGATTTAATTTTGTATTTAGATTAATATTTTCAAATCCAAGGTACTCAATCACACTTAGGATTCTTTGAGAGATTTCTGGGACGACCCCTGAGAAACTCATTTTGAACTTCAATTGGAATTCCTTTTCCTCTTGTTTGGATTCACCCTCATTCCTTGCTATTGAATTTAAGCTTGATGGGTTCCTCTCGTTTGAACCGATGAGAAGGAACATATCTTCATTATTCTTTCTCGCCATTATTTCCTTGCATTCTTATTTACCTCTTATCTTAAACTCTGTCTCATTACATTAATTACACATTTCTTGTCGTCCCTACCAGATGTACTTCGAAACCCTTGAATCTTCGTATCTTTTGCATGGGGAAGGCTAAGGAAGTGACGTAAATTATGTAGCTCAGAGAAGACGTAACTGGTTATTTTATGATGATCTAAAGGAAATCAAATGTGGAGTGTTTCATATGGAAACTTGAGATAGAAATGTGGTAAAGGTCTCGAATAGAATAAAGAGATGTATACTGCCAATCTGGAAACAATTACATTTAGAGAAATTTTGGGGTTATGAGATAGTTTATAGGTGTATTCAAAACTAATGAGGATATCAGAGGTCAACCTAGTTTTGAGAACTTAGAAAATCTTGGTTATTGATTCTGGGGAAAACTTTTACTCTGAGGCTATGTAGATGGTTAGTAATGGAAAAGAGAAGTTAATTGTGTTTAATAAGGATATTAAACAAGATGTTGCGAGAAAATGACTAGGGATAGAGAGAACACAAAGTTATGGAAGTTTAGAGATTGTTGTGAAATATTTTTAGGAGAATAATATTCAAGGGTGCATGTCGAAGAAAATACAGAAGTTGATTTTATGATGGAAGATAAGTTTTGTAAGGCCTAGAGATTTAAATTAAATAATACGAGGAGAACAATTTGAAAAAGTTCAAGGAATTCGTAAACGGGATTTAGAGGTTTTGGGTCAAATTTAAGACAAGGTGAAAGAACTTGGAAATTTAAATAAATGGTTAATGTTGATTCCTAAATGTGAGGGCTGTGCTTCAATAGTGATGTTTGGAAATTGGGAATTGCCTACGGTAGTCATGGTAAGGGTTTAAGTAAAGGTTAAATTTTCATATGGAGACTGGTGAGGTAAAGATATGATTGGCAAGTTATGACCAGATGAACTTAAGAGTATCAGAAGCAGATGACTAACTCGATCTTCATTATTTTTGTGCATTAATTACCACCTCTTGAACTCCCACTTTCTAATTGAGATCCTTGACGTTCCTTATCGTGACTTTGATATTCGGAATGTAATACTAGCTGTTACCCTCCAACAAATCTTATATGCAAGACCTAGACGAGCTCACCTTCGTGTAGGTATATCATGTCCCACTAAAACCCGTCTTCTTGTACTCTATTTTCTTGATAGATTTTCTGGTCAACTGGCTAAACTATAACCTCTACCATTATACTAAATTTCTTCTTATTTTAATTAGAAATCCAGCCTTGACTCAATTCTTTCGACCCGACATGTGATGGTGTTCTGCTTGTTTCCTTAGATGCTTAACCTTGTACCTTATCTGATTACTTGACCCGTTGGTTAAGAAACTTGGACTATGTAATTCCTTTCATCATTACCACCCTTATATCTTGTGCTGCTAAATTAGCCTTAGTTTTGCAAGCTTATCTATTTTCGAGCTTGGTCATGACATATTTTATTGGGTGGCCACCCAATAACATATTGTCTAATCAGAACCGGTACATGATGGTCTGATCAACCTATTGCACTTTGGTTCGCTTTTTCATGTACCAATCTACGAGAATGGAGACATAGTTAAACTTGACCCTAGAGTCTCATTCGCGATAGCCTTGATAATTTTCCTTGAAATCTTTTCATCGCCTATGAACCTCGTATTCGTACTCAGTCGAATTAAATTTAATCATGACCTGAACCTCCATCATTGGATGCTCGTGCTCATACTTTGATTTCATTGATTTCCCTTCTTGCCCAAATCTCGTTTTATCCCGAAATTGATCAACTTAGATCGTGTCAAGACAAAAATCTATTTATGATTTGTTGTGCCTAAAGTTTCAATTTTTGCCATTTTATGGAATAGTAACCTTTTAATAATTTCTTAGTTGCTTGTTAATGACCAATTTTTATATAGGATGGTAGACAGCCCTACAACCTTGATGATTGTTGTTCCCTTACCTTCCCAATTAGGACACCCTAGATTATTTGTGTGTTGATACCATAGTACTATTTTGACCTAGAATGATTAGTGTACCTAGGTGAGACTTCCAACTGCTTCGGTATGCCCTGACCTTGTATACTATTCCTTCAAATTGCATGATTTAGATAAAAAAAATTAGACCTTGATTGTTGGGAAATAGGGACGTCACCCCATTAGTATCAGTTGTAGATATATATAGGTTAGTCCTTGATGTGGGGATGTGTCTCTATAAACATGTAGCTTATGAGATTTATGAGAGATTATAGTATCAGCCTTGATAGGATGTACTAGTCTTTTGGTGAGTATAAATGTGTTATGAGAGATAGGGGCCTATATGTCTTAGTAATGCATCGTTCCTATGGTAATATAATGTATTAATAGATGGTTAATAGGAAGATAATAGTTT
This sequence comes from Iris pallida, assembly GCA_029216955.1. Taxonomy (NCBI): domain Eukaryota; kingdom Viridiplantae; phylum Streptophyta; class Magnoliopsida; order Asparagales; family Iridaceae; genus Iris; species Iris pallida. The sequence goes on from JANAVB010042311.1 coordinate 260,804, forward strand.
GAGCATACCTATAGCCTATGATCAGTTCCTTTTCATCCTTAGTTAAGACCACTTTAAAATAGGTCCAGTCCCTTGGATATAGGTTCCAGTCCATATTTTATTGAAGTTTCATTACCGCCGTACAGCAGAGCAGTATTGGAGGTATTCCTAGATTGACACTATTTAGATGTCCGTTTATTATTCCAGTGTTAGGAAGTGTTACCTTAGATATTGGGTAGGTTAGAGGCTCTAGAAGGAGTACTATCGATCTTAAATTTTGATGACAAAATTTTTCTAAGGTGGGTAGAGTTGTAGCACCCAGTTTTTCAAATGAGGGTAATTTTGAAATTTTGTGTTTATAATTATTTTAATAATGATATTTAATTCATGATATGATTTTTTATGATTTTAAATCATTTTAAAATTATTTAAATCAATGACTTGTGGTTTTGACGTTTTGCTAGAGAAACCCTAGAGACTGTTTGACCTAGAGCCTAACCATGTGATTATGATATTTTAATGTCATTTCTGGTCTAAGGATATTTTTGCATTTGACCTCTTTGAATTATTTTATTATTTATGATATTGTTTTGGGATTATTTGAGTCGGGTTCGAATTTTATCTCAATCCGACTTGTAACGGGGACCCGGGGTAACTTAGACTCTAGTTGGACCCATGCATTAGTTAGCCATGGCCCACATTTTAATTAGTCATGTTAGAAAGATTAGTCATAATCCTAATTATTAGGTTAACCATTTAGAGTTTTTATTTTGACCCTTTTACCCCCAAACCCTAACCAAAATTGTTTTAAACACTTGTAACTAAGGGAGGGGCAAACTTGTAATATTCAATGAGGGGGGGGATAACCATTTGTGGCCGGCCCTAATAGGACTCCCATCTCATTTCCTTTCTTTGAGAAGTCTTCTTCCCCAAGTGCTCTCAAGCTCTTCCAAGGAAGAAGCATTTCTCCTTGGATTTTCTCTCCTATAGGTAATATTTCCTTCTCTTTTATTTCTCCATTTTGCATTTAGGAAAGTTTTAACCATAGGAATGACCCCCATTGTTGTGTCCCTATTTTGTGTCCTCTTGTGTCCATTTTGTGTCCTTTAGGGATTTCTATTGTATTATTGTTGTGTCTTGTGTTCATGGGGAAAACCCCCAAACTTGGACACACTTTATATTTAAAATATTGATTAAATGAATTAATTCATATTAAATCTCAGATTTGAATATGTAGAGATGTGTTCTTGAGTACTTTACATTTCATTCATGTATCTCTTATAGATGTGTTCATGTAACATATATAGATTTGTGTATGTATATATATATATATATATATATATATATATATATATATATATATATATATATATATATATATATATATATATATATATATATATATATATAATATTTTTTTAATATATAATATATTATATATATATATATATATATATATATATATATATATATATATATATATATATATATTGTAATGAGAGTGTATCTATATTTATATATGTAATAAATGGTTCATGATGATTATATAATCAAGTTTGTGAGTGTGGTTCCTCATATTATTATTGTCATTATTGTTGTGGATAATTAGGATATATATTGTGTATTCTTTTGGCTCAAACTATCTAAATCCGTCATGATTTTTATCCACGTTATATATATATATATATATATATATATATATATATATATATATATATATATATATATATATATATATATATATATATATATATATATATTGTAATGAGAGTGTATCTATATTTATAAATGTAATAAATGGTTCATGATGATTATATAATCAAGTTTGTGAGTGTGGTTCCTCATATTATTATTGTCATTATTGTTGTGGATAATTAGGATATATATTGTGTATTCTTTTGGCTCAAACTATCTAAATCCGTCATGATTTTTATCCACGTTTTTAATTTCAGCCCTAACTTAGAAATGTCATAACTTCTAGCTCAAAGCTCGGTTTAATCTCCCGTTTTTTTTAAAAGAAGCGTATTGAAGTTAGCTTTCCAAAAACATGTATTAATAGGCCTAATTCTTTCTGTAACTTTCTGGAGAATTATTTGAGTGTCAGCTGTACGAAAGACAAACGCGTTCTCGGTGTTTTCGCGATTCCTGGATTTTCCGAAAACGAAAATGCGATCCGTTTGAAATTTCGAAAAGATAACACATAGATCTATAACATACTTTAATCCTAGATTTTAATTCATGCTGAGATGGTACAGTATTGATTATTAGTAGGAGTTACTATTCGGCATATGCATTTTGTGCACCCTTATGTGTAATATAATATTCTATTTGATTTTAACCCATGTTAATGTATATACATTATGTAATTAAATAGAGAATGCAAGCATGAGTAAATGTTTAAATAAATGATGTATGAGGTGTAAGTATCCTATCTAATGTAAGCATGTATAAGTATGGCTTATAATGAATATGTAGGTTCCATAGTATGTAATGTATGGTGCATATAGTAGTACAAGAGAATAAATGAATGATGAATAAATGCAAGCATGAATGTAATATAATAATAGATGTAATGTATGCAATAAACAAGTTAATGAGATGTAATGTTCTATGTTAACACAAATCCTAAATTACCTCATGTACCCCTTACACTATGTTGACACTATCACACTTGACACTTTGTTCACTTACACTTTGACACTCTTTGATATGTATACACTATGTATGCCCATTTAACCCTCACTTGCCCCTTTGCCATGTTCACATACACACACATAGCCTCTTAAATAAGTATTTATGAATATAGTTAACTTAGCTATATATGCATATTATATATATGTTAGCATATTGTGTTGTAATATATAAGTTTATTTAACCATTTGAAATGCCATAATTATAGACCTAATGTTGAATATCAATATATGCATGTGTATATATGTGTAGACATATATAGCTTAAAGTAATAGATTACCTAGTGTATATCCAATGTGAATTCTTGCCTATTTGAGTATTGAATAATTGCATGCTATATAGAGTTGGGTGTATGTTGGCTTGTATAGCCTTGTATTGATGTGTGCATGCTAGGATAGTCTTGGTTAGGCCTAGTAAGACTTGCTGGGTTAGGACATGACCTAGTTTGACCTAGTTTGACTAGTGCAGTTGACTAGAGTTGACCAAGGGTTGACTTTGGCCTAGTTTGACCTAGATTCATGTAGAATGCATTATAGTGCTTTATATTACCCTTCTGGACATGTTGTGACTTGTGCTGTTCTAATTAGGAGCCATACACCTCTCCTCAGACAGTATCTTTACCTTGGACATTCAGATATCAGGCGAGTACATTCTCTGATCATTTTATATCATGTTTAGGATTATATTTCCTGCTTTAGACTATCTTACTTGATGCTGACACGTTGGAACACGGATTGGTACTATATGGATCCCTTTATGAGATGTTATCCCTCTCGGGAGCATCAGATACTTTTGTCATGTGTGTTTTACTTACATCACGTATCATATGCTTCTATCATCATGAATCTTCGGGAATCAGCTAGTGACTCATGTACTCTCATGATCACCGAGCCTTCACGAATCAATTCATGAATCACCCTTTATGGGCAACGTAGTATAATCATGAATCTTAACGTAACTTGAATGGATCCTTGTGTATTGATTGGGGTACGGGGGAGTATGAATGGTCATGTGAATAAATATCCAAAGTAGTGTAGTCATGAATCACTCTTAGTGTAGTCATGAATCAGTCCTAAGCCATTCACATGTTCGTCTGTACTCTAAATCACTAGCACTGTCTCTCTTTATATATATCATAGATATTTACTTACAGTCTCTCTTTTACATTATGCTATTTCTTCAGATCCTGTATTTTATTCTCTAGCATGATTACATTTCCTTTCCTGTTATGACTTGTTGAGATGTATTGTGCTCGCTCCAGTCCTGACTGGACCTGTTGATAAATTTTACAGATAGCCTGGAGGTTGTCTGCTAGCCTACAGGAGACAGTAGATGTTGTATAGATAGCTAGGGTCTTACTTATAGTTTATTCTCAGTTGTCTTGAGATGTATTTATGGATTACTGTATTTGAGTTTTGAGATGTATTCTGAGTTTATGTATCTTAGACACTTAGACTTCTATCTGTTGTATCTCTTGGATTTCATGTTTTATCTATCTTCCATTATGCTCTACCTTAGATGTGATTGAGTTTACATTCTGCTATGTCACCCCCATTCGGGGAGTATAAACTGTTTAGTCTTATACTGTTAGATGCATTGAGACCTAGGACAGCGTTCTACCGCCGATACTGCGGCGTAGGCTGGGCGTTGTTACGTTCTCGTGCCCTAACTCTAGGGTGCGGGTCGTGACACGTTTTTAGTGGTTGCCCATGCAGGTCAAGATTCGCATTAGTGCGATTTCGTAGTAGCGCAACGACTTAGTAGTACTACTACGAGCCTGCTATAGGATATATAAATTAAGATGTTAGGATGAGAGGATACTCAATCACTATTAGGATTCCTTGAGAGATTCCTGGAATGACCCTTGAGAATCTAGTTTTGAATTCCGATTTAAACTCCTTTTCCTTGTTTTGATTCACCTTTTTCCTTGATTTGAATTTGATTCTGTGGATTCATTAACTTTGAATCCTGGTATTAGTTGATGATTTTGATAAAATTTTGTAGTTGTTGATTTAATTTTGTATTTAGATTAATATTTTCAAATCCAAGGTACTTAATCACACTTAGGATTCTTTGAGAGATTTCTGGGACGACCCCTGAGAAACTCATTTTGAACTTCAATTGGAATTCCTTTTCCTCTTGTTTGGATTCACCCTCATTCCTTGCTATTGAATTTAAGCTTGATAGGTTCCTCTCGTTTGAACCGATGAGAAGGAACATATCTTTATTATTCTTTCTCGTCATTATTCCCTTGCATTCTTATTTACCTCTTATCTTAAACTCTCTCTCATTACATTAATTACCCATATCTTGTCGTCCCTACCAGATGTACTTCGAAACCCTTGAATCTTCATATCTTTTGTATGGGGAAGGCTAAGGAAGTGACGTAAATTATGTAGCTCAGAGAAGACGTAACTGGTTATTTTATGATGATCTAAAGGAAATCAAATGTGGAGTGTTTCATATGGAAACTTGAGATAGAAATGTGGCAAAGGTCTCGAATAGAATAAAGATATATACTGCCAATCTGGAAACAATTACATTTAGAGAAATTTTGGGGTTATGAGATAGTTTATAGGTGTATTCAAAACTAATGAGGATATCAGAGGTCAACCTAGTTTTGAGAACTTAGAAAATCTTGGTTATTGATTCTGGGAAAAACTTTTACTCTGAGGCTATGTAGAAGGTTAGTAATGGAAAAGAGAAGTTAATTGTGTTTAATAAGGATATTAAACAAGATGTTGCGAGAAAATGACTAGGGATAGAGAGAACACAAAGTTATGGAAGTTTAGAGATTGTTGTGAAATATTTTTAGGAGAATAATATTCAAGGGTGTATGTCGAAGAAAATACGGAAGTTGATTTTATGATGGAAGATAAGTTTTGTAAGTCCTAGAGATTTAAATTAAATAGTACGAGGAGAACAATTTGAACAAGTTCAAAGAATTCGTAAACGGAATTTAGAGATTTTGGGTCAAATTTAAGACAAGGTGAAAGAACTTGAAAATTTAAATAAATGGTTAATGTTGATTCCTAAATGTGAGGGCTGTGCTTCAAGAGTGATGTTTGGAAATTGGGAATTGCCTACGGTAGTCATGGTAAGGGTTTAAGTAAAGGTTAAATTTTCATATGGAGACTGGTGAGGTAATGATATGATTGGCAAGTTATGACCAGATGAACTTAAGAGTATCAGAAGCAGATGACTAACTCGATCTTCATTATTTTTGTGCATTAATTACCACCTCTTGAACTCCCACTTTCTAATTGAGATCCTTGACATTCCTTATCGTGACTTTGATATTCGGAATGTAATACTAGCTGTTACCCTCCAACAAATCTTATATGCAAGACCTAGACGAGCTCACCTTCGTGTAGGTATATCATGTCCCACTAAAACCCGTCTTCTTGTACTCTATTTTCTTGATATGATTTTATGGTCAACTGGCTAAACTATAACCTCTACCATTATACTAAATTTCTTCTTATTTCAATTAGAAATCCAGCCTTGACTCAATTCTTTCGACCCGACATGTGATGGTGTTCTGCTTGTTTCCTTAGATGCTTAACCTTGTACCTTATCTGATTACTTGACCGTTGGTTAAGAAACTTGGACTATGTAATTCCTTTCATCATTACCACCCTTATATCTTGTGCTGCTAAATTAGCCTTAGTTTTACAAGCTTATCTATTTTCGAGCTTGGTCATGACATATTTTATTGGGTGGCCACCCACTAACATATTGTCTAATCAGAACCGGTACATGATGGTCTGATCAACCTATTGCACTTTGGTTCGCTTTTTCATGTATCAATCTACGAGAATGGAGACATAGTTAAACTTGACCCTAGTGTCTCATTCGCGACAGCCTTGACAATTCTCCTTGAAATCTTTTCATCGCCTGTGATTTTTAAGTCATTTGTTTTATGACTAAGCCCAAAGCCCATGAGCCAAGTACCCAAACCCTAACCCTAACATTTTGTCCAGCCACTTAACCTATCCTAGGGATCCCCCCCTTATAAATAATCTCTTAGAAATTAGGGCTAGCCTCTAAGGAAGAACAAGCTTTAGAAAGAGATAATGTCCCAACTTCAAAAATCCCTAAAAAAATCCATTTTAGTTCCTTTTTCCCCCAAACAAATTGCAATAGGTTTTAATTTTAGTATTCTTGTTGTTGTTACATTTTATTCTCAGATTCAAATCACTTTGGAGGAGTTTCACCATCAAGAGGAATATCTCTCTTTAGAGCTTTTTGGGAATTTTGATACATAGAGGTAACTTCCTATTTTCACCATGAAATTCTGGTTTTATTACATATCTAGGGAGCCCTAGGCCTAACCTAACTGTAGGAATAGGAAACCCTAGAATTTTGGTCCATTTCGTGTCCTATTTGGACACGTATCAGTGTCCCTATGCTAGTGTTTGTGAAAATGCCACAAAGAAAGTTTTTGTGTTATTTTCGAAATCTAATTGAATAGGAATTTAGTTTTTGTTGTCTCTTAAACATTTTCTTTGGTCTGGGGGTGTCCTTGTGTCGGATTCGACACGTGCACACGCGGGTGCGCGCGCGCGGGGCTGTGCGCGTGTCCTGCTGTGCGGGGGCTCCACAGGACACGATACTCGATCACTTGTCACGAGATTTGACACACCCCTTGGGGCACTCACTGACACGCCACGTGTCAAATTTCAGGGGCCCACGTGGCATGTCGAGGGAGTTATCCACGTTGCACTGGTCGGGGCTGACAGTGCAGTCGAAAATTTATTGGCACTGATACGGGCTTCGTGTCACTCACTGACATGACTTGGACACGGGTTAGCTAGACTATTGGGTAGCCCTATAGGTGGTCTACCTAAGTTAGTGTGCACAAGTCCTGGGTTGGACTGTGTCGTGTGCACGACACGCGTGCACACGTGCACGATGTAGTGCACTGAAACAGTGCCTGTGTGCACTGTTTCGAGTATTGTATCATCTGGACACGGTTGTGTCCACTTTGGTGGACACGAACATGTTGTATGACACATATATAATGTATATTTTAATTATCAACCTTTTATTTTGTATTTTAATATGTTTTCATTACGTTTTTAGCAATTTACCAAATTCTGAAATTGGGTGTTAGTATCCTGAAATTTCAGTTTTTGAGAGTGGACTTTGTCACCTATTTTAACCTGTTTATTACTGCTAAAATATTGGTTTAAGTCCCTAAAATTATTCTCCTATACTTGATCTAACTGTGGTTGAGATTTGGGGTTGTTTGGAGGTGAATTGGTTCATAAAACTGGGAATGAAAGGGGGTAGGCTGAACTGGGTTCAGTTGCTTTCCTGTGCATTGATTTCTTTTCCTTTCAGTCCAGGTTTGACACATATTTTGCTCATCCCTCACTCATCACTCACTCACAGTTACACACATACACACACATCTACACACACATTGCTCTCTCTCTCTCACACACTCACACAGTTTACACAAACTCACCCTCACTTTTTAAAACACACACACACTATTTCACTCTATAGCACTCATTGTTATTCCCTCACACATCTCACATCACTCACCACATTGTTTTTACACACACACACACACACACAAGCAATTACACACACATGGTTCCTTGACACACACATACACACTCATGTCTTCTCTCTCTCTCTCTCTCTCTCTCTCTCTCTCTATATATATATATATATATATATATATATATATATATATATCCTATTTTTCTATGTAAATGTATACTAATAGGTAATGTATATATATAATGTAATGTGTGTGTATATATATATATATATATATATATATATATATATATATATATATATATATATATATATATATATATATATATATATATATAATATAGTTGTGTAATATTTGAGTATCTAGTATAGATACCTACATTGGATGTATAGGTTATACAAGTATATATATATATGTCTCATATATATACACTTGTGTATTTACTATATATATATAATATATATATACATGTGTTATGTGTAGGCCTAGATGTAAACTAGGAAGTGTGATGTTTGGTTTGACTTGTGTAATATGGCTTGTATGGACTTTGTATACTAGCATAGCCAGTTTAGCCTAGTTTAGACTGGTTTGGACTAGTTAGGCCTAGTATAGGCTAATGTAGACTAGTATAGACTAGTTTGACCATAGTTGACCTAGTTTGACTTCTAGGGTTGACCAGAGTTGACCAAGAGTTGACTTTGGCCTAGATTGACCTAGATTCATGTAGAATGCATTGTAGTACTTCATTTTACCATTATGGACTTGTTGTGACTTGTGCTGTTCCAAATAGGAGCCAGACACCACTCCTCGGACAGTACTTTTCAGTTGGACACTCAGATACTGTTACGTTGGTCACACGGATTGGTACTATATGGATCCCTTCTTGAGATGTTATCCTTAGGGAGCATCGGGTACTACATGTTCTGTCCGTTTCACTTACATGGCGTATCACTATGCTTCATTGGTTCTTTGATCACTTGTGACATATACTCTTATGATCACAGAGTCTCCTAGAATATCTTATCCCATTCACTGGGTATCCTAGAATCTCCTAGAATCTCCATTTATGGAAAATCCATGTATCACCTTTCGGGGGCCTTTGCATGGAATCATAACATAACCTGGTTGGATCCTTGTGTATTGATTGGGGGTACGGGGGAGTAGAAGTAGACATGTGAATAATACCCAAGTAGTATCTTATCAGAATCTTTCCATAGTGTCTTATCAGAATCTCCTATGCCATTTACATGTCTATATTGTACTCTGACTCACTAGCCACTGTTAGTCTCTATCTATAGTAGATATTTCTATTACAGCTCTCTCTCTGTTTACATACTGCATTTCTTTCAGTACCTGTATCTTACTTTACTACATGATTATATTTTCTAACCTGTTATGAACTGTTGAGATGTACTGTGCTCGCTCATGTCCTGACTGGACCTGTTGAAAATATTACAGAGGACGAGGAGGAGGCCTGTGTGGATACCTTCTACGGGGCAGCCCTAGACGACACTTGCGAGATGGACTCTCAGGAGGACCCAGCTCTAGCTGAGGACATCACCCCCATTGCCTAGACTAGTTTAGTTAGGCTTATCTTACTTTATGTTGTCTTGAGACTGTTTAGCTAGACTTTACTTTTGTTCAGAGATTTGCAGTTGTATATATTCTTTCATTTACTGTAGCTGAGTTTGTACTCTGGATATTGTTGGGATGTTATCTTAGACTACTTTATCATCTATTTTTTTCCTTGAGTCCTATATCATATCGTGCTATCTCTTCCTTAGTTGTGATTGAGTTTATTTACTGCTATGTCACCCCCATTAGGGGAGTATAAACTGTTTAGTATATTACTGCTAGATGTTGTAACCTAGGACAGCGTTCTACCGCCGACACTACGGCATAGACTGGACGTACCCACGTCTCGTGCCCTTACTCTAGGGTACGGGTCATGACAAAAATAGCTAGTAACATATTCTTGAAGCCATGGAAGAGATCTACAACTTTCATGTTGGGAGTTGAAAAAAATTTTGGCCACAATTCAGCCAAATAGGACATAAAACCGCCAAAAACAGCCAAAATAGGCACTATGCGGCATTCTGCGGCACTATACAGCCTTCTGTGGTACTATGCGGCCTCTTGCGGCACTATGCAGCCTTCTGCGACACTATGCAGTCTTCTGCGGCACTATGCGGCCATTTGCGGCACTCTGCAGCAGGCTGCATCACCATGCGGAACTATGCGGCAGGCTGCACTATGCGGCAGGTTGCACTATGCGTCAGGCTGCACTATACCGCAGGCTACACTATGCGACAGTCTGCACTATACGACACTATTTATCGTCCCTGCCAGATTCAGGACAGATGAACTAAGAAATGTCCAAATCTTATTTTGGCCATAAATTTCTCAAAATAAGTCGAAATCTAACTTTTCAAAGGTCTATTTTGAGTAAAATCGAATTCTCTACAACATAGAACAATCAAAACTTGAAAATAATGAAGTTGGTAGATCAAAACCCAAAAAACCCAAAAAAAAAGCTATAAACTTATATCTACAAAAATCCATCCGTCCAAACCAAAAACTCCAAGTCCAAAAGATGCTTAGAATCATGTAGAGAAGAAGATATAATAATAAAATGGAAGATCCATCATGAAGCAAGTTGCACTTGCCTAGGACTTGGTAGGTAGGAGGAGTAAATGAAGAAGATGAAGAAGTAAATGAAGAAGTGAATGAAGAGAGAGAGAGAGAAGGAGTTGGATTATATATCAACCCTCTCCATCTCAAGCCAAGCCAAACCAAGTCAAATAACCAAGTCAAGATTAAACCAAGACTAGGCTAAGCAAAACAAGTCTAACTACGGTCCACCTGACAAATGCCAGAAATCTCCTATACGCATACGAAAATACGTATAGCGGGAAACGGGAGTGACAACTCTACCCACCTTAAAAGAATTCCTTCCTTGGAATTTAATCAAGAGGCTAGAGATGTCGAGGCAAGCTACGACTAGCAGTCAATCAAGCAATCATTCATGCAAGCAAGGAATTAAAAGCATAAGGCATAAGGAAGATATTATACCTTATGAGTCAAACAGGCGTGGATATCGCGAGCGAACTCACGCTCCCACGTTGACTCACCCAAAGAGTGGTGACCCCAAGCAACACGGACTAAACTAATAGTCTTGTTCTTGAGTACCTTTTCTCTTCGGTCTAATATGTATACGGGCCTTTCCTCATACGAAAGGTTGGTACCAACAACCAATTCCGAATGATCAAGGACATGGCTCGGATCCGGGATATACCGTAATAATTGGGATATATGGAAGACATCATGCACCTCACGTAACGACGGCGGAAGAACGAGACGATAGGACACATCACCTACTCGCTCTATAATATCGAACGGCCCTATGTACCTAGGACTAAGCTTTCCCCACACGCCGAATCGAATGACGCCACGGGTAGGTGAGATCCTAAGGAACACGTGGTCGCCGACTGAAAACTCAAGGAGATGCCGATAAGAATCGGCCCAATGGCGCTAGCGATCTTGGGCATCTCGAAGATGATCTCTGACTTGTCTGACCACCTTGATTGTCCGCGTAATCATCTCTAGACCAAGCATCTGTCTCTCGCCGACATCATCCTAAGCTAAAGATGATCTGCAATTCTTGCCAGATATTGCTTCAAAGGGTGCCATCTGGATACTGGCTTGGAAACTGTTGTTATAGAAGAACTCTACGAGATGCAGGTGATCTTCCCACGAACCACCGTAGTCAAGTGTACATGACCGTAACATATCTTCAAGAGTCTGGATCGTGCGTTCTGACAGACCATCTGTCTGCGGATGATAAGCTGAACTGAACTTGAGACGAGTCCCCAAGCTCTCTTGAAGACTCCACCAAAAGTGCAACGTTAACCTTGAATCTCTGTCTAATATGATACTAACTGGCACTCCATGCAATCTGACAATCTACCTGAGGTACATATATACAAACTGATCCATCGACTGGCCAATTCTGAAAGGGATAAAATGAGCTACCTTGGTGAGTCTGTCAACTATAACCCAGATAGCATCTCTTCCAGCTGGAGATTTAGGTAACCCAGTTACAAAATCTATGGTAATGTGCTCCCATTTCTATTCTGGGATCGGTAAAAGTTGAAGAAGTCCAGCTGGTCTCTGATGTTCAGTCTTAACCTGTTGGTAAACTAAACAACGAGAGACAAACCGGGCTATCTCCCTCTTCATGCCATTCCACCAGAAATGATGACGGATGTCTCGGTACATCTTCGTACCGCCGGGATGAATTAAATATTGGGAACTGTGAGCCTCTGCCATGATCTTTTGTCTAATATCACCACTGGATACACAAAGACGTCTCCCATGTCGGAGAGTACCATCTTCGTGAATACATAACTCTGCTCTCCGATCTGCTTCACACTCTGCTCTGAGCCGCTGAAGCTTGGAATCTGCTGATTGCGCCATCCTGATCCTCTCAACAATGCTGGACTGAACTTGTATTCTGGCCATCAATGCCACATTGGTAGGGAGAACTATCTCAATACCCATCTTCTGAAGATCTGCTAATAACTTTGGCTGTGCTGTTAAGAAATAAACTCCAGCTCTTCTGCTCAATGCATCTGCTACTACATTGGCCTTCCTAGGATGATACTGCAAGTTGATGTCATAGTCCACGAGTAGCTCTAGCCATCTCCTCTGATGAATATTAAGATCCTTCTGGGTAAACACATACTTCAGACTCTTGTGGTCGGTAAAAATCTCCACCCGATCTCCATATAAGTAATGCCTCCAAAGCTTCAATGCAAAAACTACTGCTGCCAATTCCAAGTCATGGGTAGGATAATTACTCTCATGGTCACGAAGCTGACGTGATGCATAAGCGACTACCTTACCATACTGCATTAAGATGCATCCCAATCCTCTGCCGGAAGCGTCACAATAGACTGAAAATCTTCCAATCCCATCTGAAAGTGTGAGAATGGGTGCCGTCATCAATCTTTGCTTCAACTTCTCAAATAAACTCTGACACTCTGTTGTCCAAGAAAACTGCACATCCTTGCGCGTCAACTGAGTCATGGGTGCTGAAATCCGAGCAAAATCTGATATGAACCGTCGGTAATAGCCAATCAATCCTAGGAAACTTCTAACTTCTGCGACAGTGCTGGGAACTGACCATGATTCTATAGCCACTATCTTCTGGGGGTAAACTTCCACTCTACCTCTGGTGATGATGTGACCCAAGTACGAGATACGATCCAGCCAAAACTAGCACTTACTGAACTTCGCATACAACTGGTGCTCTCAGAGAATCTGAAGGACCACTCGGAGATGCTGCTTATGCTCCGCTTCACTCTTGCTATAGACTAAGATGTCGTCTATAAATACTATCACAAACTGATCCAAATAAGGTATGAAGATACGATTCATTAGGTCCATGAATACGGCTAGCGAATTGGTCGCTCCAAATGGCATAACAAGGAACTCCCAATGCCCATATCTGGATCTGAATGTTGTCTTCTAGATGTCTTGCTCTCTAACTCTGATCTGATGGTACCTTGATCGCAAGTCAATCTTCGAGAATACTGCCGCTCCTCTGAGTTGATCAAATAAATCATCTATCCTTGGTAGAGGATATCTGTTCTTAACTGTTACAGAGTTCAAGGTACGATAATCAACACATAATGTTGACGTACCATCCTTCTTTTTCACAATAAGTATCGGGGCTCCCCAAGGTGATCCACTAGCACGAATGAATCCCTTGGTTCTGAGTTCTTCAATCATCTTGTACAAGATCTCTAACTCTGAAGGTGCCATCCTGTAGACTCCCCCTGACACTGGTGCCGTCCCTGGAAGTAAATCAATGATGAACTCTATCTCTCTCTGGGGGCATGTCTGGAAGCTCTTCAGGAAATACATCAGAAAACTCTTCTACTACTCTGGGAAACTGAACTGCCACTGCTACTGCCATCTGCAATACTGGGGGAGAAGGTTCCACTTCGCCCCTGGAAAATAAAAACTCTGGTTCGCCGAAAATACCAAAAATAATCCTGCCAATATGACAGTCTATTCTTGCGTATTGCTCATTCAACCAATACATTCCTAGGACCACATCATAATCGGCCATCAAAAATTCTATCAACCTAGCGAAAAACTCTCTACCGCTAACTACGATTCGACACGAGAAAAATACTCTATCAACTCCCATAAGACTGTTACCAGTAAGTATATTGAGCCTTACTGATAATGACTCAGGTTCCAGTCCTATCCGTGTTGTAAATCGTGCAGACATAAATGAATGATATGCACCCGAATCAAATAATACTGATGCTGGAAAAGAGTTGACGAGAATGGTACTTTCCACCACCTCACCTGAAGCTAACTCTTCCTCCACGGTCCAAGCTATAGCCTGACCTTGCCCTCTTGGTGATGGTCCCCTCTGTTGGTGACCTCTCTGCCAGTTCTGATTCTGAGCTTGGGCAAACTGCTGAGCCTGAGGCGGCAATGGCCTCGAAGGCTGGTACTACTGCTGCACTGGTGCTGGACCCCTAATCGATGGACTGGTTAGGTTTGATGACGATGAACTGGCTCTATTCGGATAGGACCCTATCTTTTGATCCGGTGCCCCACAAGCCAAGCACAATCCCTGTGCTCTGCGACACTCTGATACTACATGTCCTGGCTTCCCACAATGAGTGCAGCCCATTGCGGAAGACTGCTTCTGCTTCTGTTGCTGAGGATACGCTGGCATCAAGTGCTGAACCGATGAAAATGTGATCGCCCTCCTGGGAGCTCCAATAGTCAAAACCCTAGCTGTCGGGGCTGGTGCTGAAGGCTGGGACATTTGCCCATGAGACCTCTTCCGTCCTCCACTTCTATCTACAATCCTCTACGAAGTATACTCATGCCTCTTCGCTGCTCGCAAGACGACATCAAACGTCTGGTGCTCAAACTGCTCTATTGATATGATAATCTCTAGGTGGAGCCCCTGTTGGAATCACTTGGCTCGATCCAACTCGGTTGCCACCAAGGTTGGAGCAAACCGACTGAGTCTAGAAAACTCGGCCGCATATCCATCGACCGTCCTGTCCATCTGCTTAAGATTGGTGAATCTCGTCTGCAGATCATACCAAGCTACTCCGTCGAAGTACTTGGTCTGGAACTTGTTGCTGAACACCGCCCATGAGACAGGCGTCAGTAATCTAACTACTAGCATCGCCCACCAGCTATGGGCTAAGTCCAATAACTGTAGCGCACAACAGCCACCTTCTCTTCCTTAGGAATTCTAGCTGCTTCCAGGATAACCTCTGTGTCCTGAAGCCATGCATCAGCAACGATAGCATCTTCAGTACCGTCAAAGAAAGGAGGGTTCAGACGCTTGAAGTTGTTGGCCGCGTTGTTCCCTTGGTAACCAACTATGCCCATGGCATCTTGTACTATCTGGTGCATGGCATCGCCCCGACGATCTTGAGATACAAGCAATTCTCTGATAAGTCCCATCAGGGTTCCATTGTCAGGCTCTGTAGGCTGGACTGGCTGAACTGGGGGCTCTGGATCCCCGGAATGAATGACTCGGGAGGCCGCTCCAGAGTGCTGGGCTTGGTCTACAGGTTGCTGCTGGTCCACTGGAGGTGCTCCGCCTTGCTGATCGGTAGGACCAGGAACAATGCCGCTGAAGAAACGACATGGGAAACAATAAGGAAGGACCATGATAGATCGAGGATATAAACATGTGATCAGGTCAAGATTTAGGAAAGATTAGAAGACACGAGTAGAGATCAAGGACGAGTGCTGATTGAGACATCTATTCAGTGAAACCCTCACACATCTTGATTTACAAAACCCACATAGGCCACCACTTAAACCGTGTCACGCCCCAGAACTAGAATACTGGAGAGCGGGGGACAGACGCAGCCAGCTACGTACATTAAAGTGCCCACCTCGTAATACGGTCACGACTGTCTAGATACATGAGGGTTTACTACAAGCCAACAGTCACTTATGGTCAAGAACAAGCCTAGTGTAGCAATCTCAAGCAAGCAAGTAATGTACAAGATGGTAGATCATCAGACACACAAAGTAAGGCATCCCAAATATTACATATTCAGATAATCATGAAGCTAGTCATACAAAATGCAAAGACTAGCAAGAGTTTAAGTCATACATGATCAACCCTAGGATTTGTCAATCATGTTACAGCCCTTAGGCAGACAGAAATATAAATTTAACACGAGCTAACACTTGCTCGGTGGCTTAACGCCTCAAAAGGAATAATTTATAATAGAGTGGGAGAGCAAAATAAAACCCACTCGTTGCCAGGGATGCGTCTAGTGTGCACCATCTGGCTGGAAGGCTGAAAGATCCTCGGGTGCTACTCCGAAATCTAGCCATACAAAACCAGCTGGGTCAGACCCCAAAAAGAGAAAGTGCCACAAGGGAGGCTTTACTTAAGAACTAAAACCAGCATATTAGCACATGTGACATAAAGGACAATAAAAGACATGAGTTAAAGAAATCAGGATGATAAACGATAGGGTAACTAAGGAACTATTCCGGTAACCAAGTTACAACCCGTAAACCAGACAAGGATCGGGGTTGTAACCCTTCACCTGAACAGAACTTAGTCCCTGACCGATTATAGATAAGGTAGAGCATAACAGTAATGTGCTGAAATAACCATGTACTGGTCTTGCTTAGATAAGACTAGACTGGACTCCATTCACCATTCACGGCCAAACAATGAGTACGGCTTGATACTTTAACTAACTAGGGTTATCACTAGCCTAGTTACTAGCAAGATGCAATGAGATGTTCCAGCAGCCACAAGCCCTGCAGTCTTAATCCAGGTTATTCGGTCACAAGTTGAGAGAGTTGGATTAGGTGACTTGGGGGTGCAACACATGACAGTGTGCTGGAAATGTGCCCTACTCGACGGTAGGCTACAAGTCCAATTAGAGCACCCAGATAACGGGACTGCCTGAACCTGGAAAATCTCGTCATGAACTATTTGATCAATCTAGTCATTATCCTAGTCAGATTCAGTATGAGTTCCTGACCGTGGTAAGCAGGAATTTATGTCCTATACATGATGTAAGACGAGACATGTAGCTTATACAAGCATAAACCCCCACGGTGTCAAGACAAGAGTTACTTAGCAAGTCAAGATAGCCGTCACAATAGCATATCAAGATTATCATGTTAGGTTTACTTATCAAGAGTGTGTCACAACGGGCCACTATAATGTATTATCATGCCAAGGTTGCTTGTTAAGAGTGCGCCACAATGGGCCACTATCATGTCATGCTACTTGTTACTTGTTAAGAGTGCGCCTTAACAGGCCACTATCGTATTCTACCCATACATTATCATGAATGAGAGAAACTTACATAAAATAGCTAGTAACATATTCTTGAAGCCAAGGAAGAGATCTACAACTTTTATGTTGCGAGTTGGAAGAAATTCTGGCCACAATTCAGCCAAATAGGACATAAAACAGCCAAAAACAGCCAAAATAGGCACTATACGGTATTCTGCGGCACTATACAGCCTTCAGCGGCACTATGCGGCCTCCTACGGCACTATGCAGCCTTCTACGGTACTATAGGGCCTTCTGCGGCATTATACAGTAGGCTGCATCACCATGCGGCACTATGCGGCAGGCTGCACTATACGGCACTATTCATCGTCACTGCCAGATTCAGGACAGATGAACTAAGAAATGTCCAAATCTTATTTTGGCCATAACTTCCTCAAAATAAGTCAAAATCTAACTTTTCAAAGGTCCATTTTGAGTAAAATCAAATTCTCTATAACATAGAACAATCAAAACTTGAAAATAATAAAGTTTGGTAGATCAAAATCCAATAAAACCGAAAAAAGCTATAAACTTAGATCGACAAAAATCCATCCGTCCAAACTGAAAACTCCAAGTCCTAAAGATGCTTAGAATCATGTAGAGAAGAAGATAGAACAATAAATTGGAAGATCCATCATGAAACAAGTTGCACTTGCCTAGGACTTGGTAGGTATGAGGAGTAAATGAAGAAGATGAAGAAGTAAATGAAGAGTGAATGAAGAGAGAGAGAGAGAAGGAGTTGGATTATATATCAACCCTCTCCATCTCAAGCCAAGCCAAACCAAGTCAAATAACCAAGTCAAGATTAAACCAAGACTAGGCTAAGCAAAACAAGTCTAACTACGGTCCACCTGACAAATGCCAGAAATCTCCTATACGCATACAAAAATACGTATAGCGGGAAACGGGAGTGACAGTACGATAGGCCCAAAGACATCCGTCGAGCTTCTCATTTCAATCGCGCTTGTTTGAAGACACAAACTTCTTGAGAAGTTTGATGATAGTCTTATTGAAGGCTTCTGCTAACCCATTAGCCGCTGGATTGTAAGTAGAAGAGGCTACATTTTGAATTTGATTCTTATCGCAGAACCGATAGAATGCATGGCTCACGAATTATGGACCATTATCATGGATGATCCTACGAGGTAGGTCGAAGCGGTAGATAAAGTGATGTTTGATGAAACTGATCATGTTTGATGTCTTTACTTCGATGAACGGTAGAGCTTTCGCCCATTTTGATAAGTAATCAGTTATAGATAGGATAAACCGATGTCCTCTGCAGGATGGCGGGCTGATTGGGCCGATGATGCCCATCCCCCAGGCTTCAAAAGGACAAGATGCCGCCATCGGGTGTAACTCCGAAGGTTGATGAATGAAATCGTCGTGGAACTGACAAGCCCTATACTTTTTACATATTCAACAACATCTGCTATCATCGTGGGCCAATAATAACCCATTCGTCTGAGGCTATCTTATAATTTGGGGCCTAGTTGATGTGCACCACAAATTCTGTTGTGAGCCTCACAGAGTGTATGTTTGGCTTCTGTGTCTGATAAACATCATAACAGTAGCCCGTTGTAAGAGCGTCGGTACAGCATTTTGGTAGTTATATCATAGTAAAATCTGAAGGATCGCCTTTAGACAGACACTGCTTCCTTTGGGTCCTCAGGAAGGATTCCGTAGACAGCGTAGTCTATGAAAGGAAATCTTCAGTCATTAACGTCGATGCTTGTTTCTGTTGCACAACTGTGATGAATATGCAAGGCATCTTTCATACAGAATAACTCTCGACCAGACACTGTGGTCGAATGCTGAGTGTTGACAAGAACGGTCAGGGAAACAGCAAGACCGGCTAAAGCATCTGCTTCTATATTCTGTAATCGAGGCACGTGTTCGATGAGGAATCCAGCGAAGGTATAAGCCAATTCGATTGTCGCTTTATGATATGGGATGAGATCTTCATGACAAACTTCATAATCCCCTCGGACCTGACTAACTATTAGCTTGGAATCGCCGTAAGCTTCTAGATAGTCAACTCCAAGTCGTTTTGCCAATTGAAGGCCGATCAGTAGGGCGTTATATTCGGCCACGTTGTTGGTGCAAGGTTCCACGAGAGAATATGCATGGTCTATAACCAGATGGTCGGGTGATACAAGCACGATGCCTACTCCGGCCACAATATTTCCTTTAGGTCCTGTTTTTGACGCATCATCAAAGAACATTCGCCAAATGGGGATTTCTCCAGTTGTGATGTTAGCCTCCACTACTTCATCTGGGATTTCATTGTAGAGTTTCGTAGATTTTGGCACCGGATGAGCTGCTAAGAAATCAGCTAATGCTTGGCCTTTTACTGCCTTCTGAGGGACGAACAACATATCGTATGGAGTCAACAGCATTGTCCATGTAGCTAAACGGGAATTAAGAGAACCCGGTTTAGTCACGAGTATTCTGAGAGGATTGACTCTAGCTATAATGTGGATAGTCTGTCCAGACACAGTGTCGTGTCTTCTGGATAACAAATACCAGTATGAGACATTCCTTTTCCACAGGTGTGTATCTGTGCTCGGCACCCACCATCGTGCGGCTGAGGTAGTAGATTGCATGTTCATGGCCGCCTTCGTTCTTCTGAGCTAATAGGAAACCAAGAGAATGATCCATAGCCCGAATATATAATAAGAAAGGCTTTCCAATTATCGGAGCCCCCAACACTGGGGGGCTTGTGAGATACTTCTTAATGTCGTCAAATACGTGTTGACATTGCTCATTCCAGACGAAAGATACTCCTTTCTTTATGAGCTGAGTAAACGGTTGATACCTTCTAGAAAGATTTAAAATGAATCGTCTGATGTAGGCTAGCCTTCCTTGAAGTCCACATAGCTTTTTAAGATTTCTTGGAGGATGCATATCGAGGATCGTTTTCACTTTCTCCGGGTTAAGATGTATACCCTCTGAAGTGATAACAAAACCAAAGAACTTGCCGCTGGAGACCCCCAGAAAAGACTTGGTTGGATTCATCTTGAGTTGGTGTTGTTCGAACACCATTATCTAATCTTGGAGGTAGCTGCCCTTGAGATGACTTTTAACTGCGATATCGTCTACGTAGCATTCCACTATTTTGCGCATATGATCATGAAAAATTGTGTTCACAGTTCGCTGGTATGTTGCCCCTTTTTTCAATCCAAAGGGCATTACCGTATAGCAGTATACCCCCAACAGTGTTCGAAAAGATGTGTGTTTCTCATCATCGGGGAACATCTTGATCTGGTTGTAGCCTGAGAACCCATCCATGAAGGACAACCGCTCGAAGCCAAAAGTATTATCAATCATTACGTCGGTTATCGGAAGAGGGAACTCATCTTTCGGACATGCAGAGTTTAAATCACGATAGTCGCTACAGACTCGAACTTTATCGTTCTTTTTCATGACTGGAACAATGTTAGTGACCCAGTCAGGGTGTTGTTCTTCGTGAATGAACCACTTAAAATAAGCTTCTTGACTTCACTCTCGATGGCTTCCATGATATCTAGTCGGAACCGCCGTTGCTACTGCTTCACTGGGTTAGCTTTAGACGAGATATTTAGGCGGTGCATAGCAACTTTAGGGTCCAAGCCTAGCATGTCTTCATAGCTCCATACAAAGACGTCAATATATTCTCTTGTAAGCTATATAAGAGATTGTCGTTCTTCACCAGACAGACTTTTGCTGATAAAGATTGGTTTAAGAGATGATTCATCTCCTAATTTGACTTGGACGACTTCGTCTTCAGTAGGTGGTTCAAGTTGTTCGAAACGTAACTCCCACCTGGTATCCATCTTTTGAGCCGATTGTTCGAGCTCGATTGATTGGACATCTCTCTGCAATTTGGTCAACTAACACCATGTTGACGGACAAAGTTGTTTTGAACATGTCTCCAATACTGGAGTCTAAATTGCAGAGGCAGGAATCAGAAGAATGAGAACAACGATCCACTTCGACGTCGGATCCTTCAGGAGTTGTTGGAGGAGTAACGTAACCCAAACCAACACCGTTTTGTTGATAATAGTTATCGGGTTTGCTGGGAGAAGCAAAATGACGTATTAGCAATCGTCGCCCTTGACTGTAGTTTAGTCCCTGGTCGCTTTTTATATCGTATCCCATGTTCTCGATGATATTCTTAGCCTGCCAACTATATTGGTAAAGTTGTATTTTTTCAGAATCATAGTCAGCTTCAGTATTGTGATTGGGAGTAGTAAAGTCCGGAACGAACTTTCTTTCACCAATTATTCGACCGAAGATGATCAATTCTTCACCCTTCTTTCTAGCTGAAATGATAAAGTAGTGGATATCTTCTGGCCAGACTTTTTCCCACAAACGAGGGGTCATGACTGGCATGTAGAGATGTGGACCTATGCTATGCTCTAGGGCGTATATCATATCTATGTACTGGTTTACAGATTGGTTGACATCGGAGTAATTCAAAGATAAACCTTTACTTAGAAAATATGCAAGTTCTTCTTCAGGGATAGCATCATCCACTGAAGGTACATTATTTTGAGTATTGATATACTCATTGAGGGGATCATTGTCCGGAACATGAGCCACAGACTTGGTCAAGTTCACCATGTAGGATAACTCATCAGAATTGAGAGGACGGATTTCAGTAGGCTCCACCCGAGTCGTTTTACGGAGAGTGATGGTCAATGATTTGACAATATCAGGATTCTACTTTTTGATCCTGATTGTGAGAGGCTTTGGAGTACTTTTTGGAGTAGTACGTCCTTTGACTCAGATAACCAGGGGACTGTCACTAGCGGATGAATTAACTTCAGCTTCATCGTCAGCTTCGTTGCCGTCACAGACGTCCCAACAAGACGTTATAGGACACATTGGCATCGATTACATAGCAAGAAACCTCTATTCGGAGATCACCAATCTAGCACTTGAGACGGATCTGGCCCAGCCGATGGCTTCTCCCAGCATTGAAAGCCATGATAGTTGTATTGGTTGCAGACAGCTTGTGTAGAGAAATTTCTAGAATTTGGAGTAAATTTCTAGGAATGATGCTGAGGGAGGAACCTTGATCGATTCATCTGGTCCACCTTAAATGCCCCGATATATCCTATATAGTACAGAGGTCTATCATGATGATTGTTTTTTAGTAGCATGTCCTCTTGTGAAAAGGTGATGTTGGGCACCACTTCCATAGTGCTATGGCAGTGAGGACAAGAGACTGGATCTTCAGCGGGGGCTTTGACTTCAGCGAGATAAGAGTCGGCATGTAGTAATGCCTCACTTAAAGCTTTCCGTGTCTCTTTGGAGGGTCGCAGTTGATCGAACAAAGACAACCTGGCAGGTGTATTGGCCAGCTGTGCCAGTATGTCAAAGTTGTAAGGCCGATCCATGCCTTCGGGAGTTGGTACCTTCAGAGACTTATCAAATCGCATCTCCTTCTGCTTAGCTTTGTCGGTAGTTAAAGACTTAGCTAGACCAGCTTCTGAACATGTGGGGGTAGCAGGAGCTTAAGAAGGTACTACATCTTCTTGTGCGGGGTCATAAGTCTGTAGGTAAGTCTTCCCGGATCGTGTCTCGCCATATAGAACTTCGTAAATTGGAGAAGACACCATATGGCATGATTTGTATTTCTTGCCCCTATTTGCTTTGGAAGACACCACCCCCTGCGTCATTTCTTGCACAGGTCTGGATGGAACCACATGATCTCACCACGTTCTGTCTTGAGTGGCACCAATGTTGATGTTGAGTTGTGAGCCGACGGCAGGTTGACGACTTCCATTACTGCCTTGGGGATTGATACTACGCCGTCTGGGACTTCTGTGGAAGGAAAGTCACCAAATTAAAGAGAGATCATGTTAGAAGATACGACCTTGTCTTCAGCTTCGAGGTTGATAACTTGGCTGTCGATAAGTTGTTGTATCTTCTTCAGGATGATGCAATCCTTGGTAGAGTGGTACACGTACTGATGATAAAGACAGTACCTGGGATCGTTGAGTTGG
The DNA here is from genome assembly GCA_029216955.1 of Iris pallida. Taxonomy (NCBI): domain Eukaryota; kingdom Viridiplantae; phylum Streptophyta; class Magnoliopsida; order Asparagales; family Iridaceae; genus Iris; species Iris pallida. The sequence continues at coordinate 284,343 of JANAVB010042311.1, forward strand.
TTCGCCTCCGCAGGACGTCATGGTGGAGGCAATGTCAGTTTATTACCCTTCATCAATGTGTGAAAAATGGTAATACCATCATCTCCGTCAAAGGAGAAAATCTCCTTGGGTTTGTCAGAAGTGCCCTGAGAATTGGAATCTCCATTGGAAGTGTCGACCTTCAAAACTTCTTTTCTTTTACCCCCACGGACAAGGATAGTTTGGGGGTGCTTGCTTTCGTCTTCAGATTTGGTGTCTTCAACCCCACTAATTCCAGATTAGGGACATCATTTTCAGCAGCATCAGCAGCCCCGATAAAAGTGGGCCATGTAACATACATATGTATACCCGACAGAACTTCACTATAGGAAGGAAGTTATGTCGACAAATATCCATAAGCTTTGAGTCTGATATACCAAAGGGCATATTCAATGCTAGTCGTCGGAAGCGTTCGATGAAAGCAATAACAGACTCTCTCTTCCTTTGCTTGGTCTCGATGAGGGTGGACATACTAATATACTAATATGCATGCCACTCTCATAAAACCTGTTGAGGTATATCCTCTCCAAGTCTTTAGAGGAATTAATACAACCGTTAGGCAGACTGCATAACCATTCAGAAGCTACCCCCTGCAAGGTGTCGATAAATAGCTTTGACAAGAATGGATCGTCCCTTGGTAAGTGCAGAGTCGGCATGTTGAAGTATGTCGTGTGTTAGCGAGGAGAAGTCATCATGTCAAATGAATTTAGCGTCATTGGCTTATAGTTAGGAGGGCAAGTAGCATTCTCCCATTCAGGAGGATAAGGTTGAGATATCTCCATCTTCTGAAGCTTGTCTTTGTGTAAGATGGTATCGAGACGGGCAGCAAGAGAATCAATTACATCCTGCTGATTGAGCAGATGTTAAAAATAGCTGATGTACGGTTGTCAAGCGTCGTTTGCGAATGACCACCCCCAGCATTTATGAGATTTGGAGGAGGCGCAACGGAATGATGCTCCTTTTGTAGTGAAGGAGGGTTGTTGCTATAACCCGGACTAGCGTGTGCTGAGGTATTCGGTTGAGGTGGAGGAACAGCACCAACAGTTTGGACTGCCATAATACTGGTAAGCATATCAGTGATCTTGACAAATGTCGTTTCAAGACTCTCTAGCCGCTTGTTGGTCTGATCACTGGCTTCTTCAGGTCTCTCTCCATCTGCTATGTATGCAGATAACATGAGAGGATGAATAGAGGATACAGTACAACTGGTGCTGATATTGTTTGTCTCTGAGTTGAAAAGACCTTCGTCTTCAGACAGGGGAGGTAGATAGTCACCGTCGTACTCGAAGAGATCATCGTCATCTAGAAGGCTACCACTGTCATCTGGAAGGCTACCCCCGGTGTGAAGGTCGTCTGCTTCAGATTTTGAGGGAATACTACCCTCGGTTGAAGGATCATCACCCCCAGCTTGGGAGTCCTCGTCATCTATACAGAATCTCGTCCTTGACCGAGTAACCAGATAGACTCCTTAAGATGTAGCAGCTTACTGGCTGTTTGTTGGCAGGCTTCTTCTTCTTCTGTTCGTAGAACTGAGAGAAAATGTTGGGTTAGTGGTCCACCTTCTTTGATTGAGGTTCCCATATGGAGGACCCCATGAAGCCATGTTGGATGAAACATATAGCGGCTTTTTGTCATCAGAGTGCTGCAGTCGTCGAAATACGGACTGCCTCGAAGGCACTTTCTTTGCTTTGGAGCAGCAATAGTTGATGACAATACTAGTTTACGGATGTACGCCATGAATTGCAGTATCCTCCCTCGCTTTACGCTTATGATTTATCATGTCGTGTAAATCGGCAGAAGGGAGTTTTACCTTAAAACCAATGTCACATGCATCGCCGAGCTTTGCATATGAGTTTGTAAGGGGAGTTGGCGCATCCAAACATAGTTCGTGTGCAGGGGCATCCCCCACACCTAAGTTCTGTGATGACCATGAAGACAGGTCCGTGCTATACGCGGTGGGGTTTGTCTTTTTGTTGTGGGTGCATAGACCCTAGAGCATGCCCTTGGACGCCAGCTTTTGTGAAGTCCTGGCAACATGCCTGGCCCTCCTGGATGTGAGTGCATAGAATGGTTCATCAAAGCCTGGGCGCATGGCCCTGGGCGCATAGCCTATCGAAGACAGAAGTCCTCTGGCCAGAGTTATGCGCCCACATACTGCCATGGGCGCATAGCTCTGGGCACATGCTTTGGAAAACAGCGTTGTTTTCTCCCACTTTTGCCTTCTTCGTTTGTGAGCCTAACTGAGTTTGTCCAAAGCATCGAACACTTCGATTCTTAGCATCGTAGTATTTTTTTTGCCAAGTTTCGAGTGTTGAACACTCTGTTGTGGATTGCACAAGAAGGAAGTCACTAGGCTAGTAGAGCCCAGAACGGTATGCGCCTTCTTCGTATCAGGAGCCTTTGTGGCAGAGCTATGCGCCCACAGGGGACCTCCATGCGCCCACGTGGAAGGCCTATGCGCCCATATGACAAAGTTCTTCGGTTGCATATCTTCTACGATACTGGCAGGATATGCACCACGAGCCTTCGGAAGCCAAGTCTTGTGAGACTTGTTCGGCTTTACTGATTTTGAGGGAGTAGAGCCGTCCCTCGAGAGCATCTCTTCAAACGCCTACTGATCGAACTTCACGAACAACATCTTCTGAGTGCTCCCCACTTTATCGGTATCAGATTGCGTCACCGCCTTCTCGTCAGAGGAAAAGGTAGTCCCCAACAGAATCGCCATTTTTGTGGACAAAAAAAGAAGAAATGTTATCTTTTGTTATTGGCACAAGGCACCATAAATCGAGTACGCCTGAGAGTTCCTACACCGAGGATCCCCGAGTACAAAAAGAATTCTGGGGAATGGGACGATAGAGATCGTGCGGCAGTTCCTCCTTTACTCCGTTGACACTCCGATTTACAAAAGTGGGAAAAAACCTAAGAAAATTGCTAACTCTCTGCTCACTGGCATGAATGGCAGCAATTTGGCTCTTGAAATGCTCTCTATTCTATCTGTTTTTGCAGAGGGGGACGCCCTCTATTTATAGTCGTTTTGCACTAAAATGACTGTTATGTGCCTACAGATGGAAAATACACTGATTTTACTGTGGGTGCATAATACCCCTTTAGGCGCATAGGGTATAGGGGCATAGACACTGGATGATCATGGGTAGATCGTGGGATTGACGTGGAGTTGACGTGGCCGCATGCTTTAGTGAACGATTGTTCGTGGAGACTGACGTGGCCGCATGCTTCGGTGCACGACTGATCGTGGATGTTGACTGAGTCATAGGGATCTGCTGCCTTGGGCGCATAGTGTGGAAGTAAGTTTATGCGTCGGGCACATAGCCCATCTTTGATCATGTGGGCACATAGCCCCTCTTCGATCATGTGGGCGCATAGCCTCCCTTTTGTTATGTGGGTACATATTCCCCTTTGGTCATGTGGGCGCATAGTATTCTTCTTTATGTGGGGTTCATAGTCTTGTATTTTTCATGCTTCTACACACAGGTGTAGAGGTAGCGGGTGCCATGCTACTTTTAAGGTCGAGTATGACCGAGGACAGGGTCTTTATGTTGCCCGTCAGCGTATCCAATGTCGTCTCGAGGACTTCGATACGTCTGAGGGCTTCGTTGTTGTCTTCTACATTGCCATCGGTCATGAACACAGACCGTGTGTGAGGTTGACTCGAGGGAGCTGTGGATCCTTCATTTTCTAGCTCAAACGACTGAGTCTCGCTGCCCTGAGGATATACCGTAAGATTGTGATCTTCTTCGGACTCAGTATGGTTGCTACCCTCGGTTTGGTGACTGGCTGTGCCAATGGATACATATGTGTCGTGTTGCGCCTCATTAGATTGGAACACAGGGTTGTTGTGCATGGTAGGAGGCTGGCTACCCCAAGTTTTTGATAAGGCACCCAATACAAATTTGGAATGAGTGCCTTAGAACACACCTGCTTTGGGTACCTGAGTTTTACTGTTCTCTGACCTCCTCTTCGGTTTAGCAACCGATATAGAAGGATCCTAGGAGGGCTTCTTGAAAGCTCTGGAACCTTGTGCCGCATAGCATGTGGCGATACGGGCTCATCTTCTCTATGGCTCACCGACCCCCTGTTAGGCCTCTGGTATGGATTCGGCGTGGAGTAGAGTCTCTGGAAGACGGGCGCCTGCTTGGAGATGGCACAGCCGTCTGCTGACAATGGTAGTTGATGGTAATCTGGATATAAGAGTGCCATGATTTAGGCACGTCTTGAGCTACAGATTCTTCTTCCGCTTGGGAGAGGGTTGGTTCTTCTGTCGTAGCACTCCTATCGTACATACAGGGGAGCTGCATGTACGCACGATCAGAGCAGGTCTGGCGAGGAAGCCGTATGTCGCTCCTATGGGAACGCTGCTCGTGTGGCTTCCTCTCCGTGGGAAGTACCCCTTGGCTTGGCTTACGCATAGGAGTACTACAGTGGGAGAGACATTCGACTGGTTGAGGCATCGGAGCGTGAGAGCCAGTCTTGTATAGCTTTCCGTTGGCCGCGTGTGTTACTATCAACATGGGCCTCTGGTCTGCCGCAGGCGTCGCACGCTTGTTGTACGGAGCGCAAGCCAGCTGGGATCTCTTTCTACTACCCCCAGCGGGTTAGTAGTATTCAGAGTCCGCCGAAGGTTTACCTGCAGGGAAAGCGATTATGTCGAAGATAGATCTCCTCGTCGGTAATACTCCCGTCGTGAGGGGTTGGACCGATGTGCGCTTCCTTTGGCATCGTTCCTTCGTCAGATCAACCATGGAACCACTATCTTCCTCGCCATGCTTTCCCGGGACAAGAATCGTGTGAGAGGATGAGGCTGTAGCAGCCAGGATCTTGTCGGTGGCCTTGACGTTGAGGGGGTCCTGAGACGCAGTTTCCGCCATCGTGCTGCTGGCTGCAGCCGCCTTAGGCCTCCAAACACGTCGAGTCTTCTTCGGTTGTACGAACTGCTTCGAAGTCTTGACTTTTCATCAGAGGGAAGATATTCAAAAGCCTGGTAGTCAAAGCGTACGACCAGCATATCTTGAGAAGCTTCCAGCAAGTTGTTATCAGATTGCGTCACTGCCTTCTCGTTGGAGGAGAAGGTAGTCCCCAGCACAGTCGCCATTTTGTTCGACGTAACAAAAGGTTGAACGAACTTTTTGCTTTATTGAACGTATAAGGTATCTGTGTACAAAGAAGGAAGTCCTGAATAGGATATTCTAAGTACAGGGAGAAGAGATTTATGGAAAAGTGTGACGATGGAGATCGAGCATTGTAGTGGCTCATTTACTCCATTGACGATCTGACGATGAATCAACCTTGCTATGGCTCTCTGGCGCCTTTGATGAGACTCTGGGGCCACCGATCAAGAGGCTGTTTGGTTGAGAAGATCCCTTGAAGATGGTTTGTTGGTTCTATGGTTGATAGGTGGATGAGGGTTGTCGACTCTTCGTGGATAGAGATCGCTGCTCCTTTGAAGATTGTCAATTGTCAATGTACCCTCTCTCTTTTTTTCTCCTGTTTGGTGGAAGAATAACTCCTTCTATTTATAGAGAACTGAGCAAATATGCGATGTGCATTAGGGTTCCTGAGATATGAAAGAATCTGTCGTCATTGCACGGTACGGGTTTCTGCGGTACTAACACGTGGCGGACATCATGATTACCCTCAAACGAGATTTCTGGTGGTTATAAACATAATCGAAGGAGGTAACACGTGGCGCGTGCTGATTTGCTTGCTCGGATACAGCCGTGTAAATCTTGGGATTTCATCCTAGATTTGGAGTCGAATTGATCCTTGTCTAAGATTTAAATTAATCTGATAAGATATCAATCATGATTAATCCCAATTTTCTCTGCAAGAGACGGTTTAAACAAAATAATTGGGGTGGACCCATGCTTCCTGTACCTCTGGTGAGGACTAAGTGCTGCTGTGCTTCTGGGTGACGAGTAGACCGTGCTTCTGGAGACGATAGAACCTCTGTGCTTTCAGGCGACGAATGGACTTGGCTTCGAATGACGACGAGACTTCTGTGCATATGGAGCAACTTATGAAGCTGTGTTTTGGGCTACCAGAGTCCCTGTGCTGTAGGTGACAAGTAGGCTTGTGCTTCAGGTTAACGAGGTTACTATGCTTTTGGAGCGACAAGTTGACCTGTATTGGTTGCAATAGGAGTTCCCAAGTCTCTTGTAGAGAAGTGACTTAAGCTTCTGATCCGGAGCAGACGACTGTGCCGTGGGAATGGAGGTGGTGTAAGCATATCATCATCCTGCGCCTCATGCGGACACAGGTAAGTAGCTGCACCTCTGAACAGTGAAGGCATTGGCTGCGAAGGGAAGGGTATGACATCCTTGCGCGTCTGAGATTGGCGCAGGCAGATAGCTGCGCCTCTGGAGTGAAGACACTGGCTTCTGAAATAAAAGAAGGGGGCCTACCACCATCTTGTTTCTGAGGTTGGCGCAGGCATGTGGCTGCGCCTCTGGCTTGAAGGCTCTGACTTCTTCAAAGTGCTGGGTTACTGATATGCTTCTGAGAGGCTGCGCCCACAAGAATATCAGAACATGCTTCGGTAGAGGTCAATCTTCCAGTGTGTGTATCGAAAAGAAAGAAGGCTGCGCTTCGATGAAGACTACATCTCTTGTAGATCCCTCTAGGCTTCTGTCGAATCTGTACTAGACCTTTTGTAGAAGAACAGAATTAGTCCCTTATGTATAGTCCTGATGTGTCTGTACTAGACTTTGGTAAACATGACAATGAAGGGACTTCTCTCCATATCTTCTGTTTTATCTTTTTAGCACTGAGCCTCAGTCTTTTGCATCTTCTGCGCTTTGGCAAAGGGATGTCTTCAGCTGAGATTTTTCATGCTTCTATAGCGGGTTTACTACAGCCAGCTGCGCACTAGCGAGGCATGAGCTCTAAATCGAAGTAATTTTAGGTATTAATAGGGTCTCGGATATTATTGAGGCTGTCCTATAAACATAAAATATATGATCTCTTAAGTCGTACCATCAATAGTGGATAGGATTGATAGAATATTCGATAATATATCATTATTTGAGTCATGGGACCCATGTTCACTGCTGCCAGATGTATACTATACTAGCGGGGCATGAACTCTAGGTGAAGTGACTTCGGAAACATATGGTTTCCGGTTACTATTGAGACTAAATATATGTAATATACCATATTTGGCCTCTTATCCCCATTGACCAAAAAATACCTTGAATTGATTAAACTTTTGTTTTATTCAAAATCTTACTGTATGATCCAAGTTTTAGAACTCATTTCTATTACCATATGTTCCATATAGAATTTTTTACTTGATTTTTTTAGAACTCATTAGGACCATACTTTCAACACCTATTAGCCCAACCTCTTTCACGGTTCGACTCTAGTGTATTGCATATATATATTCTGTTATTAATTCCATATTTTGATAATTATATATATATATATATATATATATATATATATATATATATATATATATATATATATATATATATATATATTAGATAGATGATATACAATTATGGATGCATGTATATATGTGTATATAGTTGATAGCTATATATATACGGTGGAATATAGATAGGTTACTTAGATCATTTTTTTAATTCTTGGGAACTAGCATTTTCAATTAGGTCAGGGTAGAAAATGTGGTAGAAGAAGCTCTTGGGTAAGTTAGTTAGTAATAAGAAAATGATAAATTATAGAACTTGTGATTTATTAGTTTGTAAAGTTATTTCCTTCATGCATATCCTATTTTGTAACAGTCGTATAATTTTCCTAGAGTTGTCATTTGGTTTTCCTAAATCTTGTAATAATGACTTGATTTTTCTTCTATCCTTATAATTACTATTCAGTTTTCAATAAAATCATATATTAGATTCTATTCATGACTATATCACTTAGACTACATTTGTCATCATACCTAGACAACCCTTAAATTGTATTATACGATTTTTGGATCGTAACTAGATTTTACTTCTACATTGATCATGCCTTGATGATTTTGATATTGACTTAATCATGCCATGATGATTTTTGGTTCTTTTGATTATGATTGGTCTTTATCCCTGAATGATTTTGATCCTAATCACAGTCGTACCTAAATGTAAAACCCCTAAATTTTTATGTTTTTTAAATAAATATGGTACTGATTATTTTTTATTTTATTTTTATTATTTGCACGTCGCGTAGTTGCATTATACGTCGTGCGCGAAATTTTGTTTTTCGTAATTGCTCGACGAGTGCGAATATGTGCGAGCGTACATATTTTTAGAAAAATATTTTTCTATTTTTATAGTTCAAATAATATATATATAATAATTATTTGTATTTGTATTTTACTTAAAGTTGTGAAAAGTATCATATCGGGATGGCCAAAACTTATTACTTTTATTTATTTATAAAAGGCTATCTTATTTAATAGTGGTAATCTAGAAAACTATTTTATGCAAATATTCCTTGCATATGAGGTACATTAATTTAAATTTATATATAATTCCATTTTCGAAATTTATTACTATTAATATTTTATTATTATTCAAAAAGATATTTAAGAATATTTATTTATTTTCAAAATTATTTTTAATTAATTATAAAAAGATATTTTAGTTTAATTATTATACTTTAAATTGTGGTTAGATTTATTAGTTTGATTTAAATAGTTAATTTAAGGATGAAGATTTATCTATTGGATTTATTTGGATTTAAACTAGATTGAGATTAGATTTTTTATTGAATTAATCTATTTTAATTAATATGCAATTTATCAAAAAGGGGATTTAAATCCTAAACCTTATCCAACTGGGAATTCCCACCTCCTATATAAGGAGAGGTACTCATCCACATTATTATTCCACAATTTCTCCACCACCACAACTAGAATTCGTGTATCGTGTCTGTGTCTGTGTCCTCTTCCCATCCACTATACCTTCTATTACATTTACATATTTCCGTCATCATGTCCGACACACCGGACATGATTCGTCCACAAAATCTAACTCCCACATACAGTCCTCTGTGTCCGACAACCAGGACACAGATTACATCCGTCGTGTCCAAATAACACGACACAAAACCAAACCCTAACCCAAACTTCCTTGGCTGCCTCCCTGGCCGAGCCAACTCGGCCACCGCCTATTCAGACCACGGCAGCCACCACCGTCGGCATCACCGTCGACTCGTTGCCCCCTCCCTACCAGCGGCTGACCGCCTCTCGACCGGCCCGCCCCCATGCCATCCACGGTTCCAACCAGCAACCTCCCTACCAGTCGCTGCCACCCAAAACCTATCACCACCACTGCCTCAGCCGAACAACGCCACTGCCGTCACCCACCACAGCAACACCAATGGACCACCCATACCAACTCACCAAACCGGCCGCACCCAGCCTCCCCGATCGTCCCTACCAACCACCACTTCAAACCACTCCGGCCACCTACCGCACCCCTCCAGAAAAACCCCTTGCCTCCGCAGCCCATCTCGACCCCATCCCGGCGGCCGCCCACACCCAGCGCCGCCCGCACACCCACTGCCACCACACAGAAAAAAAACCTATCACCACTCACCTCCGCCGAGCCGACCAGGCCGCCGGTGTCGCCAACCGACCTCCGCGCCCTCCCTCGCCGCTGTGCCCGGACATCCCCAGACCGCCCAACTACCGCCGCCGTGTCGTGCCCTAGCCGCCTCCTCCGGCGCAGCGTCCCACCGCACACGCCTAGCCATAGCCACCGCCGGCCAGGTCTTCCCCGTGCGCCGCGCTCACAGATGAGCCGCCGCCCCGCATCCTCACCACCGCCACACGGCGTCGAACCCTCTCTCTCCCGTCCCCTTCTTCCCCAGTCGCCGACTCTCCTCTCCAGCTCTTCTTCCCTTCTTTTCCCAATCTCATTTTTTTTCTCTCTTTGATTTCCTTTTTTATGTAGTGTTGCGTTGTTTTGTTCTCGAGAGAACAGCAGCAGACAGCTGCACTTTTTATTTTTGTTGTTTTTATTTGTTCATTTTTTTTGTTCTGTTTATTATTGTTTCTTTTTTTTTGTATCTATTGTTTTATTGTTATTATTATCATTGGTTTTTATAAATTATAGGAACAACAACTGTTTTTGTTCGATTTGGTTTTATATATTTTTATTGCATTAGTGTTTAGCTGATTTATATTTATATTTTTATGTATTATGTATTATGTATTATCATTATTATTAGTAGCAGTATATACTAGTATACATATATTGGTACATATATAATGTATATATGATACTTTTATAATCCTATCCTTTTTATTATTATTAAGATATTTGTATGTATGTACGTATTTATGTAGGTACAATAGTAAAATAATTTTTGAAATATATAGATTACTCTGTTTACGGTTATGTTGTGGTCATTATTATTACTACTTTATTTTTATTTTATTTATTTTGTTTTTTTGAATTATTATTATTATTTTGGTTGCTAATGGCAATAGATACATTAAAATTTTTGTTGTTATTATTTTTGTATATAGTAAAATATTCCTAAATTATTTTGGTAGCAAAAATATAGCAATAAAATTTCAAAATTTAGGATTAGGCTCTTACATATAGTATTGTAGTATTTTTAGCCCATTTTTGGAAGTATATTTTACCTAAAATTTTATTGTGAGTGTTAGCCCTAAAAAAAATAATTTATTAGGAATTTTAACTTTAAGTATTTGTCTAAAGGCATATTTTGCTAATAAAATATATTTTCAAAGCATCATAAAGATTTTTCTAAAGTAATATAAATATTTTCTCCGTGAATTCCATCGATTATCAATGGCTAATAGTATACCCTATCCTCTTCCAAGTCTAGACTTCTTTAGGTCATCCCTAACTGAATTGACCCTTCTGGACCCAATGGAACTGTTCGTGCCACCTGTCACCCTCATTTCCCGTATTTCTCGTATTTCGTATTTATACTCGTATCTGGATTTTGGCCTGTATTTTATTTTTCTCAACTTGTGGAATTTCGGTATTTCTCGTATTTTGGGTTTTGGCATGGCCCGGTTTTATTAGGCTTGGGTTGGTTTGGTTTGGTTTAATGCATATTGGTGCACCTTAACCTATGCTCCACCCTCAACACACCACATCCCCACCCTCTTTAAAACACCACCAACTTCTTCTCTCTCCTCATAAACCACCATTAATTTTCTTCTTCTTCTTCTTCTCCTTCCTCTCCACAACCATAGGCAAGTGCACCTTGCCACTACATGAGAACCCTATTTTATTTATCCATTTGCTAGATTAGGACATGGTGATCAACATTAGAACTTGGCTTTTTGTGATTTGGAGTCTCCATTGTTCTAGATCTAGGTTTTCCTATTTTCGGATTTTGCAAGGTTTTGATCCATTTAAGTTGGATTTTTATGGGTTTTGATGTTTCTATGTGGAAGAGGTTTAAATTTCACCCAAGTTAGAACTTTGGAAATCTGGATTTGGAGTTCGGATGGCCAAGTTGTGATGCTTTGAAGCCTTGGGTTCAACCATGGAGTTCTTGCTGTTTGGAGCAGACTGTGAGCAGTGTGCAGAGCTTCTTAGCTTACGCCACTGAGCCTTGGGTATGCTTCCTGTTGGAAGCGTGTCTCCTGCGTGCGTGCTTTTGTGCGTACGCAGACTTGAGTACGCTTCCTGTTGGAAGCGTGTCTCTTGCGTACGCAGACTTGAGTACACTTCCTGTTGGAAGCGTGTCTCTTGGTACGCAGGCTTGAGTGTGCCTTGGTACGCAGGCTTGAGTGTGCCTTGGTACGCAGGCTTGAGTGTCTCTTGGTACGCAGGCTTGAGTGTGCCTTGGTACGCAGGCTTGAGTGTGCCTTGGTACGCAAGCTTGAGTGTGCCTTGGTACGCAGGCTTGAGTGTCTCTTGGTACGCAGGCTTGAGTGTGCCTTGGTACGCAGGCTTGAGCGTGCCCTGGTACGCGGACTTGAGCGTACGCATGCCCTGAGCGTACGTTTTCCCCCTGTGTGCGTGCTTTTGTGCGTACGCAGCTCTCTTGCGTGCGTGCTTTTGTGCGTACGCAGCTCCCTTGTGTGCGTGCTTTTGTGCGTACGCAGCTCCCCTGCGTGCGTGCTTTTGCGCGTACGCTGTCCCCTGACCCCTTGCTTAACCCCTTAAGCTCTTAGAATATTGGTTTTATTTCTCGATTTGATTTCTCTTTTGTGGATTGGGTTTTCATGAGATCTCGTTCAACACAGCACGACTATCTTGACCCGGCACGGCCTAACACAGTTTTCGAGTAATTGTTTATGACTAGTACGGTTTTTGGGATTTTCTGTGAATTATGATCCTGGTATTTTCTGATCTCCTTGCTAGTGACCCAGTAGGGTGCACTTCTAACTTGTAACTTGTAATTAATCCTTGTGACCTGATAGTTGCCGTGGCGGCGCACTCCTGACTTGTAACATGACTTGATAACTTGATGCTGTTGCGACGGCTAACTTAACTTGACCTGCCTTGACACCGTGGGTGGTTCTTCTTGCTTACTTGTTAAATCCACTTTTCCTGTCTTGCATCATGTCTAGGGTGGGACTCCTGAGTACCACGGTCAGGAGTACCTACTAAAATAGATTAAGGTTAATAACTAGAATAACACAGTAGTCATGAAGAGATGACACAGCTACATGCAATCCCGTTACCTGGGTGCTCTTGGGATCTGTAGCCTGCCGTCGAGTAAGGCATATTTCTAGCACACCGCCGCATGTTGCACCCTCTAAGTCACCTAAGGGTACATTTGTCTCCCGGGCGATGTACCCACCAGAATTCAACCCCTAATTTTTGACCTCGGTAACCTGGATGGTCTGCAGGGCTTGTGGCTGTGGAACCATCTCACTGCATCTTGTTAGTAATTAGGTCTGTGATAACCCTAGTTAGTTAAAGTAGTAAGCCGTAGTATTTGCTTGGCCGTGATTGATTGAATGAGGTATAACCAGTCTAGTCATGTCTTGATCCAGTACTAGATTGCTTCATGTCTTGATTTCTTACATTATTATTATCTTGCCGATAAATGGTGGGAAACCAAGTTCTGTTCAGATGAAGGGTTACAACCCCGGTCCTTGTTTGGTTTACGGGTTGTAACCTGGCTATCGGAATAGTTCCATGGTTATCTCGTCGTATATCATCCTGACATGTTTTCGTAATTCCTAGTTTTAATATTAGATTTTCTTGTGCTAATTGCTGGCTTTTGTTCTTATTTCGTGGCCCCCTTGTGGCACTTGCTCTTTCTGGGGTTGACCCAGCTGGTTTTATGTGGCCAGATTTCGGAGCAGCTCCCGAGGATCTACCAAGCTTCCAGCCCAATGGTGACAACTAGACGGAACGCGGGCCAAGAGTGGGTTTTCCTTTTTGCTCTGCCCACTTTGTTGTAAAACTATTCTTTTGAGGCGTTTAGCCGACGAGCACCTGTTAGCTCGATGCACTTTTACTTACTGTCTGCCTACGGGCTGTAAACATGATTGACAAATCCTAGGGTTGATCTTGTACGACTAAACTCTTGCTAGTCCTAACATTTTGTAACGACTAGCTTCATGATCAGCTGAATATGTAATATTTGGGACGCCTTATTATTGTATATTTAATGATCATATATCTTGCGACCTTACTTACTTACTGTGATTGAGACATTAGGCTTGTTCATGACCATAAGAGACTGTTGGCTTTTAGTAAACCCTCATATATCTAGACAGCCGTGACCGTATATAGAGGTGGTTTCTATTTCAATATACGTAGCTGGCTATGTCTGCCTCCGCTCTCCAGTATTCTGGTTCTGGGGCGTGACATGGTTTAAGTGGTGGCCCATGCAGGTCATGTAAATCAAGATATGTGGGGGTTTACCAGATAGATGTCTCAATCAGTACTCGTCCTTGATCTCTGTTCGTATCTTCTGAATCCCTGGATTCTTGCCCTGGTCCTGTGCTTATATCATTGATCTGTCCTGGTCCTTTCCTTATTGTTCCCTGTGTCGTCTTCTTCAGCGGTACTGTACCTGGTCCTACCGATCGACGAGGTGGAGCACATCCCGCGGATCAGCAGCAACCTGGAGATCAAGCCCAGCATTCCGGGGTAGCCTCCAGAGTTGTGCATACTGGAGGAGAGTCACCAGTTCGGCCCGTCCAGCCCGCAGAGCCAGATGATGGTACCTTAGTAGGCCTCATCAGAACCTTGATAGCTTCCCAGGATCGTCGAAGCGACGCCCTGCACCAGACAGTTCAAGATGCTTTGACGAGAGGCGGTCATCTAGGGAACCAGGCGGCGAACAGCTTCAAGCGATTGAACCCTCCTTTTTTCGACGGCAGCGAGGATACGATTGCCGCAGATGCATGGCTTCAGGATACCGAGGTAATTCTGGAAGCGGCTAGGACACCTGAGGATGAGAAGGTGGCGGTGGTACGCCTACAGTTGTTGGACTTGGCTCGCAGTTGGTGGGCGGCGCAAGCCATGGGATTAGTGGCACCCATTGCTTGGGCAGTGTTTAGGGAGAGATTCCAGACGAAGTACTTTGATGTTGTGGCTCGGTATGACCTGCAGACCAGATTTACCAACTTGAAGCAAGGAGGCAGATCAGTCGACAGCTATGCATCTGAGTTTTCTAGACTCAGTAGGTTTGCCCCCACCTTGGTGGCGACCGAGTTTGATAGGGCCCAGCGGTTCCAGCAGGGACTGCATTTGGAGATCTTGTTGGCAGTGGAACAGTTCGAGCACCAGACGTTCGATGCAGTCTTGAGAGCAGCTAGGAGGCATGAGTACACCTCCCAGACGGTCGTGGATAGGACCGGAGGTAGGAAGCGGTCCCATAGTCAGATGCACCAATCATCAGCTCCAGCCCCGGCAGTTAGGGGATTGACCATTGGAACTCCGAGGCGGGCGGCCTCAGTAACGTCGGTTCAGCATTCGACCCCGACGTACCCGCAGCAGCAGAAGCAGAAGCAGACTTCCGCGATGGGATGTTCTCATTGCGGGAAGCCAAGGCATGTGGTGACAGATTATCGCAGGACGCAAGGATTGTGCCTGGCTTGTGGAGCAGCAGATCATAGGGTAGGAGCTTGCCCGAATAGGGGTGGTTTATCAGCATCCAACCCTTCTACCTCTTCGGTGAGAGGACCGGCCCCAGCACCGGTTCAGCAGCAGCAGTATCAGTCTTCGAGGCCCTTGCCGCCTCAGTCTCAGGCATTCCAGCAACAACACCCCCAACAGTATGCACAAGCCCAAGCTCAGACCCAGAATAGGCAGAGAGGTTTCCAGCAGAGGGGACCAGCAGCCAGAGGACAAGGTCAGGCCATGATGATGGCTATGGAAGAAGAAGTTGCACCAGGTGAGGTTGTGGCAGGTACTATTCTCGTCAACTCCTCTCCAGCGTCTGTATTATTTGATTCTGGTACATCGCATTCATTCATGTCTGTACGATTCGCGACACGGATAGGATTGGAGCCCGTGTCATTATCAGTGAGGCTCAATATACTTACTGGTAATGGTCTTGTGGGAGTAGATCGAGTGTTTTCCTCGTGTTGGATCGTAGTTAGCGGTAGGGAGTTCCCCGCTAGATTCATAGAGTTTCCTATGGCAGACTATGATGTAGTCCTAGGCATGGATTGGTTGAGGAACCAGTATGCTAGGATAGACTGCCATATTGGCAGAGTTGTCTTTAGTATCCCCGACGAGCCAGAGTTTTCGTTTTCCAGAGGTGCAGTGGAGCCATCTTCCCCAGCATTGCGGATGGCAGTAGCAGCAGTGCAGTTGCCCCGGATAGTTGAAGAGTTTCCAGATGTCTTTCCAGAGGAGCTTCCAGGGATGCCGCCAGAGCGGGAGATTGAGTTCACTATAGACTTGATTCCCGGGGCAGCACCAGTATCAGAGCGAGTCTACAGGATGGCGCCTTCAGAGTTAGAAATTTTGTACAAGATGATTGAAGAACTAAGGACCAAGGGATTCATCCGTGCAAGTGGATCGCCTTGGGGAGCCCCGATGCTTCTTGTGAAAAAGAAGGAGGCTACGTCCAGGCTATGTGTTGATTATCGTACCTTGAATTCGGTGACAATCAAGAACAGATACCCTCTTCCGAGGATAGATGACTTGTTTGATCAGCTCAGAGGGGCTTCAGTGTTCTCGAAGATCGACTTGCGGTCAGGATACCACCAAATCAGAGTCAGAGAGCAGGACATCCCGAAGACAGCATTCAGATCGAGGTATGGACATTGGGAGTTCCTTGTTATGCCTTTTGGAGCGACCAATGCACCGACCGTATTCATGGACCTCATGAGTCGCATCTTCATGCCTTACTTGGATCAATTTGTGATCGTGTTCCTAGATGACATCCTGGTCTACAGCAAGAGTGAAGCAGAGCATGAGCAGCATCTCAGAGTCGTCCTCCAGACGCTTAGGGAGCATCAGCTGTACGCCAAGTTCAGTAAATGCGAGTTCTGGCTCGATCGTATTTCGTACTTGGGACACATCATTACCCGAGGAGGAGTGGAAGTGGATCCCCAGAAGATTGTGGCTATCGAGTCATGGCCGGTACCCAGCTCAGTGGCAGAGGTTCGCAGCTTCCTTGGATTGGCCGGCTACAACCGGCGGTTCGTTTCAGATTTCGTAAGGATTTCAGCGCCGATGACCCAGTTGACCCGCAAGGATGTGCCATTTGTTTGGACAGCAGAGTGCCAGGAATCATTTGAGAAGTTGAAGCGAGGTTTGATAACGGCTCCCATTCTCACCCTTCCAGATGGAACCGGAGGATTCACAGTTTACTGCGACGCTTCAGGCAGAGGTTTGGGGTGTGTCTTGATGCAGCATGGGAAGGTAATATCTTATGCATCACGTCAACTTTGTGATCATGAGAAGAATTACCCGATCCACGACTTGGAATTAGCGGCGGTAGTGTTTGCTTTGAAGTTGTGGAGACACTACTTGTACGGAGATAGAGTGGAGATCTTTACTGATCATAAGAGCCTGAAGTATGTTTTCACCCAGAAGGACCTTAATATGCGGCAGAGAAGATGGCTCGAGCTACTGGTAGATTATGATGTGGATTTGCAGTATCATCCCGGGAAGGCCAACGATGTAGCAGATGCGTTGAGCATGAGAGCCGGAGTTTATTTCCTGACAGCGCAACCAAAATTATTGGCAGATCTTCAGAAGATGGGAATTAAAGTGGTTCTTCCAACCAGCGTGGCATTGATGGCCAGTCTACAGGTTCAGTCCAGCATAGTTGAGAGAATCCGGATGGCGCAGTCAACAGATTCCAAGATCCAGCAACTCAGAGCAGAGTGTGAAGCAGGAAGAAGGCCAGAGTTATGTATCCATGAAGACGGTACACTTCGACACGGCACTCGTCTTTGTGTACCCAGTGGAGATATCAGACAGGAAGTCATGGCAGAAGCCCACAGTTCACTCTATTCATCCGAGTGGTACGAAGATGTACCGTGATATTCGTCAGCATTTCTGGTAGAATGGCATGAAGAGGGAGATAGCCCGGTTTGTCTCTCGGTGTTTGGTTTGCCAACAGGTTAAAGCTGAACATCAGAGGCCCGCTGGACTTCTTCAACCCTTACCGATCCCAGAATGGAAATCGGAACATATAACCATGGATTTCGTAACCGGATTGCCCAGATCTCCGGCCGGCAGAGATGCTATTTGGGTAATTGTGGACAGACTTACCAAGGTGGCACACTTTCTCCCATTCAGAGTTGGACAGTCGACGGTGCAGCTAGCAGAGATGTATCTCAGGCAGATCGTCAGGCTTCACGGTGTGCCAGTCAGCATCACCTCGGACAGGGATTCAAGATTCACCTCACACTTTTGGCGCAGCTTGCAGAAGAGTTTGGGGACTCGCCTTCAGTTCAGCTCAGCTTATCACCCGCAGACGGATGGTCAGTCAGAGCGCACAATCCAGACTCTTGAAGACATGTTAAGATCTTGTACCCTTGACTTCGGTGGTTCATGGGAGAATCATCTGCACCTGGTGGAATTCTCGTACAACAACAGTTATCAGGCCAGTATCCAGATGGCACCCTTCGAGGCTCTTTATGGCAGGAAGTGCAGATCCCCGCTAGCATGGGACGATATCGGGGAGAGACAGATGCTCGGACCCGAATTGATTTTCCAGACGGTTGAAGTGGTCAGGAAGGTCAGAGATCACCTCCGAGTTGCCCAGGACCGCCAGCGCCATTGGGCCGATGCTCATCGACGTCCCTTAGAATTTGCTGTCGGCGACCATGTATTCCTTAGGATCTCGCCTAACCGCGGCGTCATTCGCTTTGGCGTGCGGGGAAAGCTTAGTCCTAGGTATATAGGGTCGTTCGATATTCTAGAGCGAGTAGGAGATGTATCCTATCATCTCGCTCTTCCGCCGTCGCTAAGTGAGGTACATGATGTATTCCATGTGTCCCAATTACGACGGTATATTTCGGACCCGAGCCACATCCTAGACCATTCGGAATTGGTTGTTGGTACCAACCTTTCGTATGAGGAGAGGCCCGTGTCTATTTTGGACCAGCGGGAAAAGATACTCAAGAACAAGACTATTAAATTAGTCCGTGTTGCTTGGGGTCATCACTCTCTAGGTGAGTCAACGTGGGAGCGTGAGGACGACATCCGATCGCGATATCCCTACCTGTTTGACTCGTGAGGTATAATGTCTTTCTTATGCCTTACGTTTTCCCTTCCTTGCTTGCATTGTATGATTGTATGATTGAACTGCTTAGTGTAGCTTGCCTGTGCTTAATGTAGCTTGTCGTGACAATCTCTAGCTCCTTGATTAAATTTCGAGGACGGAATTCTTTTAAGGTGGGTAGAGTTGTCACCCTCATTTACCGTATTTTCCGTATTTCGTATTTATACTCGTATCTGGATTTTGGCCCGTATTTTATTTTTCTCAACTTGTGGAATTTCGGTATTTCTCGTATTTTGGGTTTTGGCATGGCCCGGTTTTAATTAGGCTTGGGTTGGTTTGGTTTGGTTTAATGCATATCGGTGCACCTTAACCTATGCTCCACCCTCAACACACCACATCCCCACCCTCTTTAAAACACCACCAACTTCTTCTCTCTCCTCATAAACCACCATTAATTTTCTTCTTCTTCTTCTTCTCCTTCCTCTCCACAACCATAGGCAAGTGCACCTTGCCACTACATGAGAACCCTATTTTATTTGTCCATTTGCTAGATTAGGACATGGTGATCAACATTAGAACTTGGCTTTTTGTGATTTGGAGTCTCCATTGTTCTAGATCTAGGTTTTCCTATTTTCGGATTTTGCAAGGTTTTGATCCATTTAAGTTGGATTTTTATGGGTTTTGATGTTTCTATGTGGAAGAGGTTTCAATTTCACCCAAGTTAGAACTTTGGAAATCCGGATTTGGAGTTCGGATGGCCAATTTGTGATGCTTTGAAGCCTTGGGTTCAACCATGGAGTTCTTGCTGTTTGGAGCAGACTGTGAGCAGTGTGCAGAGCTTCTTAGCTTATGCCACTGAGCCTTGGGTACGCTTCCTGTTGGAAGCGTGTCTCCTGCGTGCGTGCTTTTGTGCGTACGCAGACTTGAGTACGCTTCCTGTTGGAAGCGTATCTCTTGCGTACGCAGACTTGAGTACGCTTTCTATTGGAAGCGTGTCTCTTGGTACGCAGGCTTGATTATGCCTTGGTACGCAGGCTTGAGTGTCTCTTGGTACGTAGGCTTGAGTGTGCCTTGGTACGCAGGCTTGAGTGTGTCTTGGTACGCAGGCTTGAGTGTCTCTTGGTACGCAGGCTTGAGTGTGCCTTGGTACGCAGGTTTGAGCGTGCCCTGGTACGCGGACTTGAGCGTACGCTTGCCCTGAGCGTACGTTTTCCCCCTGCGTGCGTGCTTTAGTGCGTACGCAGCTCTCTTGCGTGCGTGCTTTTGTGCGTACGCAGCTCCCTTGTGTGCGTGCTTTTGTGCGTACACAGCTCCCCTGCGTGCGTGCTTTTGCGCGTACACTGTCCCCTGACCCCTTGCTTAATCCATTAAGCTCTTGGAATATTGGTTTTATTTCTCGATTTGATTTCTCTTTTGTGGATTGGGTTTTCCTGAGATCTCGTTCAACACAGCACGACTATCTTGACCCGGCACGGCCTAACACGGTTTTCGAGTAATTGTTTATGACTAGTACGGTTTTTGGG
This sequence comes from Iris pallida, assembly GCA_029216955.1. Classification (NCBI taxonomy): domain Eukaryota; kingdom Viridiplantae; phylum Streptophyta; class Magnoliopsida; order Asparagales; family Iridaceae; genus Iris; species Iris pallida. Next base: position 304,490 of record JANAVB010042311.1, read on the forward strand.
ATTTTCTGTGAATTATGATCCTGGTATTTTCTGATCTCCTTGCTAGTGACCCAGTAGGGTGCACTTCTAACTTGTAACTTGTAATTAATCCTTGTGACCTGATAACTTGATAGTGGCCATAGCAGCGCACTCCTGACTTGTAACATGACTTGATAACTTGATGCTGTTGCGACGGCTAACTTAACTTGACCTGCCTTGACACCGTGGGTGGTTCTTCTTGCTTACTTGTTAAATCCACTTGTCCTGTCTTACATCATGTCTAGGGTGGGACTCCTGAGTACCACGGTCAGGAGTACCTACTAAAATGGATTAAGGTTAATAACTAGAATAACACAGTAGTCATAAAGAGATGACACAGCTACAGGTAATCCCGTTACCTGGGCGCTCTTGGGATCTGTAGTCTGCCGTCGAGTAGGGCACATTTCCAGCACATCGTCGCGTGTTGCACCCTCTAAGTCACCTAAGGGTACATTTGTCTCCCGGGCGATGTACCCACCAGAATTCAACCCCTAATTTTTGACCTCGGTAACCTGGATGGTCTGCAGGGCTTGTGGCTGTGGAACCATCTCACTGCATCTTGTTAGTAATTAGGTCTATGATAACCCTAGTTAGTTAAAGTAGTAAGCCGTAGTATTTGCTTGGCCGTGATTGATTGAATGAGGTATAACCAGTCTAGTCATGTCTTGATCCAGTACTAGATTGCTTCCTGTCTTGATTTCTTACATTATTATTTTGCCGATAAATGGTGGGAAACCAAGTTCTGTTCAGATGAAGGGTTACAACCCCGGTCCTTGTTTGGTTTACGGGTTGTAACCTGGCTATCGGAATAGTTCCATGGTTATCTCATCGTATATCATCCTGACATATTTTCGTAATTCCTAGTTTTAATATTAGATTTACTTGTGCTAATTGCTGGCTTTTGTTCTTATTTCGTGGCCCCCTTGTGGCACTTGCTCTTTCTGGGGTTGACCCAGCTGGTTTTGTGTGGCCAGATTTCGGAGCAGCTCCCGAGGATCTACCAAGCTTCCAGTCCAATGGTGACAACTAGACGGAACTCGGGCCAAGAGTGGGTTTTCCTTTTTGCTCTGCCCACTTTGTTGTAAAACTATTCTTTTGAGGCGTTTAGCCGACGAGCACCTGTTAGCTCGATGCACTTTTACTTACTGTCTGCCTATGGGCTGTAAACATGATTGACAAATCCTAGGGTTGATCATGTACGACTAAACTCTTGCTAGTCTTAACATTTTGTAACGACTAGCTTCATGATCAGTTGAATATGTAATATTTGGGACGCCTTATTATTGTATATTTAATGATCATACATCTTGCGACCTTACTTACTTGCTATGATTGAGACATTAGGCTTGTTCATGACCATAAGAGACTGTTGGCTTGTAGTAAACCCTCATATATCTAGACAGCCGTGACCGTATCTAGAGGTGGTTTCCATTTCAATATACGTAGCTGGCTATGTCTGCCCCCGCTCTCCAGTATTCTGGTTCTGGGGCGTGACACCACCACCCGAGGTCACCTTGCATAGTTGTTGCATCAAAATCGCAGTTCGTGCCACCTTGATCATCGCAGCACACCAGGCGTCCTACCAGGCAAGACACCTTGTCATTTGCTGTTTATTTATTTTAGCTCATATTTCATGCATTATTCATTATTTTCTTTATGCAAAATAAACTGTGATACATGGCATAACCTGTTAGAACTTATTGTTCAGTTATATTTCCGGCTATGTATTATTTTTCTTACACATTAAACCTAGATTTATGGGACCACCTTATGTGTTGCATTCATTGGCCTTGACACGTTGTACCACAAAGTTGTGTGTCGCATGTAGAACACGGACGTGCATGATTGGCTGGCAACCAGTACGTACAAGCCGTGCGATAGGATTAACCGCTAATAGAATCACATGCTAGTTTGACTTAGCGGTTATAGAGGTTTACTGTTGCGGATACAACATAGTAGGCATTGGGTGGGAAGGACAATTCCTTAGCGTATGGGCTTCGATGCACTTTCCCTTGTGGCCCGGAAGCTCCGCTGGAGATACGGGATTGATGACCCATGATTACTGACGGCCACTGACGTTCTGCGGAACGTTATGCTCTTACTGATTGGGCCTCTGGTGTCCCAAGGGGGACTATGCCGATCCTATTTAGCCAGGGCCCATGCGTAGGAAGGATTGTTCTTAACTACATTTCACTTAGAACGATTAGGCACCTTTATTCGTTAGGTACGAGTACTTTTGGTTTGGGTATTTGTATCTGACCGTGGTTTGGAACAATAACTTGTCGCAGACTAGTTCGTCACATCTTGTCCTTGTTTGGTTGTAGGTGTGGCTTACTACTTCGATGAGAAGGTATTGAACCTTGTTGGGGTCCGGATACCATATTGGATTCATAGCATGGAAAGATACGTCACCGTGAATTAGTTTACCATCTCCTGTCCTTGTTTGGTTTGGGGGATGGTAAGCTAGTTCAATAGGTGTGTATTGGACCAGTTATAATTCAATTGACTTATTTATTTGAGCAATATTTATTCAATTTATATGGCATGATATTATGTGTCTTGTTACGTCCCTCTGAGGACCTGGTTATCTCGCCAGGTGTGTGCTCTTGTCTTTCGCAGGTGTTCTAGCCGTGGCCATGATCATCTCTATTTCTTCGAGGATGATTGCACTTTGATCGTCTTCGCTTCGCTTCCCAAAATTATTCTTTTGTGTATCATGTATTTCTTTTCATAGTTGGTAGTGGATTTGTCTCCGTCCAACTACATGTACCAATGACAATTCATAGTTGATTATATGATATCTTTTATTCATTTATTTTGTGTGGATGCGATTAGTTATGGTTCTACTGCATTTTACAGCTTATGTATTCATACGAGGTTTTCATATATTGGAGTGTACTTCGTATGTATACAGCTGGCATGTCTACGTTCCTAGTCCTAGTATTTTTGGGACTGGGGCGTTACACTAAACGACTTATTACCTTTAGATCATGCTTCAAAGCAATTCTAGAATTTTATTTGTTCATTCTTAAATTTGATGTCTAGTCAAGTCAAAATTTTTTTAGAATTTTTTTTTTTTTGATTATCCATAGTCGTTCATTTCTATGTTTACCACCTATGACCCATTATTAGTGAATATATCATTTTGACCATATTTTGATTAATTGCGTTTTGAAATCCCTAAACGGTTTTGATTTTGACTTGGTCATGTCTAACTGATTTTGTTTCTTTTGTTCATGACTAGACCTTTGGTTATACCTAAATAATTTTGATTATGATTTGTTTATGTCTAGTTTTGATATTTTGATCATGCATATGACTTCAATTTTACTCCTAAAAAATAATGATTTAATCAATTCTAGGACTTGATTTTCGCTCATGTTTAAATTTGTTTTCCGAAAAAAGCTAAAATTTGAAAATTCTTTGTTTTATTTTTAGTCGCAACATTTCTATATTGGTCATATTTTAGCACTTATGACTCTACTAGTTGAGATTAACTAAAATTTTGACCATAGTTTACTAAACGTGATCAAATGATTTCAATTTTTGTTATAGCCATGTTAGTTATGCTAAATGATTTTTTCTTGGACTTAGGTCACAATTGTAACCTTGATCATATTTTGGGCAAGAATAGGTTAGATTCTAATAGATAGCTAGTTAACTATTTGCTATCCATCCACATAAAACAACTAATTAACTATTAATAAATCTAACTAGTAATTTAGATATTAGTAATTAATTATTATCTAGTTATTCACTAGCTAAAATATGGATTAAATACTAGCAATGAATTTAGTAATATAATTCTTAATAAAATATATAGCAAAATATTATAAGCAGTAGTTTTAGCAAGGTGTTCATAATAATAGCAATAATATCAATAAAGATGAAAATAAAAATAACCACAACAATGTGCTACTATAAAAAATACATGATTTCATTAGATAGAAATACTATAACAATGTTTTAGATTTTCAAATAAATATTGAAACCAAAATAGATTCATATTCCAATTGTAAATGATTTTAAAGAAATAACTATTATACCATAGTACTAAATAAACAAATAATAGTAAAATAGTATGAAATACATGTAAGATAGAAATACTATAACAATGTTTTAGATTTTCAAATAAATATTGAAACCAAAATAGATTCATATTCCAATTGTAAATGATTTTAAAGAAATAACTATTATACCATAGTACTAAATAAACAAATAATAGTAAAATAGTATGAAATACATGTATTAATTATACACAAACATACAAATCTATTTATAATATAACATGAATACATATAGCCTAGCCCAAAAATTAATTTATAAACATTAAACCAAAAGTAAACTATCAACGGGCATGAAGCCCAAATCCAGAGGTTAATTATCGGGTTTAAAGGAATACAGGGCTTGAAGCCCCAAGCCCAACAGGATTAATTCCTAATGTATCCAACTATCAGAACTAGGCTTGAACCCCTGTCCAGGCCGAATACTTAGCATTGATTATTACACCTCAGAAAAATCTTATTTAAAAACTAACTAACAATACTTCATGGACTGAGCCCACAACCCGTTAGCCCTTACGGTTAATTAACCCCTAACGTTCTCTCTCGATGGAGAGAGTAACATAACTGACAACACATAAACTTAATCTCCATTCTAAAAGAAGGAGACGAAAAAGAAGCACGAGAAGAAGGGAAGGAAGAGACGAAAGAGGAGTTGAGTGCTCACCTTAAGGTGTCGACGTCGTGGATCAAGATGGCCGAACATGGCGGGTCTCGGTGGAGAGATGACCCTATCTGGCTTGGTGACGGCATGGCGAGAGTTTCTCGGCAAGGCAACGGTGAAGATCGGCCAGAGAATGGAGATCAAGGTCGAGAGTGGCATCCGGGTGGTCATGATCACGGCCATGGCGGCGTTAGCATTTAGATCTGAGCCGCTACCTACAGATCTGGAGATGGAGACTCGCGGCAGATCTTCAAAAAGCACGGTGGCGGGGAGATAAACTTCGTCGACTCCGGTGAGACAGTGGAGTTGTAGTGATGGCTCAGCGAGGGATCTACCTAGATCTGTCAAATCTGACAAATCGACGGAGCTAGGCGACAATACACGACGGTCAGGTGAGTGGATTTGAATGCTCAGGGTGGCGATAGTGTTTCGGGGAATCGGAGAGGGACTGGTCGCAGGAGTTGGTTGAGGTGATTCTAAGGGGTGGTCAATGTACTGATGGCGGTGGTGAACTGTTGGGATGTTTGCGTTGGAGATCGGTAGTGATGATGATCATGGGGACAGTGGTGGTGAAGGGAGTTCACCGGAATTGGTTTATAGAGGTGGAGTTGAGAACAGGGGTCGGGTTCTAGCCTGAGGAAAAGTGCTCAGGATGGAGATGTGGCTGGTGGATTTGTGGCTAGGGCGGTGAGGAGCTTGCTGGCGGCGAGGCGGTGGCATTCGGTGAATGGCCAGAGTTGACCGGAGCACGACGACAAAATGGTGGGGACGAGTGGTGTAGGGAGCAGGCAGCAGGAGGAGAGTGATAGTAGAGGAAAAAATTGAGAGGGAGAGTGACAGTAGAGAAAAGAAACTGTAATAGTATATTTGAATCTCAAAGTTTAGTAGCGTAGATGGCTTGTGCTCCAAGCCAAGGGTGGCATACATGTAAAGAGTGACAGATCTAGGGCCTATACTAGAAAAGGCTAACTAATCCATAACTAACACTAACTAACTACCAACTAATTACTTAAATAATAACAAATCAAATAATTAAGACTTAACTAATCAATTAACTAACTAAGTAATTAAACATTCCCTAGCCCACAACTCATAGGTCTACAATCCAAGCCCAAGGCTTAGTAGACAATCAGGATAGCTAGCCCACAATCCAAGTCAAAACTTGGTAGGCTCATAAAGAATTAATTAATAAAATGAAATGAAATTTACTGATTTATCAGATAACAATAATATTAAATCAATAAAAGGACTTTGATATCAAAACAGAATTTCAAATTTAAGAAAAGTATTCTATAACTTAAAAAAATTACTTCAAAATTTTCAAAAGTAGAATTTCCATATGGAGGTAGTTATAGATGCCGATCGATAGCAAGTTCTTAAAAAAGTACTATGTTTAGTTCTAGCATGTACTTCTCTACCATAGTTGGGCTAAGTAAAAAGGTGGAATTTTTCTTCGTTGCATTATCTCTCTCCAGCAGGGTCGACTAAAAACAAGCATGAGAAGTGGCCTAGCTGCTCCTAAAATGACTCGGCTACCATGCCATAGCTAGGGTCACAAAAATATATCCCTAACATAGTTCACGTTCATATTACCCCTGAACTATCTAGCCATCATTTTTCTACTACTGGAATAAGTGATTTTAGCGACGTCAAAAGACGTCGCTAATTAGGCAAAAAACGTCGCTAAAAATAATTAGTGACATTTATAGCGACAAATAAATGGCACCGCTGTTTACATAGTCGCAGATGGTTAATACATCTCAAAATGTTGCAATAGCGACGTTTCTTAGCAACATAAATGACGTCGCTGAAACATCGACGTATACCAACAGAGCATAATAACGTTGCCAATTTGTGACGTATCAGCGACGTTTTTGCTACGCTTGGTACTAGCTGCCATGTCAGCACTTTGGCGATATTTAGCGACGTTCTGATACTTAGTTAGAGACGTTCTGATACTTTTCGATACTAATTAGCGACGTTTAGCGGACGTCGCAAAACATCGTTGAATGTCGCTAATCTGGAAAAACAATTTCTAAAAAATACAGCATAATCAAAATAAGAACAATTCAACCCAACATATATGAGATCCAACAACATAAATAAGAACAATCCAACTACAGCGTAAACAAGAATCAATCATCCAACACATAGTTTATAAAAACACATAGAAAAATAGGAAAATGAATCATCAAGCATCCACAACAACATAAATAAGTCCAACATCAACAATTTTTCTACAAACACCGGTAAAACTCAGTGCCAACATAAACAAACACCCAACAACACACAATCATGAAAACAAAAACTACAGATGATCATCAGCAGGTGGAGGAGGAAGACCTCCTCTGGCGAGTAGGTACTCATACATCTCCGACGTTAACGTCACCGGATCTGACGATAATAGCGGCAGCGGAGTCGTCAGCGATGAAGTAGAATCGGCTGGAACAGTGGACGTCGGCGGTACGTCAGGCGAAACTCTCTGCTCTAATATTGCAGTCGGGCATCCATGGCAGATATCACCCTCTGGTTGCTCTACAGCACATTCGTGCTCATACTCCGGAGGTCCACAATGCTATGCTCGAGCGCATCAAAACGTGCAGTGAGCACCGGATCAGCTCTCTGTGCGGCATGGAGTAGCTCTGACCTCCACTCCATCATCTAACGTAACACGACGACTTGCTCCACGATCTCCTAGACTTATACCGATGCCTGCGAAGCCTATTGCAAGGATTGCACACTGACAGGAGTCTTCCTGCACATCTAAGGCGGCAGGTTATACGGAGTGAAGATCACAGGCCAGCACGAATACTAGAAGCCCGAAACTCTGAACAGGGTAAAATCGTCAGAGGAGAGCACCAATCTTACATTACGCGGATCTTCAACAAAATCTGGATACTCTTGATTAAAGTGCTTCCAAGCTTCTCTATCGGATGGTGATCCAACACTCCCTCAATCTGTTCTCGTCTGTGCCAACTCATATTTTCGGCAGTCCCCTTCGCCATAAACAACCTCTACAACCGCGGGGTCAAAGGTAAATAATGCATTGAATCGGTCGGCCTCCTTTTACGAGCAGACCTCCATGTAGCAGTTGATTTATAGCGATCATCTCCATAAAATCTGCATACTTCTTTATCCTTGTCATCTTTGTAGTAGAGCATGCACCCGTTATGACAGCAATCGATATTTTTCAATCCCATCTAGAGCGATCTTACCATCTCCTTACATCGTTAGAAGTCTTTAGGTAACTTAGCACCCGCCAGTAAGATCTCTATAATCAACTCCATCACTTGGTTGTAGAATTCTTAAGACATGTTTAAATCATACTTTATGCTTAACATTCTAGTGACTACCTATAATGGTGATCCTTACAAAAGTGGAGACCTTGCATTCTCCAACAACTCCATGAACCTTGCAGCATCGGCATTCGGTGCTTCCGCAGCTGTATCATGATCATCTGAAACAAAACTAGGCTCCGCAATGTCGAAAACCATGTTCACACATCCGTCATCGTAATCACCGTGGTCGTAGACATACAAGGCTCCACATAAGGCTCTGGCTCCGATGCTAAGGAGACAAGTTCGCTGTGTGCGATCCACTAATAGTAATTCGTCGTAAAATGCCTCGAGTACAAATGCAATGCCATATCCACTTCTGGATGATATTTTAAGTTGTGACATTTCTCACATGGACACTTAATTTTGGTACGGTCCATGTACTGAGGGAACGCCTTGTCGAACTGCAGGAACTGCTCTACCCCCTGTATAAATTCATCCCACACATCGCACATGTCATCAAGATGATGATTGTACATCCGCGAACGATGCCACAGATAGTAATTCTTACCATTTGAAGATAATTCTGCAAAGATGGATACACATTATTCGAGTATATTGTCCAAATTGATGCATAGACACATGAGTATTTAATGAGTGTCATCACGTGTTCAATGTTCGCCCTTCTTTTCAAAAAAAAATTACTTCTGCAAGACTTTTAAGGCTTTCAGAGTTGTACATGATTTTCGAAAAATACTAGCATAGACCAAGTATTATAGTTTTTCTTCTCTAGGATTTTCCGTTCTTTGTTATATTTCTGATTTTTACTCCTTTCGTTCTTTATCTTTTCTCCTATTTTTTGGAAATCTGTATAACTCTAAAAGCCTCAAAAAGGCTTACAGATGTAAATTTACTTTAGAGAAGGACTGACATGGATACTTGACTTCAAACTGACACAAATACTAACCCAAGTATCTAAGATACCTAGCTAGCACTAACTTGTGACACTAACTATACACATGTTCTTCAAAGTACATATCACATTAACTCTAGGTATTTGTGTATCATGTGAATATTATGCACCATGGTACACATATCACATTGATACTCTCTTGTATTTTGATACTAGAATACAGTTTCAAATACCCATGACACTAACTATACACACGTTCATCAAAGTACCCTGAAATCAAGTGTCTATCTGAGCCATTCTCTCAAAAGGAAATGTGACACAAAAGGCTTGCAGACGTAAATTTCCTTTTGAGAGGCTGGCTCACATGGACACTTGATTTCAGGCTACACACGTTCATCAAATTACCTGAAATCATGTGTTCCTTATGAGCCCACAAGGAAAACTTGGCATCTGAGTGTCCAAGCTAGCACTCCCCTTGCTTGTTACATAGCAGCAGATTGCTGCCTGCTAACCCCCCTTCACTGATGTGCACACTGCCATATCCCTTGCTACCGATTATCTAACTTACTATCTACCTATTCATCTATCTATTGACCCACACATTTTCTTTGTATACCAGTTAACCCACACTCATAATATAGACGTATCATTTCAATTCATTTTAATAACATACATGCATGCATCCATTTATACAAAAACTATTGATTGATCAATGAAATAAAAACCCATGAATTATATATGTGTATACTTAACTGAATTGAATTAAAATGATGGCCTCCAGTTGGTCAGCAGCCAATGGCCATTTTTTTTAAATTAGAAGACACAAAACTTTGATGCTTTGAATTTAAAATACACACAAGACATATTTCTTTCTTCGCATAGGGATTGCCACACTTCAATCAACATACATCTAATTTGACACATATAAACTAACTCTCAATGATACCAATACTCAATTCTATACTACCAAGCCAATTATATGATACTCATCACCATATGTTACTAAATTCATAATAAAAATTCTATCAAACTACTATATAGCATAGTGACAATCAAATAGAGAATATAATTTGATAATATAGATACATGTGTGTGTCTGCCCATGTGTGTGTGTCCATAATAAATAGAGAATATATAGAATTCCATTTCACATAATTCCTAGAAAAATTGTGTCCTGTGTGTGTCTCGGATGCCGCCGTGAAGGCAACATCACTAAACTATCCCCGGCAGCCCTGACCGCTATCGCGAAGGCATCAACACCGCTCCTGTCTTGTCTGTATCCTCTATGTGTGTGTGTGTGTGTCCTAATCTTGTCCAAGTAGAAAACAAACAAATGTCAGGGTTAGGGTTCACCGAGATGTGTCGTCGGGGGTCGTCTAAGGAGGAGGGGGGACAGAAAGTAAAGGGGGTGGCCGGAGTATGGAGGGGGGCGAATCGGTGTCTGGAGCACGCTCAGGGGGTCGTCGGGGTGGGGCCTGGAGCAGGTGGAGGAGGTCGTCGGGGCGGAAGAGGTCGTCGGAGGCGAGGGAGGTCGTCGGATGCGTCGGTCGTTAGGTGAGGGGGGCTCGAGCGCGCGCAATGCAAAATTTTGTGGATCGAATAATGGAGGCAAACAAAAACTTAGAACCCCATATTAAAGAAATTAGCGACATCACATAAAACATCACTGAGCGTCGCTGATGTTTTGATTTTCAGCGACGTAAAATTTAATGACGTCGCTCGATGTCGCTGACGTTAATTATTCAGCGACGTTCAGCGACTCTGAGCGACGTTACTTTTCGTAATTTTATTTACAATCATTAAATGTTACGAAATGGCACCAATCAGCGACGTTTTATGATGTTTTACTGTTACGTCACTAAGTTCCTATTATTTGGCGACATTTCTCCTGATGTCGCTAAACACGTGCTAATTTGACAGATTTTGGTAGTGTCCCCAACAAAAGTTTAGCAAATGTGCCCTTGGAGCCCAGTTGCTCCAAGACACTTCCTTATAAAATTCCCTAATAGAAAACGATCATGTTCCGACCACCTCTGAATCGTTCTCTATGTCTTTACAGAATTCAATCTTAGCACGTTCGTATAACCCTTGAGCAAGACACTTCTAAACTAAATGTTTACCATGTCCATACTACCTCTGAGTAAATATTTTTACCTCACAACCCCGATACGTCCATGTCTATGTCACCTCTAAATCATTTTTATGTATCCCACAGAGCCATATCTTTCCACGTTCGCATAACCTCTGAGAGAGATAACTCTACCACAATTCAATGTTTATCACGTCCATAATACCTCTGAGTAAATATTCTTACCAATTTACTTCTGACCACCACGTCCATAATACCTCTGATGGTGTTTGTCATTTTCAACTTACTGTCTGTGCCTAAATCTAGGTACAATAAACATGTTAAGTCCACAAAATATCTCCAGCAGAGTTACTCCCCCCATCACGTCAATATTACCTCTGATAGGATTTTCATCATCACAAAGTTCATAACAAAAAATGAACAAACAAAATAAAGTCTTTATTCTTTTTTAAACTAGAAAGGAAATACATGACTACATCAAAAAGAAATTTTTCTAAAAAATGCGACAAAATAAGAAGGGACTTGGAGCTACTGTCTAAGGCTGTCGACACACAAGATTGCTGACATGATGCTTCAAGGAGGCGACTCTTAGACCGACAGATTCCTTGGCGCGTCGTTCAGTCTCCTGACATCTCATTGTCTCTTCTTCAAACTGGGATATTCTCTGATAGGCATCCTCTAGCTTAGCATGATGGGTGCTCACATTTTTGGACGCTTGGTGTAGTTCTCCAACTTACGACGGAGGGCAATTTGTTCGTCTGGCACCTTCCATATTACCTTCCATAATGGACAGCTTCTCTTCAAGCGGTTGGATCTGCTCTTGGTAATCTGTACAGCACGGTGCTAAGGTCTCTTATCGACAGGCTTAGTACCCAATTCCTCCACCTTTGTCCCGATCACAGCTGTCTCATGTGCAAGAGCATCCCACCCTAACTCGTATTGGAAGACCTCAGCAGTCAGCCTGTTTAAATCCTCCTACACCAAGGGCGAGAGGTCATGTTCCAAACTTTAGAGCTCTGAAACAAGCTTACAACTAAGCCATCTAGGCCTCCAAGGCATTGGTCGTTACCTCCTAGCCAGGGAAAGCCTTGAGCGATACCATTTGAGTGCAACTACGGCCCGAGCTAGGGCAAAAGTGCGACCATGCTACAAGACACTGGCTACACCCCGTATCAAGACAGTGTGAATGGTCTCGACGATAAGCCCAGCATATTCGTCGATATCGGCCATATTCATTTGAGTCATAGGAGGCAGCATCGTGGAAGGATTACTCTCCAACTGGCTTGCTCTCCAACGAATTCTTTGACTTCACCACCAGAGCTGAAAGGAGGCTCGGCTGGAGTTTCCTGGGGCATTACTTTGGCCCCGACATGGGTCTCTCCGGCCGTCTTATCCGTCGCTTCTTTCCCAATGACAGACTCCTTGACCATCTCTTCGACCGCCACAAGATTGTCCTTGGACGTCATAAGGGACTCATCTGTTGTTACCCCCGTAGGGGCTTCTTCTTGATGGTTACCTACAAAACCGAGAACTCGTAAGAAGAACAATTAGAGAAAAGAATATAAAAAGATTCATACTCCACATACCCGTTGGTGCTACAAGTACGTATGTCGCCATCAACACCGCAAAGTCATCGAACTCATAGGCGAAGGACATAGTCGGGTCAAGCGGGGGCTCAGTCACCTGAGAAGCCTCAACCGAAACCGTCTCCTCGGTGCTCGGATCCTCAGCCTGAACAGCTCCTTCGACCGCTACCGTCGAAGGCCCCTCAGACCGTACAGATGTCTCGGTCCCGACCGTTGAGGGCACTAAAACCTGGGGGGTAACTTGGCAGCAGTCGCCTTAGGAAGATCCCCAAGGACTTCGACCTCAGAGTTAGTCAAATCCTTCTTTGACCGCTTCGGCTTCTTCACCAGCTGGGCAAACAAAAAGGACAAGAAGAATGAGTGAAAATCTTAAAAGAAATTTACCGAAGGAAAAAAAATTATGAGCAACCTGCTTCATTCTTCTTGGAGAGGGGGAGCTCACCTCAGCCGGAGCCCGATGTTCTAAAGGCTGGGTAGCCTGATCTGTAGAACGGTCTTTCTCACCAGTGGAAGCACTAGATCCCTCCAATGCCTTGCCGCCCGAAGGCAGCTGGGCGCGGACTTGTTTGATGACCTCTGTTGAGGCCTCCATCTTGGTCCCCGCAATGAAGCTATGCTCTTGGTTGTAGCCGGGGAAAAATTGTTCGTCGAGCAGTAGAACTTAACAACAACATAAAGAATGTGCATCTAGGGCCTACGTGCAGGCACTGTGGAGCTCCCTCCCATGCATCCAGCATTGTAATAGTGCCACGCACGGGCTCCATCCAACAAACTTCCTTCAAAACCCAAACAAGTGCTTGGGTTTTCCATCGTCAGTTGGTTGTAGCCAAGCTAATGGGAAAATCAGCTAGGTGTATAGGGTTCCAGGAACACGTGATTATTGTTCCTATACCAAGTATGATGGCCGAATCGACTGCATCCAATGGAAGGCTCCCGGTGTCAGGGTAGTCACCTGGTCACCCTTGTCCTCTAAGATGTCGTCGGCAAAGAACCCCGCGTAGGTGGGAGTGATCCTGAAGAAGTCTCACCCGTTCAGATGACCCAACACCCATCAGTAGCCATTGAAACCTGTGTGAAGCCACTTTTGCGATGATAGCGGCACATGAAGGCATCCCCGTCCATCTCTACACCAAATAAGGTCTTTTACGGCCCACAATTTATGCCGTAAAACTAATTTTACAGCTCACAGGGTCATGCCGTAAAGGCTCCAACCGTAAAAGGGTACGAGTATTTACGGCGTACAAAAGTAGGCTGTAACGTAGGTAAATGCACGTCGTAAATAAAGTTGCTAGGAAACTTTGGATCTTATTTATGGCCCATAATGCAGGATGTAAATACGACTCTTTTACGACTCAAAGTAATGGTCGTTAAAGCTTTAATTTATGGTACACATAGCAAATCGTTAATACTAAAAATGAAAACATACAATCTCACTTTAATGGCCCTGCAATGAGGTCGTAAATGCTATGTGTTTCTGACTTAAAATGAGGGTTGTTAAAGGGTTGATGAGTATTATTTTGTGGCTCGCAACGCGTGTAGTGATAATAGTTTTTTTTTAATATCCACATTTGGATAGCTACATATATAAACCAAAAGCAAATATGACAATAATATAGTTCTCACAGTATTTCCAACAAAATCAAACTAATTACACATTTATTGAGAGTATTTACTTCCAACAAGTTGGACTAAATCCATAAACATTAATAAGATGAAATAACATGCTAGAATATTATACATTAAACAAAATTGTTTAAACTAGATTTCCAATACCAAGTCATGTTCTTACTATAAGACTCAATGCAAAAGCTTTTAAGCTCAAAAAAATAATTAGTGTCTTACTACAAAAGCAAAAATCACTTTGTCTTGCTACAAAAGTAAAATCACTTTCTCACTATAGCTGAACACTTCAAGACCTTCAAAGATTTATAGTATTTAATCTCAGAATAACTCATTTTCTAGAAGCATGCCTCCCTCTTCTTTAAGCTTTACCTGAATAAAAATAAAAAAATATTAACACAATATAGATTAGGAGACGTTGTAATATCTAACAAAGAATCTGCTAACTTGATTAAACAAAAATAATTACGACTATAAAAAATTTAGCATCACATCAAAGAAATATGACATTCAGGCAACCAACAGAGAATTACACGAACAACATTTGTTTTCATAACTAAGTTACCAGTACAAAAGGCACGCCCATGGAAATTCTGCAGACACAAAACTACATAACCTGCACTTGTGATAATGCAACCCCACCACACAAACCCCCTCCAAACAAATTCATTGTTCCAGCTCACAGTTTTAATGAACTACTATAGCTTATGCATTTTAATTAAACAACCAGCAAAAACATAGCATGTAAATAGGTCTGAATACTATAAGAGGATTGCGGGAAGAATTTTGTCAAACAATGTAATGAAAAACTTGAATCTTTTCAGAAAGTTCAACCAAAAATTAAAAAGAAAATTGTCAACAAAAGAGATGAACAAAATCCAAATATTAAATCATTCATCTTCGCAACACATCTTAACAGAACTATTGACCATGGAAATATAGCTCGACATAGAGAAGCCATTCAAGAATCAACCACATATCCTTTCATGGGAAGTTATTATCCTCCCTCTGAAACATAAAAAGGTAATAAGTATCACTGGTACTTACATAAAACAAACGTTATTGCTACTAAAAGTTTTAAGAATATCAGAAGTTACTTAGTAATTTTCAATAAATGTTACTTGCACTTACATTAAGAACACTACAAGAAACCAGGTTGTCTTACAACGGCCGAAAACCATTGCAAAAACAATAAAATTCGTTTCAAAATCAATCAACAACAGTTTTTTAGAACCATTGTAATTTGAGCTTCTGTAACGATTATATGAGGTTTTTTGTAACATTTTTATAAATAGTTGCAAATAACGTATTATGCAACGGATCACATGAATGCGTAACGGTTACATTATGTTGTCAATAATATATTTGGCAACGATTAGCAAAACAATATAAATATTAAGTAATGTACGATAGTTGATAACTGTTGCCTAAGATGTTTCATGCAATGGTTAAAAATTGTTGTGAATAATAGAAAACGATCAATATTAAGTCTTTTTGATGGAGAAATATCTTACCTAATCAAATCCTACCCAGATGGGAAAAAGAGGAAAATTGGAAAAATCATAAAACCCATTAAGCAATGAAACATAGACAACACATGATCACTAAAAAAGCAATAAAACGAGTGACATTGAATATAAATATAAAATAGACGACTAGAGAAACATATAAGGAGATAAGGATATGGGTTTCTTACTCAGCAAAAAGAGTTCACAAGGTTCATTCTAAGGAGACCCCTGAGCTCATGCCCCTCTCCCACGTCCTCACGACCAAGCTCGCTGAGGCCCGCAAGAACGGCACCTGTGCCTGGCTTAGGCCCGACGGCAAGACCCAAGTCAATGTCGATTATTACAATAACAACGACGTCATGGTACCGCTACGCATCCACACCATCCCTCGTTTCCACCCAGTACGACAAGACCGTCACCAATGATGAGATCGTGCCAGACTTCAAGGAGCACGCGATCAAGCCCGTGGTCCTGGCACGGTACCTCGACGGGAAGACCATCGTCCACCTCAACCCTTCCGGCCGCTTCGTTATCGACGGACCCCTTGGGGACATAGAGCTCATCGGCGCAAGATCATCATCGACACCTATGAGGGTTGGGGGCGAGCACGGAGGGAGCACATTCTCGGGGAAGGACCCGACCAAGGTGGACCGTAGCGGGGCGTACATCGTGAATCAGCAGTGAAGAGCATCGTGGCCTACGCCACCCTTTCTCTCCAAAGTCATTGTTTCTCTTCTTTCTTGAACGCCTCCTTACCCTTTCTAGGGTTTGGAGAGAATAGAAACTTATAAATTGATGAGGATCTAGATTTTTGGAGCCCTTATTTTTTTTGTTTTTTGGATTTGGTAGGAGAACAACAAAATTAGGGATTGAGAGAATTTCTCTCTCGCAGTTTAAAGGAAAAGTAGTGCCAAATTTTATTTAGGAGTAATTAAGCGGGCTGTGATTTTTGGTAGGCTGTGAAATCCTATTTTTATTTTACTGCCAATAAATACAAGCCATAAAAGGCCATAATAAGCCTATATTTTACAGCTCTCATAAATGCCTGTAATTGATAGTATTTAACCACACTAAAAATGTAGGTCGTAATAAAGAGCAAAAAAAAAAAATTTATGGCTCGTATTTCACGTGCGTCATAATATATATCATTGGCGGCCTACATCTAATGCTGTAGCTCCCCTTCCCGAAATTTTGAAATATTTTATTCGTTATTTTATTTAAAATGATGATCATTAGATTTTATAAATAATTAATTAGTTTATTATTTTATTGTTTGTGGTGATTAATAATTTTATTATTATTGAATCGATATTCTATTGGATAAATATTTTTATTATTATATTGATGCAGTTTTAGATAAATATATGTGAATATATTTATAATTCTTTTTCAGTTACCCATATACAAATTTTATGTGCATATTATATTTAAGAACATACTTGTATATATATATACAGGTACTTGGAATTATACAAATATTGTATATATGTGCACGTATATACACAAGGGTATATAAATATATGTGAGTGATTTGTTTATATAGTTCAGACTGCTGTATAATTGAGATGCCAACTCCAATTACAGTGAGACTCTTCAATTATATGCAGTTGTTGTTTTAGCAACTACTTCAATTTAGGTTCACGCAATTAAATATAGATTTGGAGGAGTAACTTGCTGGTGACAGAGTAGACAGTAATTAGCAGTCTAAAAGAAGAGAGTGGAACACAATTGAACAAAATACTATATACTTTAAGATTGTGGATACGTAACTAAGATTCATCTGACGGTGCCATAAAATCAAGTTAAGCAGACAATAAACTGGGTTCCAATTGAGAAATATATTATGGCGACCTAAAAAGGTAATTTATTTGTATTCATTTAAAGGTTTATCTCATGATGATGTAGAGTCAGAAAAAAGAAGTTGCAAAGGAGTTTAATCAGGTTGGACATGCATATTAGGCATTTAGTGGTGATAGGCATTAATTTAATCAGGTTGGACAAGGGAATAAAATCATGTTAGTGATAAAATAGTAGGTTTGTAATACTATGGAGTTTGGCTCTCATGGATGCAGAGCGGTGTTGAGGATTGAGACACCACAAATTGCATGTTCAAATATGACTGACGGCACACCAAGGGGTTATTGATTGGGATTAGGATGTAGAAGCAACAGTGACCTTTCTTCGGTTAAAACCGAGAACACCCACCCCAGACAAACACAGCCCGGCCCAAGCAAGGCCAGCACCAGTGCAAGCCGAGCGGCACCCCAACTCCCAGACCGCCCGAACATACTCCCGAGTTATGTATCTCGCGAGTCTTTAACTCGAAAATGCAAAACCCTAAAAGAACTCGACACGCCGCCACGTCGTCACCCTCCACACACCTGGGCGACCCACCAGCGGCCGTGCGCCGCCGCACCAGGCCGGAGTCGGCCGGCCAGGCGCACGAAACCCGCGCGCGCGGAGTAAACGGAGCGACCGCAGCAGCAGTAAGTCGGCGAGGGGACTTTCGCAGAGAGTTATCTCCGCGCTCGGTCGATGAATCGTCGAACCGCTTTCTCTGGTATGATCCTGTTATAACCCTCTTTAATCCCCATTAAATAGTTTAATTTTTAGTGATCCGACTCGAGAGAAATCGAATGGAAGTTGACGAAAAACCTGTTAAAATACACTTGTAACAGTCCCAAACACCCAACTTCACATCGATTTTCCCACCAACCTATCCTTCGAATCAGGAAACTTTCTAAACAGAAGTTAAACCCAACATATAGGGCTAGAAAATTCCAGTAGGAAGTTTGTAGAAATTTGCTTTGTACAGAGAAATAGACACATGTAAACTTCGTCAAAAACCTGTTTTTGAAAACTAGAAAATTGATCCACACGACGTGCGTCCCGCCATTCCGGGCAACGTGGTCGTGTACCGAAAGGATCGAAAGCTACGTAATGGCTTTGTGGTCGTGTGGGCTTTGGCGGAATTCAAATTGGTTGCGTGTGCGCGATGAATTTGATGCGTATCCGTCGAAATTCACCGTATCGTGTACTTTGCAAATTTCTCAATTACTTTGTACACGCTCATCGGATCGAGACGAAACTTGCGCCAACAGGACTGTATCATTTTTTTGGTCCTGTATGCCGTTTGGTCCGATTCTGAGACTGTTGATAAAATCACCGTTTTGCGGGCCCCGGTCCCACTCAACGGGCGATTTTGTGCACGGCCCGCCGAAATCCAACTTTGGACATACGGTTGGGTTCGTATCGAAAAATCGGATCCGTAGACATGTAGTTTGACGACTTTAGAGACCATTCACTCTGGCACGCTTTTCGGTACAAAACGGGTCCAACAGCGGACATCGTTTTTGCCCGAAATTACCGTTTTGCCCCTGTGTCCAGAATTGGACTTAAGGACAGACAACGCTAGCTAATTTGACTATTCTAAGAACGTTGGTACTATTTATTTCAGCATCCGGAGACTTCTATATGTGTTGACTGATTGTGGCTCATTGAGTGGTATAGTGTTATTGGTTTCTCCAGCTAAGGACCTCAGGCAAGTGCACTTTCTGATTGCTTTCCGATTCATAGTAGTGTTTTCATTTCATGTCTATACATATCTTGCTGCTTGTTGACACGCTCGTCACACGGAGTAGTCGGGAGGGAAATATCGTAGTACACATGTGCCTTATTTACCCCCTAGCCGTCCACATGTTGAAACGGATATTTCATACCACCTAGATAGATGTCCTTTATTAGTTTTTCCTTGTTTACTTCTCTATCGTGCTATGTCATCAGTTTTCTTACCAGCTTTCATATTCCATATGCTATTTTCATGTCTTGTTAATTCTATTGTGTTGCATTGCCGTCGGTTTGTGTACTTGTTCCATTCCTGACTGGAAACCAACATTTTTCAGGTTTAGCCGCTATCACTCTTAGCACTGGGGAAGACTTGGGTATGCTGAAGACAACCTAGAAATAGATAGCAATGTATCATTTTCATTAATTGTAAAACTTGTATTTTCCTTTAATGATTAAATGTTGTAACTGTTGTAATAAATTAGAAATGTGAATGAGCAGCAATGTGATATTCTAAGCATTTATTTCTTGCGGGCTTGACAGCGTTCTACCGCCGACTCTGCGGCGTAGGCTGGCTTGGACACGTCTCGTATCCGAAAAGCGGGTGCGGGTCGTGACAAATGCACATCGTAAATAAAAGGCCGTAAAAGCCCTGATTTGGTGTAGTGTCTTTTACAAGCTTTATCTTTCTTCTAGCTTATTCATGATAAATATATTATTGGGAATCCACTCTAATGCATTTATCTATTCTAGAATCAGTGTATTACAGTCTGATCAACCTTAGTGCACTTGATTCATTGTTTTTATCAATATTTAGTGGATTGAGATATAGTTGATTTAAAATAACCAGACAGCTCGTAAGTACTCGAGCCGGGCTGGAGTCCTCTCGATACGTAGCTAGCATGTTTATGATCTCCTAGTCCTACATATTTTGGGACTGGAGCATTACAGCATGTGAGTTTAGCTCAAGTTCTATATTATTTTCAAAAGTATAATTATACTTGTTAGCTTCAAACTTGTGCTTACCTCATACTTTAGATATTTATATCTTTGACCAAATTTGTGTTCTTTTTATTAGCTTCTTCCTCAAAGCCTCTCTTAATGATATTTTTTTGGCTTTTTGGTTGATATTTTGGATACATGACTTTTATTTAATTTATAATATTTTACTTATATGTATGCCCTTATGTATATAGTTATATATTAGTAGTCTCCTAACTTTCGATATTTATTTGTTTTATATCTTTAAGTTGGGAATTTGAGAAGAAATATTTATATGTCTTGCTCATGATTATTTGTGAGCGTTCTTTTAAGAAGCACAAAATCGTTTTGCTTCATCTTGTCTTTAAAATTTTCCTACTTTATTAGTGCACACTTATATTATATATTTATCTCTATAGTGCACTATGAAAACTTTTTGAAAAATAGTTTTTAGTAACTTGATCTTGATAAATTCTTCTTTGGGCATTTGTTATCTTATATTTATTATTGATTGTAGCACCTATGGATGCATGTAACTGATACATCTTATATTGTATGCTACATTATTTTATGATTTTCCAAGTCCATAGAATATAACTGATTTCATATTGCATAATTTTTTTTAAATCTTTGGTTATTAAAGAAGATTTGTTTTGGGTGCACGACGAAAGGGTCCTTCTGTCAACAAGGCGTAAAAGTCTAAGCGACACGGTGCCAAGTGTCTCCGGACTGCCGCTAGCTGGGAATCGGCCCCTACAGCTAATCCAAGATTGATCAACGCTTTATAAACTAAAATTTATTGATGTCTAATTTGTAATTATTATATGATGGACTTTTGATTTTAGCTTTGATGGATAATATTATTTAATAATTATCATCTTTTGACATATTCATTTTTTTGTTACACTATTCAATAACTTGATTGATCTTGTGACTACTCATTGAATATTATGGTCTTCTAATATGTTCTTTAGCCTTTGTGTAATATTCATGAAACTCGTTTTATTAAGCTTTTATTATTCTCTTCTTATTCAAGTTAAAAACTGCCTATAGGAGTAATTATTTACGGGGGAGAAGTCAGGCAAATTGAATTTCCCTCTCTCAAAGCGTTTCTTTTCTTTAACCCTACGATTATCAGATGGACACCATGCTAAGGTTTTAAAAGGGAAGAAATAAACATTGATAAGAAACCCTAATATTTTGATGAATTAGTTTCCTACTTCTGGAAATATTTCTCTGAAATTTAAATCTATCAATACTATTAATTTTGGATATAGCCATGTAAAGGGGGAAGCAGTTAATTATTTCAAATCAATTATTCTCCTAACATGCCATATATCTAGAATAATATTTTTGGGCATTTATCTAGTCATGTTTTATTTGTTCAAAATGGTTATTTATGATTTATGTATTCTTTTATTAAAGTTGTTTCCTTGATATAAAAATTCGAATCATCAGTTGTCAGTCTGAGGACTAAATGAATGCATTCGAAGATTTTTTAAGACAACTTTTCATAATAAATTTCGTATTCAAAAGTCTTTTAATTTCTCTCTGATATTTTGAATATGTTCGTTACTCACATTAAGACAATTTTCAAAAATCCTTTATTGTCTTGAAATCATTTTTGTTATTTGAATATATATATTTTTAATTGAAGATGTATTTTGTTTGTTCACCTTTTGGATATTTTTTTCCTACTTAATGATGATATTTTTTCGTTCAAAGGGAAGAGTCCCTTAGATCTTGTGATTATTTATTTATCTATCTTTGCATATATATTATTTTCTAACTAATATAAGGGGAAGCAAATTAATTGTTTCAATTCATTTATACCTTCAATGTGGTATACCCAGTTCATCATTGACCTATAGTCCTTCATGGTTATCTTTTATAGTTGTTCATGATTTTTAGTGATTTATGAGAGAATATATAATTGTTCTTATGTTTTATTCGTTCTCCATTTTCATGGGTTTACAAGTTATAATTTTCTTATATTATCTTGATTTTCTTATCTTGATAATTATTGAGCTATTATTATTTTGGCTTTTCTTGTTAAGGTATTATCCAAAGTTCATGATCATTTATTTAGACTAGTCATACATTGCGGGGAGCATTCAAGTCGACTAAATTTCTATTCTCAAGTATTTTGGTCTCCATTACCTTCATATTTTTCTAATGGATATTAATATATCATGCTAAGGTAACTGAGTTCAAATGCATGAACTTGGGTAAGTAGATAGATTCTAGTATATCTATTTTTTTCAATGATTATACTCATTATGGAAGTGATTCACCAATTTGTATGGACAAATTATGAATCATATTTTTGTGATCATTGTTAAGAGTCGTATTATATTGATGTTTTATATTGGTATATACTAGATCTGCAAATTTCTAAATCCTCATGGATTATTTATGACCAATGATTGGTTTCTACTATATTTGTATATACTTTTTTTTAAAATAATTTATTAGTCTCTTTCAAAACTACAGTTATATTCATTATGTTTTGAATGGTTTGTTTCAAATTTTTACCCTAATTTTTTATCATTTTTGCCTTCCTTCTACTATGATATATTTACTTGTGCTTGATTTTATATCTTATTACAGGAGAGCTTATTTTTTATTATGTCAATGGGAGAGAAATAAGTTTAAGTTTGCACACAATATCCTAGTAGTATGTGTTTATTAGTGATGCATGCATCTATCGCATCTATCTTAAACTTAACCGATTTTCCATAATCAAAAAGGGAGAGATTGTTAGCCCAATAATTGTATCACATTTTCTGAATGTGTCTAATTGATTAGTTTAACATAAAGATGTCACTAATATTCATGTAATCCCTATGCTACTGTTTAATCATATTGCTACTGAAACTTAATATTATCCTACTGTTCATTAAATTTTTATGCTGCTATACTACTTTGTTCGTCTAACATGTATTTGCAGACAAACAGTAAGCATGATGAAACCAAGACATATGCAATAAAGAATTAATGATGGGCCAAAGACGGTATTATACAAGAAAATTTCTCTGAACCGCCTAACGACCTATCGAGGGTTATGCTGCTCCGTCAGCGGATAGGGGTCGGGGAGGCAGCACCCCACTTGAGGGTTCGGGGGCGAAGCCCCCGAAAGGTATTCATATTTTTAGATTTGTTTATCTTTGGACAACTGCCATCAAGGAAAAGGTGTCTTCAAGTCTGAAATGTCAGGAGAAAGGCATCATCAAAGTACTCATGTCCTTATATTTTATTCTGTATTTTATCTTTATTTTATAGGATAATATATGCATTGAGTCATGCTGACACTGTGTTGGCCTCCTATACCGTCTACCAAAAAGCCAACCTATTTGTTCAATCCACAAACCAAAAAACCAGCCCATTCAAAAAGAGCCCAAAAACATACTCAGATTTCATATTGACTAACTGTTCATAGGGCAGCCGAACTCGGTCACCCTTAAACAATATTTTGGATTAGGTCTTCATGTAGAATCGCCTCCGACGTTGGATTTTATGAATGTTATGGAACCGAACACTGCCTGATTCGGTCCCCAAAACCTTATAAATAGAAGAGATTTGCTCATTCATTTCATCCCATTCCATTTTATCTTCTATTCCTTACAAGTTCTCAGCGCTACTTAACCTTCTTATCTAAGCATTTACGACTCCTAACCAAGCAAGTGTCAGTTTGGTTCGATCTAGAAGTTGGTTCGAGTTGTTAAGAAGGCTTGAAAACCGGTTCGTTTTCATCCCGTTATTGAAGTCGGCAAGTCCTTCGGATTAAAGGCTTGCAAGTTGAAGTAGTGCTCTTCGGATAAAAAACACGTGTAGTAAGGAGCTGCAAGTGCTTCAGATTCAAAGCTTATGTTTGACGAGATAGTGTTCTCAACATCGAGCTAGAGTACTCGAGACTGGACTAGTCCTTTCAGAAGAAAACCAATATAAACCTTGGTGTTTGCTTTTGCTTCTCTGAACCCATTTACATTACGCATTTTTTTATTGCCTACTTCATATCAGTTGATTACTGCCATAAATAGTTTTAATTTGGTGTATTTTTTTCGCTGTACACACGCACTTTATTCACCCCCTCTAGAGGTGCTCAACGTTCCTTCAAAATAAAGAGACAAAAGACGTGTTACAAAAGACGTGTTTACCTTCACCCAATCTTGAAAAACATATTTGTCACACATTACATATTTTAGCTCGTCATTCCATCCAAACCCACTGGCAGGATCCCGACATCTCTGTATTAGCACAATATTGTTTTTTCATATGCTTCACTCTTGATTCTATGTGGGGTGAAGCTTGTAGTGAACAACCAAGCAGTTTTTCGTGCAACCAGACTTGCAACTGTTTAGCATATCCAGCCCTAAAAGTGCTATTGTTAGCATTCCACTTTCCGTCACTTCCTAAGTCTACGAGATACTCAACAAGTTTAGCGTCCTCAATCGTGGTCCAATGATGCTTAGAACTAGCCGTCTTCACAAAAAGAGAACAAAATATCAGTTTCAATGATATCAGAATGAAAATGATGCATCAGTTAATATAAGATAGAGATTTTAAGACTCAATTGTGCTGTCTAGGACAAACAGTCCAGTGTACTTCCCATTCATAAAAACTTAGACTCGGAAAGTCAAAAAATTCATAACAAAGAAACTAATAAGCAAATATTATAATGAAGTAAAATTATCTCTATATAGTAAAATACTGCAAAGTGTTTGTGCCACTGTGGCGAAGTAGCGTAGTCTTTGATTTGCACTACGTAATATAAATCATATTCATGAGCAGACTATAATCAGGTTGACTGTATGTGAAGATCTGGGGTGTCATTTTCATAATCTATCAAGTATCATCCAATAAGTGCATCAACTATCCAGAGTGACAGTAATATAGTAGTTACACTATCAATGGCCTCAACAAGGGTTAGTCTGATGTCAAACATTTCGGGTATATGGATTAGGTACGAAACCCTGGAGTATACTTGCACAAGGCAGTATCTGCAATTACAACATGAACAGCTAAAGAAAGTGCCATCAAAAGATTGTTCTAAAGAAAGGAAAAGAAAAAGAAAACAAATGATTAATTCACCACTAATCCATATCCTACACAGAGAAACCATCAACCTCTCATAATCACCAATAAGGACACCTTTCAGAACATTTCTATATATAATTGGTAACAGGAAAATTTGAGTAAAGTCATCAAGAGATACTTTAGCACTCACAATCAACTTAGACTCCATTCCAAATAAAGACATCAAGAGATACTTTAGCACTCACAATCAACATAATCCAAAACTTTGCAGACAATGTCTCTAGGAAATAACAGAAAACTCCAAAAAGTTGTAAATCAAGTGAATAATCCAAATCATTAACACCAAATGGAACTTATGTTTTCTGTTCACATAATTTTCTACAACTAACACCAGATTAGATGTAAACTTCATAGGGTTGTCAATTGAGTGAATATATAAGTTGGTGTTTTAGTCTTTTCAATATTGGAGATTTTTCTACATGGTGTTAGCATTTAGCTAAAGCTGACCACTTGGTGAACATTCAAGTTCAATAGAGAAATTATGCTGACCTCATGAGTTGTCTATGGATTATTCTATTCTTAACATCATGTGCCAATATATGCAAGAAGACAACTAATTGTTCATATACTGTCATGTTCTTAGTTGGTTCTAGTCTATCGATCTCCCTAAGCATATGACATAAATTGTGGAAAGTCCTTTGATCCATACGGATGTTCTCAATGCACAATTGATCATTTTCACACACTATTCTATTTAAGTTGACATGCCTCACTATATGTATCTTATAAGCATCCTCCCATTTTATCTTTCTTGTAGCTTTTAGGTCTAAAATTATCATAATAAACATCATAGTCATCAATAACAACCACCGATCCAGTATCCAGTTGAATTAACAAATAGATGAGTACCCTCCTATTTTGTCAAAGGAAGTTTGTCAATTTTCTGATATTGAAAATAAACAACATATTAATAACATACTATTTAACCTAAACAAATAAATATATTTAATAAATGTACTATTGGAAATAAATAAATCAATCAACCTTTTTCTAAGGTCTAGTAGTAATTTTTATGAAGGTAAATTTTTTATGTATATGCAATTTTTATGAAGGTGGGTTTTTTTTATGTACACACGTGAATAATACTACATACTGCCAAATGTAAAATCTTACAAACGTGAAAAAAAAAATACCTATAGTGACAGAAGGAAGAATCTTTAGAATATGATCTATAATTGGGGAGATAGATATTGAACAAATTTAACTACTACTACAAAAATTCCTAAAATTCCATTCATAAAAATTATTTTTTGCATATATGTCATGATTGATGGAGGTTACTTAAGCGAGCAATCCAAGTTCATTATTTTTGCATTCTCATTCTAACGTTGAGACAAAATCTGAATCTACTCGTACAAAAATTACTAAAATTTTCCAAATTTCTAAAGTCTCTAAAAATTTCCTACAATCTCCAAAATTCCTAAAAAATTCCCAAATTTCTAAAAACAAACCTAGAATCACTATATCCTAAAATCATTTCAACTCAATACATGATATACGATTTAGCAAGCAACAAAAGTAAATCATACAAAAATTAACAAAAAATGGACAAAAAATAATAAAATGGAGAAATAGGGGAATTCGTACCTATTCTTCGGGAAAGAGAACGATTGAGAGAGAGAGAGAGAGTTAGAGTTGAGAGTGTGGGAGAGAGAGAGAAAAGAGAAAGAGAGGAAGAGAGAGGCGAAAGACGAGAATGGGAGAGTTGATGGATGAAAAAATAGAGGAGAGAAAAAAATTGGGAGATTTCTCAAAATTTAGGATGGCAATGTTATAAATATGTGAATTTTTGGCTATTTTATTCCTAGGTATCAAAAAATATAATCACCTATTTGTTAGGAAATAAGTTTTCCATGTTTATGGGTAAATAATTTATCCAGGTATTCATATTTTTTGGAAATATATTTTAATAGGGTAAACCAAACATGGAAACGGTATTCCAATCTTAAATTTTCCCGGACATATAAAACATTCTGCGTACCAAACGCCCCTTAGTGTTTTTTATTATGGATCATACTCAATGTAAGTTGTCAAGAAGTGGAAGAATTATTTTGTTTATATTATGTATTAATGATAGAGAATGTGGGTATAACTTCCAACCATTAACCTAATCTTGTTACATACTATGTAATCTACTACTAGTTTGAGATGTGAAATAGATGCAACGATATAATGAACTTTCATAACTTAGCTTGACACCATTTTTTTTCTATCTTATAGTGACTGCAAACAATTTCTTAATGAAATTTCTTGGCATAAGAACACTTACAGTTAGCAAAAATAGGATCCCATTTAATTAAACGTGTAAATAGTATCCTTAAGCATCCAAGGACCAATAGCACGGACTAACCAGTCAATCTTCAACCAAATCACCTACAGGAAGTCAATTATATAAAATACATCTTAAGGTTCAGTTGTTATCATGTACAATCTTTATGTATCAAGCACAAAGCATGTAGTCAAAATTAGGTGATGGGTGCGTTAAGCGAAAGACATTCCTTGCTCACTACTATGCAATTAAAGGTTTTATGCGTCGATATAGTCTAGGAACTTTACACATAGGACCCTTATTTCAACAAACTTTGGGAGGAATATCTTATAATCAATTCTTATTGCACAATAGCCTTTTATTCAAATGTAGTTAATTTTGCATTCCTGGGCGTTCACTTCAGCAAGCAATCACCAAGGAGACTCGTGAAAGTAGACTTAAGTGGATTTTGGATGAGACAGGGCAATGGAGATACTTCTAAAGAATTTTTGATAGCTAACTTGGTTCACAATGTTAACCATTATAGTTTGAGCAATGTCGGATTGCCACATTTGCCAGAGGTCATTCTCAAAATAACAGGTTATATTCCTTTACCAGAAACAACTGGTCCATAGGGAAGATGTTAGTCTATACTTTGTTCGGGCTTCCCACAAAATCAAAGGAACAAAGATTCCATTATGGTATTTGTTAATCATTTATTCAAAATGGCATATTCTACTCCTTGCAACAAGAGTTCTTATGTTATTGATCTTTTTTTTCACTAGATTATCAAACTTAATAGGGTTCTTGGAACAATCAATTCTGACCTTGATCTGATGTTTGTAAGTCACTAATGGATTATTTTATTGAAGCTCGACAAATTACTCCAAATGTAATCTTGGAAGTTGTAAATGATTTAGTTATAATAAACGAGCAAACAAAGAGATCAGTTATGAGCACATATGGTGTACCTTGACATCTTATTACGTCGATACTGTGGCGTAGGGTGGACTTGCCCATGCACTCGCATCCTGGAAAGCGGGTGCGGTCGAGACAAATTTTTTGGTGGCCCATACAGGTCAGTCTTCGCAATAATTGTGGAACTCGTGGTAGTACCATATTAGTCGTACTATTGCAAGCCTGCGATTAAGAATTGCTCATTCACAATTATGGTGATTTTATTTTAGGAAAATGACTAGGCCTAGGACTAAGTACCCCGTGGACAACCCATAGAATATTTTCAAATTAATTACTTGGGTAGTTAAGTTTGTTGCATAGGCTACATGATATAGAGATATACATTGAATATTGAGATAACCCTATCAAATGAATTTGAAATATTTTATGTGATAATATTGCGTTTGATAGAATGACTCTAATCAAAGGTGGAAAGAGTCTTCGATTGATGAATAAGTCTTTAAGGTTATGAGCTTTTGATGTCTTTGAGGTTTAAATTTCTATATGGTTTGATGAATTTATTGATAAGCTTAAATTTTAAATATTCATATAAAATGATTTTGATTTAATTAATGAAATAAGATCTTGGAAATATTTGAAGATTTATTGAATTTGAAATTTTGAGGAGATTGTAGATTTAAGTTTAAATTTTAAAGTGTTTAAATTTTGCAGATTTAAATTTTGGATTTGGATTTTTTAATTTGAAAATTTGAAGAAGTTATAAAAAAGTGCATTTCAATTTAAAATATTTTGGACGAATTTAAATTTTATGAAGCTTAAATTTTGAGGATATATCGATTTGGATTAAGAGTTGCGAATTTGGTAAGTCGATATGGATGAATTGTTAAATCACAATATTGAAGATTCTAATAAATATTGAGCAGTGATTTAAAATTTTAAGGATTGAAATTGAGAAGACTTTTAAAATATTCTGGAGATTAAAGATTTACAAGGGTGACGATTGAAATAAGTTAGACGTCAGGTATAGGAGACTCCGCCAAAACTATATCCGCTGATCGTATTCTTTCACGTACATCCTTCTTGATCAATTTTTCTATTAAGAATTTTATTATCTTTTCCCCTTATTGATCATTCTTCTTAATAAATTTTCTATCCTTCTTCTTGTAACTTCTGACTTATTGCATCTGTCATGACCCGCACCCGGATATTCGGGTATGAGTACGAGGGCCATGCCCAGCCAACGCCACAGTATCGACGGTAGAACGCTGACAAGTACCTAATAAAATATCTCCACAGTTCTATGATCTACTAAAACAACATGTACTCAAATCACATACAGCTAAGGAAGATATGAAAGAAAGACAATAATAGAATCTATAAAATGATCATACATATCAAGAAATATATCGGAGACATATCCGATGAACAAGACATAAATCTAGATAAAGAATATGGCCTAGAGCTCTCCAAAGGTTAACTCACGTTCAAAGGAACATCGAGATCTGTCATCATGAAGTCCAAGGTGTGGGGCATAACATTACCTTAAAAATAGCTTTCCAGTCAGGATTGGAGCGAGGTACATCCCTAACAACAGTTCCAGTAAATGATAAAGACTATATAACAGAAAATAAAGATAATATAGGAGATAAAATAATATGTACATGAAATGTAACATATATAGAAATACTGTAAATAAACAGAAGAATAGGAATCATTATGTATATTAATCAGGAAATAATTATCTATGTGAGTGAGTACTAGGTTCAATATGTGTTCGGCTTAGAAACTTGCACGGGAACTTATGTCCTGGTTAATAAACGTGCGGTGTATGATTAACACTCACGAAAAAATAATATCATGCACGAAAAGGGTATGATCACATATCTATAGTACTACTCCCTGCCCTCGACTGGTACAGTGGATCCAGCCATGGTACGTTATGACACGGATACTCTGAGAATGTCACGAGCCTTCTCAGGAATCGGTATCTATACAATGCACAAGTGTAAGTCCCCTGAATTTCCAGGATTTATTTTCGAATTTCCTAAATTATTTATTCTCCATAATTAATTTTATTTAATTAATTTCGATCATTAAATGCTCTTTACCGTGACTTGAAATTCTAGAGCATCAGGGATGCCAGTCTCTGGAAACTTCCTTCTTGAAGTTTGTAGTAGACGAGATTATCTTCATATTGATATATCGTGTCCCACTCGAACTTGTTCCCTTGTGCTCCATTTGCGCGCACAACTTTCGGGTCAATTTAGACCAATTTATCGCCTGTCGTAATTCGTGACTTAATTTTCAATTTAATTTCGGGCCCGACATCGGTCCAATCCAGTCGACCCAATATATGGCCCTGGCCTGTTTTGAGCCTACTATGCACATGCCACTTGCGTGTCACCGATCTGATCTCCCTTGTGCTCCCATTTTATCAATGATTTTAATTAATTTAAAATTATTATTTTAATTAAATCTTGGCCCCAAGCTTGTCCAAACTTGACCGAACCTGATCCAATGCCCAACCAGATTTTATGTGATCCCTGTCATGACTATCCAAACACTCCACATAATTTCTCTTTTTCCTTTTAAAAATATCTTATTTTCTCTCTCTCTATTATATATATATCATATATATATAATATGTCTATCTCTCTCTACATTGAAATCCTCACATCACACTCTCTCTCCACACACACAAAATCACCCCCCCCATGTGGTCAGCCGACCTCCTCTCTCTCTCCATTTTCTCTCTCCCCTCCCTATCATAATATCCTCTTTATATATTATATACCCATATATATATATATATATATATATATAATATATATATATAGATATTATATATATTATTAACTTTATATCTAACTCTCTCTCTCACTCACTTTACACCTCACTACACTCACCCCCTCTCTCCTGTACATGTTCGAGCAACACCTCCCCCCCATCTCTATCTCACTTTTTCTCTCTCTCCCAAACAAATATTACACTCCTCCTCTCATCTCTCTCCTCCTAATCACAGCAACCCCTCCATTGCCGAGCTCACCATCTCCTCCTCCCCGACTTCATCCTCCTCCTCCCGAACTTATAAACTCTTCCTCCTCCCTAGCTCGTCAAACCGGCCACCAAGTTGACCGTTTAAATTGTGTTTTTGGACAGTTTTGTAACGCCAACTTCGCGGGTTCGTATCTTTGTCGTCGCAGCTCCGGTTGGCGCGCTACTAGTTCCTATGCGAATTTGGTATAACCCTCTTCCTGCCTCCTTTAGATTTTATTTCAGTTTGAGCTTGTTAGGTCGGTCGAATTCGACGCCAAAGTTGGTCGTTCGAATTCTTAGTGTTGCACTTGTAAAATTCCATTTTTGAACCCGGGACTCCGGATTCAATTTCTGATACCACCAGTAGACTCGTGGCATCGTTCTGGCATGTTTTCATATAAAATTTGCTTGATTTGGAGAATGTGGGCCCTGGCACGCATTTCGGTGCAAAGCGGGTCCCACTTTCTGAATCAACGGGTCATTTTGAGTTCGGCTCATCGGAATCCAATTCCGGATATACCGTTGAGTTCGTATCGTCATTCTGGACTCGTTGACATATAATTTGCTGAGTTTTGAGGACATTGGCTCCAATACGCTTTTTCGTGCAAATCGGATTCCAATATCCGGGTCAACGGACCAATCTGAGATCGGGTCATCGGAATCCAGTTTCGGATATACCGTTGAGTTCGTATCGTCATTCTGGATTCGTGGACATATAATTTGTTAGGTTTAGTGCACTTTTATTTTGACACGTTTTTCGGTGCAAAGCGGGTCCGACACGGACACCATTTTGGCCCGAAATTACCTTTTTGCCCCTGTGTCCAAATTGGACTTATGGATAGGCTATCCTAGCTGATTTGATCATTCTGGACACGTTGGTGATGTTTGTTTCACCATCCGACAATATCTGTAGGTTTTCATCCTATTATTATAATCTTTCTCTTTTTGTGGTATTTTGAGATCTATCGATTCCAATGATTTCACCATCACTGGAATTTATGTGTTGACCCTGTAGATGTTATAGAGACTAGCCTTGACCCTGTTTGACCATGGTTGACTACTTTGACTGAACGTCGAAGTAGAGTCAACATTTGACCTAGGTTAGACTAGTTTGACCTATAGTTGACTAGGTTGACCAGTTGACCAAAAGTCAACTGTAAGTCAACCATTGACCCAGTTTGACATAGTGTGGTTTGACTTACTTGACCTGGTTTGACTTAGTGGACTGAGTTGACCTAGATTACGTAGCTTATACTATAGAATTAAGCCTAACACTGTTGAACCCTAATTAGCTTATTTATATCTCATCTTTAGGAATGTGGCATCACTCTGAGCATCGACCCCATTTGACAGCTCAGGACCGCAGGCGAGTACATTCACTGATAGTTTTCATTGTCTTGATATCTGCTATATCCGATTCAGTCGTAGTGTCTTACTTGATTCTCAGTCACGATAGTTCACGGACTAGTACACGTTGGATCATGACATGAGATGTTGTTCCTAGATTTGGGTATATTGGTACACTTCCTGTCTTGTTCCCTGTACTTGTATAGACACCGATTTCTAAGGAGATTTGCTACCCTTTACGGAATCACGTGCCATGACGTGTCAGGTCCAGATCCATTATACTACTCGGGATGGGGAATTATTAGGGGCTATGTGATCCAAGCCACCCTGTCACTATTCATGTGCTCGTGCCACTCTCCCTCACGAAGGTGTAGCGAGATCCTCTGCCTTGTGCTCATTATCCAAGTTGGCCGGCATGACTTTCCGTTGAGGTCACGCAGATTGTCGGCCAGTGGATAGCCTGTCCTGTCACTTATCCCAAGCCGATCACATATCGCTCTAATAATTCAGCATTTTTATATTTACTTTATCTTATCGTATATCCTGCTCTGTTCTACATTCATTATTCTCACCATGCCATGATATACAGTTACTCACATGCTCTACTTGCCTTTATATTGTACCTTGATTGGAGACTAAGTTCTTCTCGGGAGAAGGGTTACAACCCCGGTCCTTGTTTGGTTTAAGAGTTGTAGCTCAGCTTTCGAACGGTTCCTAAGTCTTCATATATCTTTGTCTTGTAGTTCATTATACTGTCTCTTATAGAATTTGTCATTCACATGGAACTGCTGTTAGTGTTTGTACTTGCTCATTTTCCTGACAGGATACCATTGATAATATTTTAGGAGTTGTTATACCATTAGTGGACTTCATGATGTTGCTAGCAGAGGTGGATCTCACTATTATTCTATGTGAGTTTGCCTGGTAGTTAGTTATCTTTAGTTAGTCTTGTTGTTCCTTCTTTATTTTCTTGTCTTATGATCATTGTAGATTCTAGTTGTTCTAGTGATTGTTATTATTTCTCGTCTTATCTTCCTTAGTTTTCGTGATGTGACATGAGTACAGTTCTAGTTATGGATCTTTAGATTACAGTTAGTATCGGGTACTTGACAGCGTTCTACCGCCGATACTGCGGCGTAGGCTGGGCGTGGCCCACGTATTCGTATCCATATATCCGGTGTGGGGTCGTGACACATTTTTAGTGGTAGCCCATGCAGGTCAGTCTTTGCAATTAATGCGAAGTCGTGGTAGTACTTGAGCTTTTTTGTACTACTGCGAGCCTGCCCTAGGATTAAGGTTGAGTCATGGAATATTTTAGGAATTTGGTACTCAGTCACATATTAGGAACTCTTGGTAGATTCCAGGATGACCCCTGGGAATCTTATTTCGAACTTTTCGAAACTTTTCCCATTTGTTCTGTCCGTCCTGATTTCTGAAATATCTGTCCGTTATCAACTTTATTCTTTCTTGGAATGAGTTTGTGGACCCTAGAGGGATGGTATAAGTTGAACTTATATATCTTCTAGGTCGAGACGAGAATATGATTTACCAGTCTCATATCAGGTTGAGATTGTTTTAGATTATATTCCAATGATTTCCTTTATCTTGACCTAGATAGTACCTTTGGACATCTCCTGAGAATTTTCTTCTAAAACTCTACCTCGGGATATGTTTTCGCTAGTTTTCATCTACTTATCCTTGATTCGTTGTTGAAAATTTTAAATCTTGATGTTCATTGTTGACTTCGATTTTGATTTTGTTGAAGATAAGTTTCTCTGGATTGAGTTAAGACATTCTGATAACATATTTGATGAGGGCGATGGGAACGATAAATGTCTACTTTACTTATGGAGTTTGGAATTTATTGCAGTCATATTAGCTAGCCTGACAGGGACATGGAGCCTGATTTTGGATATGCTATCCTAGTTATGGCATTTAGATTCTCTTGCAGCCATACCAGTTGACGTGGTAAGGAATCTAGATGACATGATTATAGGGTGTATACCTTAGTTATGGACTCTATTTATTGCAGCTATGCTTACTGACGTGGCGTAAATTCTGGCAGCATGGTTTTGGATAGACGTGTATGGTTATCAGAACGTATCTTAAATTGATTCACTTCTTTTTGACCAAATGAGGACAATTCATACCCTTATTTGTCGACTTATCATTCATTTCTTTTCTCACGTATGATGATTTCCTCATCTTGCCATCATTTCCTTTGACTTGTTTAGCTATGTCTTGATTACACCAATCACCTATCTATATCTACATCTGTCATCTACACTTGAAAACTCTGAAAATTTTGAAATTTCATATCTAAATTGTTTCTTAAATTTTGATACTGTTAAGATTTTGATTCCCTTCTGTCCGTGACCAATCAATTTTGGTCGTCTTGTTTATCGTGCCAAAGAGTGTCTTGGTTGCTGAGACTCTAGATGACTTCAAATTCCTTTGTGACTTGGATTTTTATCCTTGGATTCTCGTGCCCAGCCTTCGTTGATCTTATTCTCCATCTTGCCCAAATTCTGATTTACTCGAAAGTTGATCAACTTAGATCGTGTTGAGACAAATTTCTTTATCGTGGTTGGATTTCAATGCTATTAACCCTCGTGCGTTGACTTTCGATTCTGATCATGTTTGGATTTTGGACACTCGTGTCTATACACTTTTCGACCTTGATTTCATTTCCTGATTACATCCAAATTCCTTGTGATTAGTCGTGCCTAGATGATTGGCATGACTAAGACAACGTGGGATTTCTTGACCGTGATTTTAACGATCATAACTAATATTTTATCTTGTCTCAAACTCGTGCCTAAATTTTTTTGACTTTCAATCACGACTAACTAGTGAGACTACGAAATTATTCGTGTTAGAATTAAACATGTTTGACTTTCTACCGTGCCTAATTGACTTGGGTTCCTTCCTAAATTGTGCTCTTAAGACCTTGATTTTGAATTCAAGATTTATCGTCTTTCACAAATGAACTTGGATCTTGATCGTGCTTATGTGACCTATAATCTAATTTCATCAAGCTGAAATCCTGTTAATCAAATTTTTGACTTGATTGTAATCGGACGAAGCTCAAGTTTTGATTTCGTTGTCGTACCTCAATCGTGCCGAGTGAACTTAGACCATTTCCAATTTTAATCACGTTCGAACTTGGATCGTATTTCATGATTTTATTAATCATACTCCTTAATCTTTGATCGGGCCTGTGCGACTTTCGGGTTGATTTCCATCAACCTAAGTCCTACCGATCATCTCGTACTTGAATCATATATCTTCGATTCTCCTAATCGTCTCTAAAATTGTGCCCCAATGACTTGGCTTATTTCTGAAATCATGCACATATAATTTTGTTCATATCATGATTCTATCGTGCTAAATCCCTCATCGTGCCTGAACAATTGTAAATCGATTTTCTTGATCGTGCAAACTCGTCATTCTTGGATCGTGCCTAAATTATTACCTAAATCTTCTATCATGTTTTAACCCCACTACAACCTTTAATTTCGAGGACAAAATTTTTATAAGGTGGGTAGGATGTAAGTCCCCTGAATTTTCGAGATTTATTTTCGAATTTCCTAAATTATTTATTCTCTATAATTAATTTTATTTAATTAATTTCGATCATTAAATGCTCTTTACCGTGACTTGGAATTCTAGAGCATCAGGGATGCCAGTCTCTGGAAACTTCCTTCTTGAAGTTTGTAGTAGACGAGATTATCTTCATATATATATCGTGTCTCACTCGAACTTGTTCCCTTGTGCTCCATTTGCTTCGCGCAACTTTCGGGTCAATTTAGACCAATTTATCGTCTGCCGTAATTCGTGACTTAATTTCCAATTTAATTTCCGGGCCCGACATCGGTCCAATCCAGTCGACCCAATATATGGTCCTGGCCTATTTTGAGCCTACTATGCACGTGCCACTTGCGTGTCACCGATCTGATCTCCCTTGTGCTCCCATTTCATCAATGATTTAATTAATTTAAAATTATTATTTTAATTAAATCTTGGCCCCAAGCTTGTCCAAACTTGACCGAACCTGATCCAACGCCCAACCGATTTTATGTGATCCCTGTCATGACTATCCAAACACTCCACATAATTTATCTCTTTTTCCTATTTTAAAATATCTTATTTTCTCTCTCTATTATATATATACATATATAATACTCTCTATCTCTCTCTACATTGAAATCCTCACATTACACTCTCTCTCCACACACACAAAATCACCACCCCCATGTTGTCAGCCGACCTCCTCTCTCTCTCTCTCCATTTTCTCTCTCCCCTCTCTATCTAATAATATCTCTCTAAATATCTCTCTTTATATATATACATATAGATATATATATATAATATATATAATATATTTTATATATAATATATATATATATATATATATATATATAATATTATATATATATAATATATTAATAACTTTATATCTAACTCTCTCTCTCACTCACTTTACACCTCACAACACTCACCCCCCTCTCTCCTGTACATGTACGAGCAACACCTCCCCCCCATCTCTATCTCTTTTTCTCTCTCCCAAATAAATATTACACTCCTTCCTCTCATCTATCTCCTTCCTCCTAATCACAGCAACCCCTCCATTGCCCGAGCTCACCATCTCCTCCTCCCCGACTTCATCCTCCTCCTCCCGAACTTATAAACTCTTCTAGCTCGTCAAACCGGCCACCAAGTTGACCGTTTAAATTGTGTTATTTTTGGACAGTTTCGTGATACCAACTTCTTGCGGGTTCGTATCTTCGTCGTCGCAGCTCCGGTTGGCGCGCTACCAGTTCATGTGCGAATCTGGTATAACCCTCTTCCTGCCTCCTTTAGATTTCATTTCAGTTTGAGCTTGTTAGGTCGGTCGAATTCGACGCAAAAGTTGGCCGTTCGAATTCTTAGTGTTGCACTTGTAAAATTCCATTTTGAATCCGGGACCGAATTCATTTCTGACACCACCAGTAGACTCGTGGCGTCGTTCTGGCATGTTTTCATATAAAGTTTGCTTGATTTGGAGAACGGGCCCTAGCACGTATTTCGGTGCAAAGCGGATCCCACTTTCTGAGTCAACGGGTCATTTTGAGTTCGGCTCATCGGAATCCAATTTCGGATATACCGTTGAGTTCGTATCATCATTCTGGACTCGTTGACATATAATTTGTTGAGTTTTGAGGACATTGGCTCCGACACGCTTTTCCGTACAAATCGGATTCCAATATCCGGGTCAACGGACCAATCTGAGATCGGGTCATCGAAATCCAATTTCGGAAATACCGTTGAGTTCGTATCGTCATTCTGGATTCGTGGACATAAATTTGTTAGGTTTAGTGCACTTTTATTTCGGCACATTTTTCGGTGCAAAGCGGATCCGATACGGACACCATTTTGGCCCGAAATTATCTTTTTGCCCCTGTATCCAAATTGGACTTATGGATAGGCTATTCTAGCTGATTTGATCATTCTGACACGTTGGTGATGTTTGTTTCACCATCCGACAATATCTGTAGGTTTTCATCCTATTATTATAATCTTCTCTTTTTGTGGTATTTTGAGATCTACCGATTCCAATGATTTCACCATCACTGGAATTTATGTGTTGACCCTGTAGATGTTATAGAGACTAGCCTTGACCCTGTTTGACCAGTTGACTGCTTTGACTGAACGTCGAAGTAGAGTCAACATTTGACCTAGGTTAGACTAGTTTGACATAGAGTTGACTAGAGTTGACCAGTTGACCAAAAGTCAACTGTAAGTCAACCATTGACCCAGTTTGACATAGTTTGACTTGGTTTGACTTACTGTGACCTGGTTTGACTTAGTGGACTGAGTCTGACCTAGATTACGTAGCTTATACTATAGAATTAAGCCTAACACTGTTGAACCCTAATTAGCTTATTATATCTCATCTTTAGGTCTGTGGCATCACTCTGAGCATCGACCCCATTTGACAGCTCAGGACCGCAGGCGAGTACATTTACTGATAGTTTTCATTGTCTTGATATGCTATATCCGATTCAGTCGTAGTGTCTTACTTGATTCTCAGTCACGATAGTTCACGGACTAGTACATGTTGGATCATGACATGAGATGTTGTTCTAGATTTCTGGTATATTGGTACACTTCCTGTCTTGTTCCCTGTACTTATAGACACCATTTCTAAGGGATTTGCTACCCTCTTACGGAATCACGTGCCATGACGTGTCATGTCCAGATCCATTGTACTACTCGGGATGGAGAATTATTAGGGGCTATGTGATCCAAGCCACCCTGTCATATTCATGTGCTCGTGCCACTCTTCCCTCACAAAGGGTTGTAGCGAGATCCTCTTGCCTTGTGCTCGTTATCCAGGTTGGCCGGCATGACTTTTCGTTGAGGTCACCGCGGATTGCCGGGCCAAGTGGATAGCCTGTCCTGTCACTTATCCCAAGCCGATCACATATCGCTCTAATATTCAAGTCATATTTTATATTACTTTATCTTATCGTATATCCTGCTCTGTTCTACATTCAGTATTTTCACCATGCCATGATATACGTTACTCACATGCTCTACTTGCCTTTACATTGTACCTTGATTAGAGACTAAGTTCTGCTCGGGAGAAGGGTTACAACCCCGGTCCTTGTTTGGTTTAAGGGTTGTAGCTCAGCTTTCGAACGGTTCCCAAGTCTTCATATATCTTTGTCTTGTAGTTCATTATACTGTCTCTTATAGAATTTGTCAATTCACATGGAACTGTGTAGATTTGTACTTGCTCATTTTTTGACAGGATACCGTTGATAATATTTTAGGAGTTGTTATACTATTAGTGGACTTCATGATGTTGCTAGCAAAGGTGGATCTCACTATTATTCTATGTGAGTTGCCTGGTAGTTATCCTTAGTTAGTCTTGTTGTTCCTTCTTTATTTTCTTGTCTTATGATCATTGTAGATTCTAGTTGTTCTAGTGATATTGTTATTATTTCTCGTCTTATCTTCCTTAGTTTTCGTGATGTGACATGAGTACAGTTCTAGTATGGATCTTTAGATATTATAGTTAGCATCGGGTACTTGACAGCGTTCTACAGCCGATACTGCGGCGTAGGCTGGGCGTGGCCCACGTATTCGTATCCATATATCCGGGTGCGGGTCGTGACAACAAGAACAATAATGAGGCTTGCACAGGGTATACCAAGACATACGTGAATAACATCTCATGACGGGATCCGAAAATACCAATCCGTATAACCAATGTGTCAAGAAATCAAGGATATCTACACTAAATACACGAAACATAGAAATACCATAAACGGGAAATTATCAGAGAATGTACACACCTCAATATAGTTGGAGTCGACGTGCACGACATGAATGTGTCGATAGGGAATAGGTTCCGATGCTATGCTCCACAATATGGTCTCAAGTGATGACACATATGGTTCCATTGAGTCCAGAATAGTCCAAAAAGTATAGTATGATATATAGAAGCCTAAAGTCAAAGTCTAACACGAGATCGAGGTGAAGTCCATGATCAAGGAACAAAAAATGATGTATGAGTCACGATTTATGATTTAAGGGGAAAACACAACTAATTACATATAACTATTTCTGAAAATTATTTATATTGTTTTGAAACATATATTAATCGAACTATTTTTAGATGATATTTGAAAGAAAAAAAACCAGAAAATCATTTTAGTACTAAACCCCAAAATATAAATTAGGTCAAACTGATAATAACATTTTAGAAATAATTTTTTATACTTATATATTTTTCCAATAAATAATACTATTAATACCAAATACTAATAATAATACAAACACCTATATATATTATTTTATACTCAACATTTAATATACAGTTTGTACAAATATGTATATAGATTTATATATGATATTATTCAAAATCCAAGTAATTAAACCCATGAATTGTTTAACCCAAATTAATTTAAATGGTTAGAAATATACATGTAGAAACACTAATATCCTATATACAAATACATAGCCCAACAATACCAAAAGCCTATTTACACAAAATTTTGTCCAGAAATATTATCATTTATATATATAATATATATATATATATAGATATATATATATATATATATATATATATATATATATATACTACTACTACATAAATATATACACTTTAAAACTGGGCTCAGCCCATAATAATTAATCAACAGAATAAAAATCCCAAAGGCCCATCTCAGCCCAAGCCCAAAAACTATTTGTTTTTTTAATAACCATTAGTCGGGTCTGGCCCATCAATGGACCCGACCCGCTAATAGTTAATCCCTCTATCAGTGTTCTTTCGATGAGAAAGAAACAAACCGAGGATGGAAAAAGGAGCGGGAGGACAAGAAGGGTTTCACCTCGGTTGTTGCTCCGGCGGTCGTCGGCTCTAGGGCGAGCAGAGGAGAGGAGGACGTGACACGGCGTGGAGACGGGACAGTATCAGATCAGCGGGATATGTGGCAGTCGACAGAGGGGGTTCTCACTACCGTAGAGGACTCAGCGAGCCGGCGACGCTTTGACGACGACGAGGGTTGGCACGAGATCCTGGGAGGTGGTGGCAAGAGAATAGAGACAACGCGGAGGAGCAGATCTGGAGGCAGGATCGGCGACGGAAGTACCAGATCTGGGATGGCGGCACTTAGATTGGAGGAGGGAGAAGCCTCCGCGGCAGAGTGCATCTCCCACATGACGGTGGCAAGGTTAGTGGTAGTCTAGGGCTTTTAGTTTATTCTTAGGGTTCGGTGGTGATAATGGTGGTGGCGATTTTGGTGGGTTAGGCGGGGGGGATAGCCGGATGTGGCGGTCCAGGTGGAGATGGTAGGGCGGAGAAGTGGAGCGGTGAGGGGAACATGAGTCGAATCTGGGCGACAGAGCCAGTGGTGGCGGTGCGGTGATACATCTGGGTGGGGATCCGCTGGTCGTCAGCGCTCGGCAAAGTGGCCGGCAAGGTGTGGCTGGTCGGTGGTGGGGAGGCTAGATCTCGCTACCGGTAAGGTGGCGGTAGGCATGGTGGCGGAAGTCTATATTAGTGTGTCGACTTTGTCGGGTATGTCGACAAAAAACAATGTGTGGATTGTGTGTCCAGTATGTCGGACACAATAAAGAAAAATGTAAACGTAAATAAAAATAGAATAAAATAGATGGACACGAATACAGACATGGTGTACTTGGAATGCATTAGAAAATGTGTAGATAAGGAATGAGGTTTCCATTAAAATGGTAAGGATATGCTCCCAAACATGTGAGAAGAAGCTTCCTAGAAGCTCTTCCATGAATTGGGCCAATAGCCCAATAAGAACCAATACAAAGGAAAACTCCTTCATAATAAAATCAAGTAAAAAAACCAAAATATTTATGAGAATTTAATCTTAGCCCAAATTAACTAATTAGTGAGCTAACAATAAGTTTTCAAAATATTATTACTAAATTAGGCAGCTCAACAATTAAGTTTTCAACATA